>JAGFPH010001421.1:137741-149881 GCA_018207615.1 Philaenus spumarius
TATTGTATTATTAGATTAATATAAAAATGTTATTTTCTCAAAACGAATCATCGATGATTCTACTGAACAGGTTATACCGAATAAGTTAGACCGAACAAAAAAGAGAACATTTTCTTAGAAGGCAAGACATTTTCAAGAAGAATGGGAAATAGTTGGCAGTAGTTTGACATTAAAATAGAGACTATTATAAGTAAGGCCATTGCGATATTCCGTATAGACCAAATTACGAGACCAGTATAATTAAAATAAAAACATCGAATGGATAAAAAAGCTAATGATTTTTCTCATTATAATTAAAAAATGTGATGACAAATCTTATTTATTTTTAAAAGTATGTAGCAGTTTTACAATTCTTCTTCTTCTGTGGGCGGTCCAGAACCAAGCACGTTCTGCTCTGGGCTTATTATTGCTCTCCCTCGTAAGGATGGATGTTGATCCCTCAGTTATTTGCCCATTGAACTTAAGAATCCTTTTAAACAAGGTTATCTTGAGGTATGGTTTGTCCTTTGTTCAATTTAGTTTTACAATTACAAATAATTAATACATTATCTTTATTAAAAAACACCGAAGGCAGAAAAACATCGATTACGACTTTTATATGTTATACAAATTTAAACTTATTCACATTATTTATCTATATTAACTGTAACTATTTTGTAAACTAATTAATAGCAATCAAAACTATAATTTATATTATAAAAAATTAAAAATTCAAACATAGATTAATAAAACAAGTAGATTTTTTTCTATAAGTCGGAGATTTGCAATCGATCTTATAAAAACATCGGTCTTACACCATCGATGTAAAAACATCGAAACCAAAACATATATATTTTAGAAAACATCGACTATCGATGCTCATCCCTATTATAAAGAATTATAACTTCAATAGTTTACAAAAAAAACTTTGACCACTAATATTAACAACTATCGAATGATTTCAATAATATATACGGATATTTAATGTCAATAATTACTGTTTATAATTATAAAGCACAATATAATTTAATGACAATATACTGAATATGTATAAAATCTACTGAACTACAAAAGAAGAACACTCTCAGTAGTGTAATCCATACAAATGTGCACTTGAAAACGCAACGTTTTTGATGAGCAACCCCTCGCTGATTGAGTGTATACAAGTACATAATTACGATATTTCTACCTAACGGAAT
Source organism: Philaenus spumarius (assembly GCA_018207615.1). Classification (NCBI taxonomy): domain Eukaryota; kingdom Metazoa; phylum Arthropoda; class Insecta; order Hemiptera; family Aphrophoridae; genus Philaenus; species Philaenus spumarius. Next base: position 138,920 of record JAGFPH010001421.1, read on the forward strand.
TTAAAAATCACCTATTGGTGGTAGCCTCGAGTCCTGTGCGCTTGCATACAAGTGAATTTTGTGTCACCCTGTGCACGCACATCATATTAAATCACTCTCATTATTTTTTCATAACACGTTTAAAGAAGTAAAACTTCAAAAACGAAGTTAAATAAATACGTTTTATTTGGTCAGTTTACCTTATCTATCGTTATCTGTAACATTTATTTATTTAGTGCTTTGTTAAATTTACTTCGTTTGTTGTGAAACCTTACATTTTGTGTACTATTACCTATAACCCCCCCCCTCCCCATTCAACAATCATAGCTTCGCCACTCGGCCACTGTGCTGTAGTTTGTGTACATAATATATATTGTTATATCACACACACACATATATATATATTATTAGCCGAATTTTTGAAGAAAATAAGAGCTATTACACTCGACCCAATTTGAAAATTACTTTATATATATATATATATATATATGTTTTATTCCCGGATCGATAAGTGGGAGTAAATATGCTTAAAAATTGCTGATTTTTTGGTGAAAGAGTCCTAGTAGGATTCTTCAGATACTACACTTTTTTTTGTTTTTCGATCGGATTCAAAATGGCGGAGTTATACCGATTAATCGTTTTTGGGTAGGGATTTAAGGGTATATATGTACATTCTATAGCCCTGATATATGTATATGGATTTTTCCCACCTTGATAAAATGGTAGTAAATATGCTTCAAAATAGCTGAAATTTTAGTGGAAGGGTCCTTGTAGGATGTCCCAGTCACTGATATTTTCATTTTTCGATTTTACACAAAATGGCGGCTTCTTTGATTTAAACCAAAATGGCAAAGTTAGAGCGAGGAAATTGCATTATTACTCCCACCCATAAGCCCTTGTGCAGATTTTGAGCTATATCGTTCGAAAGGTAATTAAATTTACTACAATCCTGTGCAAAGGTATTTCAGGTACAGTCCCCGGAACAAGGAACAAAATTGATAGAAAGCTCCCGATAAATGATTTTTTCATTATAAATGTCAGGTTTTTGCGCGATTTCTCCCACTCATAAGCCCGCGTGAAATTTTTGAGCTATATCGATCGAAAGGTAATTAAATTTACTACAATCATGTGCAAAAGTAATTCAGGAACAGTCCCCGGAACAAGGAACAAAATTGATATGAATCTCCCGATAAATGGTTTATTCATTATTCATGTCAGGTTTTTGCGCAATTTCTCCCACTCATAAGCCCGAGTGCAATTTTTTAGCTGTATCGTTCGAAAGGTAATTTAATTTACTACAATCATGTGCAAAAGTAATTCAGGTTCAGTCCCCGGAAAAATGAACAAAATTGATAGGAAACTCCCGATAAATGATTTTTTCATTATCCACGTCAGGTTTTTGCGCAATTTCTCCCACTCATAAGCTTGTGTACGATTTTTGAGCTATATCGTTTGAAAGGAAATTACAATTCCTACAATTCTGGGCAAAAGTAATTCAGCTACATTCCCCGAAACAAGGAACAAAATTGATAGGAAACTCCCGATAAATGATGTTTTCATTATAAATGTCAGGTTTTTGCGCAATTTCTCCCACTCATAAGCCCGTGTGCAATTTTTTAGCTGTATCGTTCAAAAGGTAATTAAATTTACTACAATCCTGTGCAAAAGTAATTCAGGTACAGTCCCCGCAACAAGGAACAAAATTGATAGGAATCTCCTGATAAATGATTTTTTCATTATCTGTGTAAGGTTTTTGCGCAATTTCTCCGACTCAAAAGCCCGTGTGCAATTTTTGAACTATATCATTCGAAAGATAATTAAATTTAGTACAATCTTGTGCAAAGGTAATTCAGGTACAGTTCCGGAACAAGGATCAAAATTGATAAGAAAATCCCGATAAATGTTTTTTCATTATCAATGTAAGGTAATTAATAAGCAATTTCTCCCACTAATAAACCCCAGTGAAATTTATGAGCTATATCATTCGAAAGGCAATTAAATTTACTATAATCCTGTGCAAAGGTATATTGGGAACAGTTTCCGGAACAAGGAACAAAACTCATAGTAAACTCTCATTATAAAATACTAGTTATTCCCTGATAAGAAAATTCGGCTATAGTAATGCGGCAGTGCTGCTTACGGGTTTTTTTACACATATTATGAGTAAAATTATTGCAAGAAGCAATAAATTAATAAAGTTTAACAATTTTGTTTGGATGTTTTACGTTTAACTAAAAACCGACTATCGCGTATTGTAATTAATTGTGAAAACAATCGGAAGAATAACAGAAGAGCTACGTACATTAGTTTGAAGGACACGAACCTAATGCATAGGTATTTAACACGTATAATGCGTTGTTAAAGGTTTTAATGTACAACAAAGTTATGGACATTCCATTTTGCGAACCAGTCTGCTTCTTTCCTAGCCTCACTACTTAACTCTGCCAGGTGAGAGCACAAGACAATGACCCCTTGCCAGCTTCCGCCACAACAATCTGCTCTACTTGTCCAATCCTTTCACAATGGAAAGCAGGTATCCTTTCGCAACAAAATTTATAATATCATATTCTGTCAGCCTTAGCTACCTAAATAAGCCTACATCTATATAAATAACAATGAAATGCTGTTCGTCGGTAAGCGCATCACTTGAGGACGGCTGGACTAATTTGACTATTTTTTGTTAAAACGTTCGTTATATAGTCTGAATTAGGTTTTTATGAAAAGAAAAACTTGAAGAGTTTCCCGGAAAATTTTCAAATTCGGAAAAGCCTTAACAACTTTTTTTTTTGGACATTTAGTTTGAACTCAAGACAACATAAACTCACGAAAACCGCTGTTCAAATAAAAAGCTTAGCAACACATGTTTGTTTGCATTCATTACCACAGCAACTTTTCTTTGCAAATTTATAATCAATTATTATTCACAAACAAGAACGTTTTTTATGTTACATTACAAAACTTAAAGAAAACAGACAAAAATCAACGAAATAAACGGTACCAGGAACTGGCACATACTTTCTCACAAACATAAATTATTAAACAGATTCACTGTGACTTCATAATTGTAGGAGGGGTAGGAGAGGTGATGTTAAAGTAGGAGATTAACTAATAAATATTATTATTATTAGCTAGAGAGAAAACTATTCGATCGATTTCAAACAAATTAGCACCAAACATATCAATTAGGCCTGTATAGATGTACGAAAAAAGGTTTTAAACAATTTTGAAAAACAACCCCCTTTTTCGGAAAAAAACCCAAAAATCATTTATTATTATTATTAGCTAAACGAGAATTTTTAGAAAAATGCTGTTTTTTGCATATCGTAGGGTACATTAAGGGCTACAAATAAGCCACATTTTATCAACATCGTTAGAGCCGTTTTTTTTAATAAAAAAATAATAACTGTTTTTTTGGGGGGTTGCCTAATTGTCATGTTTGGTGAAAATTTGTTCGAAATCGATCGGATAGTTTTCTCTCTAGCTTTGTATACATACAGACATACAGAATACAGACAGACATACAGATAGACATACAGGCAGACATACAGACAGTCATACAGACAGAAATAGAGACATTTTGTAAAAACCATTTTTTTTAGGCTCAGGGGGTCCCAAAACGGATATTTCCACAAAAATCTCTACATCGATTTTTTTGCGATTACTATACTTTCTCTATACTATAGTATTAGTGAGAAAGTAAAATGCTGAACGTATAATAACAACGGTTGTTACATATTATAAATAAAACAGCTGATTTGGATAAAAACTGAACATAATTTTAGATTAGGCCTACAATGAAATTAAAAACGTTTATTTGCATCCAATTTTTTGCTAATTTAGAATCAGATAATTATTCTTCACAACTATTAGTTTTTTAGATTAGATAAAAGCAAACAAAAGGTTTACTATTATCATTGTATTTGGATAACCTAATAGAACTCCGATCCAATGCAATATTTTGATCCACTGGAAATTCGACGATAGTGGCGTTATCTATTGGGGAAACGACGGAAGCTGTATGAAACACCAATGCTACCAATGATTTCTCCCTAGCGCTACCTCGCGGCGCGTTCATGTACTATTTTCGCGACAACCTTTTTTCCGGCACACAGCCCCCGTATGGATGCAAGATCTATTTATTATTCATGATCTATGCTATTATTCAAACATCTAGATCCAAATATCTAAGTCTAAACATATGGATGTGTAGTTAATGTAAATATCCACCTGTTCCCGTGTCGGGAAACCGTCATCTTTGTTTATTTACGCACCAGACTACAGAACAAAAAATGTCGTTTATCATAAAGTGTTGCAATGAAGGAATAGTGTGTCACAGCAAACCACTCGAATTAAAGTATTCTTTGTTTTGACTGTTTACTTGAAATTCTGACTTAATTCAATAATTATAACTTAAATTTTGGAACAAACCGCATGGTTCCAAGTCGATCACGTTCCAGGTACATCACACCACGGTAACTAGAACAAGTTCTAGTTACCGTGCATCACACATTTCGAGCATTTCAGCGTTGTACTGACGATAGAATTCATCTAGCACGTAAAATTTTCAGAGTTCTTCTGAATGTCCTCTTCCTTGAATTAAATATCAATTTCCACAATCGTTAATAGATACAATGATCACTCAGAAATACGGTTTTTTCTCATTTTCCAACAGATTATCACAAACTCACAAAACGATCACAAACAAATTTATTTAAATTGCTACAGGACAACGTCTGACAGTTCAGCTATTGAAAATGTGAGTCAACAATGTGTAAATACAGTTCATAAATGCTTACAACGTCGTCAATTCATTTAGGCCTACATTTATAAGAATACAATGAATGTAGAGTTGTGTCACGTATTTAATTGTAAAATAATTGATGGTTTAGCAATTGTACGCAAAGAGCGTACGGTAGCTTAGGATGAACCAAATTGAAGTTAAAGCAATGTAAATAAAACATCGCCTTTTCAAAAATATACATGGAATTTCAAAAAAATATGTTCAATGTCCATAGCTACATGGCCTACATAAAATATTGCATTCAATTTGTAAATTTTACGTAGCTTATTTATATTTTTGCGCAAGATTCAAGACATGTTAATACCTCTATATAAAAATGAATGTTTGTTTCTTTGTCCTCTTTAGAGTCAAAACTATTCGACCGATTTCACTAAAAAATTCAGTTTATTTATTAAAGGTCCATCATGACCAGGTGTGTTTAGGCGTTACAATTACTGCAGTCTGAGGTGTTGAAATGGTGTTACTATACCCCTATACAATAAATATAAATTAAACTAACATCCAACAAGTTTTGAAATGGTAATAATAAATGTGCAATTGTGGTAAACTGGTATTATACTTCCTCGACGAGATAATCTCTCTTGGTCTGAAGAACAAGTGGGCGAACTATATGAGGGCGTAAGATAGAGAAGCTAAAGGGAACAACTGTAGGCCAAGTTTTGACAGGGTAATTTTAAATGTGCAATTGAGGCAAACTGCTATTATAATTTGTAGTATTCAGAAGCACAATCGGTAGTTTGGTCTGATCAACCAAACTTTATTATTATCCCAATAAAATTGAAGTATCTAGCCTTCAGTTTCGCCCGAAACTACCCAAACGACAAGAATGTTTACAATCAACCCTACTCACCGGCGAGGCGCTCTTAGAGAATAACTTGCCAACGCGAAGAACTTTGCCTACAGCTGATCGGCCGCGTCGAGTCTAGTGACCAAGGAATACTGTAGACTGGTAAAGCCCATGCACAACGCATTACGGGAGTTAAAACAGACCACGCCCACTCATAGGTGAAAATACCGGATTCTTGTCCGCGACCGGTACACATTTTAATTCGCCGCGTTTCATTAACACCGTTTGAACACACACTTACAGTAGTGTTGAGATAAAATTCTGAAATTTTTAAATATTGCTTAAAACACTATGACCGTGCTGACGGTAACAAACAAAAATAGAAAAATATATTTTATGTAGCGGGAAAAAATATAAAACAAAGAAAGTCAACGTTGTGTTTAGACTTATGACATGAAATTTAGGCATAGCGAGAAAGTTTTGTATTTTTTGGGCAGGTGATTTGTCAAAGCATAAAAGTTGTTGGAAATCAACCAAAAAAGAAAAAAATATTCTTTACGTTTCTTTGTAAAAAGCTTAGTTTAGCCCACGGATACTATCCATGGTTTAGCCTGTAGGTTGTGGTATAGTGACGAGTTGGTTTGATTGTTTTGTGAACCGGCGCGCTGACAACACCATCGCTAATCTACTGTATCTACAAGTCTTGACATTAATTTATAGCGGTATTGCTTGTTCTGTCACTATATTGTACCATACATTCATGGTCCGAGTAATTATAATTTAATAAAAATTGTTAATATATTAAAATTGTATAATAAGAACAATAACAATAAGGAAACTGAATGAGTTATACGGTTTTGAAAGAAAACACATTTTATTCAAAATTATAACTATAAAACAATCCTTGCCCTAGAATAAAAAATAAATCCACAATATCCAGATTAAATCGCAATGTTGCTAACTTTACTCGCAAAAATATTCGCTAAATAGACAAAATTGCAAATTTAGAAGAAATCAAAGAAAATTAAAAATATAATTCCAATCAAACTAATAATTACTAATCATACTAATTATTTACTAAAATAATATAAAAACTAGTCTGCAAACCTATAAAAATCTTTTTATCTTAACTTGTTCACTTATAAAACCCACAATCTGCATCTTAAATCTCAACGTTGCTAACTGTACTTACAATAACGCTGAAGCTCGGAAGTAGCGGAGTCAGATGTTTTCATCCCCACCACTCATAGGTGAATCGGCTTCAAGCCTTGCGCGAAATTGCCAGTCTATAGTATTCCTTGGTCGCTGGTCGAGTCATGCATTCTGATAAAAAAAGGAAGTCCCTCTCTGCGATTATTCATTTGGAGGTCCATTAATTACGTCCATTCATCAGAGGTAAGGCAGATTATTTTATTATGGATATAATAAATGCAATTTAAAATGTGTAACTTTGTTAGTCTATTATAATCCCCAAATTGCCGTTAAGTTCAGCCTGTAATTAATGGTTACGTGCTTCTCCTAATTAGCCTTTCATGCACCGACACTAATGTAGTACAAAGCCACGGAATTTGTACCTTTTGTGAAATGTTTGTCGAAGTTATGTTAGCGAAACAATACTAAAGTTTCCCAAAGAAAATAAATTCTATTTGTATTTACCATTAATTGGTGTATCACAAATGATTTAGTAAATGATAAAAGTTAATGGTTTCTCATTTTGTTTTGTTTGGAAAATAAAATAGCTACTGTAATTCTAAAACTATACCATATTCTTACTACTATTTTTGTTACATTTTTGTAAATATCAGTTATAAGTTCTGATTTTGGTTAGCCAAACTAATATACAGTAATTAATTACAACTATTTGATTGTAAATGGTAAATAGAAAATTGTATACTACTCACTACTCTATATTCATACAAATATCATTCAGATACTCTTGTAAATGTCAGATATAAGTTTATAATTTTGTTTTGTTTTGAAAATCATATAATTAACTAAAAATATCTGGAAAGCTGTCACTGTAAATGTTATTATTGTTTTTGTATTATACGAATTTCTATCCATGTGATAAGTAATTGTACTTATAAGCTGAAGGGGACAGAGAAATGATTTAAGATATGGATGTGCTTAAACTATTAAAATGTGTTTAAACTATTGAAATGATGTTACAGGGTTTTCGTGCCTTATACATATGGGCGTTCAGAAAAATATACACATACAGGTTGTAGAAAAAATCTGGAAACGGTTTAATATTTCATATATATACAAAAAAATTTAAGGTAGATGTGATTGAGGAACCTACTCTATGTAAAAATATTATTTTATTAAGATTTCAAAAAATTATCCGAAATCTTGGAGCCGTCATTTTGAATATAACTTTGTTTTTTTTAAATAGGAAGTTGGTCATGTGATACATTATTTCGATGTAGAATTTTAAGAGAAAACTAACGGTGAAACTTGCACATCCATATCTTTAACCGATTAAAAATGGCGGCCAAAAACAACGGAATCGTGTTTTCCGATTTTACCCCATTTTGCTATCCTATTTTTTTAAATACTAATTATTATTCCTTTGGGATTTATAATTAAATGGGCTTTCAAACGATGTGCCACACAATAACATTTGGGAGTATTTAAAAATTTTGAATTACAGCCATTTTGATTTTTTTTTAAATTGATTTCGAGTGGTTCAACCAAATATCTTGTGTGGCATATAAAGCTTATTTCATTCTGAATCCAAAAAGAATTAATATTTACAAAAATGATACAGCAAAATGGGGCAAAATCGGAAAAAGCAATTTCGTTGTTTTTTGGCCGCAATTTTAAATCGGTTAAAGATATGGATGTGCAAATTTCACCGTTAGTTTTCTCTTGAAATTCTACATCGAAATGATGTATCACATGACCAACTTCCTATTTAAAAAAACAAAGTTATATTCAAAATGGCGGATCCAAGATGGCAGATACATTTTTTTGAAATATTAATAAAATAGTCATTTTACATAGAATAGGTTCCTCAATCACGTCTACTTTCAAATTTTCCTTATATACGAAATAGTAAACCGTTTCCAGATTTAGTCTATACTCTATATAAAAAAACACTCGAGCCGTGTCCCGCTATGGGGATCATTCATTCCTGTTCCTTGACCTGGAAGGGACTCATCAGTACCTGATCCTGGAGCGATTTTCACCTTCAGCGGTATTCCCGGAGTTACGTCTCGTGACTTATGAGTTCGAAACCGGTCGTGGCGTTTTAAAGTATAGGGCTACAGCTGTTGTAAGTAGACTCTTTGATTATTGACTTAGGCTAGCCTGCAGCCCTGGGCTAGCCTGGATACAAATACCACCGGAAAAGACTGTGCATAAATACATCAGTGCTGGCAGTGTTTATACAAACTTTACGAAAATATGTTTATAGTGTTTTTTTAACTTCCCGCTAAAAGAAAATTGAAAATTTTTTAAAATCGGGAAGTTATTGGTTTCACCCAGTTTTTCGGAAAATCGAGTATTCATCAGATCTCGACGTTTTGAGGTCCTAGGAATCTTCCCTGACCACTCGCCCGAGAGGGTGTCACCCTGTCTGTATGTGTGTGTGTGTGTGTGTGTGTGTATGTAAGTATGTGACCCGCTTATAACTTTTGAACGGCTTAACCGATTTGATCCTACCAAACGGCGTTCTAAAGAGTTCCATCAAACTTAGATTTCCTGAAATTTTCAACTAATTCGGACCGGTAGGTTCTGAGAAATTTCGAAAAACTAAGAAATACATTTTTTTCAAATCAGGTTTTTTTGTAATAACTTTTAAACGGCTTTACCGATCAATTCCAAAATCTAATCAGCTTTTAACCTTGAAAAGCGACGTCGATCGCTACAAGTCCGGTCAAAATCGGTTAATTAGTTCGTGAGATATCATGAACGAAAGAAAATAAAAAAAGGGGTTTTCTCAATTTCTCCGAAATTTTTCATCAGAAAAGTTTTTGTTGTCGATTCTTTCAATGGACTCGAAAAACTACATCGATTGCCGCAAATCGCATAAAAATCGGTTGATTCATTCGTGAGATATCGTGAACGAAAGAAAATAAAAAAAAGTGTTTTTCCTCAATTTCTCCGAAAATTTTCATCTGAAAAATTTTTGTTGTTGATTCTTTCAATGGACTTAAAAAACTGCATCGATTGCCGCAAATCGCATAAAAATCGGTTGATTCATTCAACAGTTATGGCAGTTCAAAATTTCCAAAAATAGTGTTTGTTGTAATTAAACTTAGCGGGAAGTTACATGGATGGCCTTTAGGGCCAACCGTTTTCCAATTTATATATATATATAACTATTTAACCTTGAAATTACACACAGTAAGAGTACTTGTTCGTTTTGATAACCTTGATAAGATGTGTAGTTAAGGCTATGTTGATTATTTATTTGTAATGTGTGTTTTGAGAGAGTATGTATCTAAGATTTAACATTGTATGAAATTAAGGCAAACCCCCAAAATAGTTCAGAACGCACTATTGATTATTGTTGAACAAAACCATATTGGCTAATAAATTAATCACGGTTAAACCACGTAAATGGGATGGTGTTTACGTTACCAGTGACCAGATGCGTTTTAATGCAGAGTATCTGGCTCATTAGTATTTTTAGTAAATATCTTAAGTGATTAATTTATTAATTGTAGCTAACTGTTTTGATAGCAGCCTGGCAAAAGATTAATAGCACTTATGTTATATCGTTAATTTATGTTTTGATTGGTATTTGTTCAGAGAAAGGTTATTATAATTATTGAAGTTATCAGCCATACTGTGATAGGGTCCGTGCATGGGAAGCGGTTAAATTCGTCCATTTCAACCCACGAATTGGTTGATTGTCCGAACCAGGATTGATTCCTCGTTATCATCCTACCGACGTAATCAACGGGGTGGTGCCCTAATAAATAAATAAAATATCAACAGAACAATCGGATGATTTCTACTTTTGAGCAAGGCAGACAGTCGGTTAGTGAAGAGGATACGTCGCGAACGAACCTTGCGAACTCACCCCATTCTACCTGAGCAAGGTGGACACAGTTGAAGGAGACTACAAAAAAAAGAGTGTTTTTCCGTTACAAAATGACGCCCAACGTGAGAAACAATAGCTGCATAACATAATAATAAATCTAGTGTGTATTTGTGTGTAAACAAATCACTTTAATTGAGAAACGTTAAGTCTGTGAGTACCATGAATGCCTATCATTTGCGAAATGGAGTATGAATTAAGAGATCGAGCTGATGTTGCTAGTCGATGACTTCATAAAGACCCATTTTAAGACTAATGTTAGTACATTAGTACGCACAAATTTAGTTGAGCTTATTATAGACACAGGAACGGTATTACCTCATGTCAACAGCAAGATTAAAGTTA
>JAGFPH010001421.1:149891-181584 GCA_018207615.1 Philaenus spumarius
CTATTTAAATTGCATATTTTATTATTTCTTTACTATACACCACTTAAATTTAATATTTGCCAAATTTCAGCTCTCTACGTTTGTGGGGAGTTAGTAGAAGTAGAATTAATATTTCATTGTTTTTTTATTGTTATCACATTTTTACCCCTTAGCAGAATGTGACAAAATTTCAAAGTGTTTTTTTTATATGTATCTTGTAAGAAATAAATGTACAGAATGTCAGCATTCTAGCTTTAAGGAAAGTATTTATAGTCTTAGGGGTTGTTTCAACCCTTAAAAGGCAAATATTTTAAAATTCTTTCTCTAGTGCACCTCTAGCGCGTATGAGAAAAACGTGTACCAAATTTCACGGTAATAATTTAATATTTATAGTTTTAGGGGTTGTTAGTAAATTTTCACCCCTTTGCAGAACGTGACAAAATGTAAAACTGATTTATTTGTTATATGTATCTTGTAAGAAATAAATGTGCAAAATTTAAACTCTCTAGCTTTAAGGAAAGTATAAAAATGTATGTCGTCTTTAGGGGTTTTCATCACGTTTTCACCCCTTAGCAGCATGTAACAAAATGTAAAATTGGTTTACTTTTTATATGTATCTTGTAAGAAATGAAAAGATTACAAAATGTAAGCTTTCTGTACAGTATAACAAACAATATTTATTGTTTTAGGAGTTGTTTCAACCCTTACAGGACAAATATTTTGAAATCCTTTCTTAATGCGTCTCTAGTGCCTACGAGCAATATGTGTACCGAATTTCAAGTTCCTAGGTGGTATGGTTTTTGAGATACGGTGATCAGTCAGTTAGTGAGTGGGTTTTCGATTTTATAAATACACATTTAAAGCTAAGCGTTGTTTTAGGTTAGTTATTTTAAGTTTCTTACTTTGTACGCCAATTCAAACAGTTTTGTTACTTGAATGTTTATGTGGAAAATATAAATAATTCCATGTGGATTACCCATCCAGTTACTAATTAATTCTACACTCTGATGTCGATAAATACGAGGGATGTAATATTGGAAGATGCGGGCAAAGCTACGCGGGTCGCTATTGATCTGTAGAATGCAGAGAAACATGTACCATCTCTGTTACGTCACTGCCACTACTTTCACGATATCTGGATGTGTACGTAGCAATTTAAAAATTTGCTGTCGGTACTTTTTTGGCGAGATACGAACGTCCACGTCTATAATGCATTTTTGTAACTTTCGATTTTTTGCATTTAAAAACTAGTAAATATTTCTGAAACACTTAATAAGGTCCTTACAATGGATTATAGTCATGTTAAAACAGGTTTGTTTATTATTATTATTATTATTAAGGCGAAAATCTTAGTGGTTATCACCGCCTTAAAACAGGTTTTGTTACACCAGATACCCCGATTACAATTGTATCTCTTAACTTTTCAAACACTTTGATAAAAATATAACGGGTAATATTCTTTTCTTCGTGATTTCGGGTATATAGTATTCTAGAAAGTACCTATGGCAAATGTTACTATGGTTGACTTCCGGAAAATTTCTAAAAATATTTTCGTTGATCGGTCATTACACCCGAAAACATAGTCAACTGAAAAATGGTTATTTTGCACAAATTAATTCCAGACTGATACATTAAATATATAGATGGAAAATCTCGATCGAGTTTGGTCAAGAGGGTACTAATGCACCCGTTGAAAGTTATAGACTACCTCCTAAGAGTGACACCACATGTACGCAATTTAAGAAAATTTAAGTGCAGCTGTGACACAGTGATACATCGTCTAAGTACTAAATCGCCGTTGAAGTGTAAGAATACCTTAGATAGTTAGAAACCTCTTCCTATACATTAATACTAAATCACCGCGCCTTTGAAGGGACGCTTCTCATTAAAGGTGCATATTGTTCTAGGTGAAATGAATCTCTATACAGAAACTGTAGCACCTACACGTTATTCTGAAGTTGAATAAGAACATTACACAAATTCTTATGGTGCTTGGGGCCTATATGACCATCCTCCTACCTCGGGTACTTGTGCATGCTCTTCTTGTACATTAATACTAAATCACCGCGCCGTTGAAGGGACGCTTCTTATTAAAGGTCCATATAGTACGAGGTGGAATGAAACTCCATCATCTACATGTTATTCTGAAGTTGAATAAGAAACATTACGAAAATTCTTATGGTGCTTGGGGCCTATATGGCCATCCTCCTACCTGGGGGACTTGTGCATGATCTTCCTGTACATTAGTACTAAATCACCGCGCCGTTGAAGGGACGCTTCTTATTAAAGGTCCATATGGTACGAGGTGAAATGAAACTGCATCATCTACATGTTATTCTGAAGTTGAATAAGAAACATTACAAAAATTCGTATGGTGCTTGGGGCCTATATGGCCATCCTCCTACCTCGGCTACTTGTGAACGCTCCTTCTGTGCATGCCTTATACCATCTTCTACCTACAGCTAATTTTCTTTCAATGGGAATTTATGGAAATTTGTTGAAACATTTTCTGACTTTACTATTTTGTCAATAATATTACTATTATAAAGTACTTTTACAATGTTTATAGATAAAATTTAATTTGACACTTTATATGAACTTTGGAGTTTTTGGAAAATTTGACATTTTAGTTTTCATTATTTTCCATATTTTAGTATTGAACAAAAATACTTAAAACATTGTTTTCTTTAATTTGACAGGAGACAAAGTGAATGAGCCTAAAATCAACTTTATATAAGACATAAACCCTGCTAGGATATTTTTTATTTTACCCCACTTTAAAATAAAACAACTCAAAAATCGCCAAATCAAATGATTTTTTAAGGATCAAAATTGAGCTTATTTGGGTCATCGTAAGCTACCCTACAAGTTTTATAATAAGTCTTTTTGACCAAGAAAAAATGTTGAAAAAATATATGTATTTAACTTGAGATTTTGAGGTTAAGTCAAAAATATGAACAAGTTTATAAAGAGGGGCGCCAAACCCTGATCTCGCATGTGTCAAAAAAACCCTTGAACCGGCTCTGTTTGGAACAAGCGCTTCGACGAAGACAAAACTGACTCCATGTTTTCTCTTGCTGTCGCAAGTGGGAAGACGACCTACTCCATTCCGCAGTTTCTTTCGAACTTTCGTATTTTTTTACTAGATTATTATACGTTATTATGTAATAAACATTATACAAAATTAATCATTAGTCCCGAGTAAAATGAAAAGTTCGATTATAAACATATTGTAAAAGAACTACTGACTAGGGTTAATATAGCAAAACAGGAGATTTGTAACTTATGGGAAATAAAACGAACTCAAAATACCTTTTCTTCCTCCTTAGTATTGACAGTTTCCTAGGCTTTTTCTTTTTCTCAGGATGTCCTGGTTTAGTGTCTTTAGTGCCGGTAAACCCTTGCACCAGACACATCACATTGGGTTCCAGTAGCGACAACATTATAACGTTAAAATCCCGAGTGACTGCTACTCTGGTTCGTTTAACACTTCTTACACTACTTGGCACTTCACTTCACTGTCGAGTTATTGCATTTCACAAATTTTAATCATGCCTTAGGCGATTTTATTCGAAATAATCTTTTACTCGATGTAAGTAGTTTGCACGAGTATAGTAACAAATTTAGCACAAAGGACAAAATCTCCGTCCTCAACGGCAATCCGTATAGTATGTACATATGGAAATAGCTGGATAATCACTAAGACTGTTTTTATTAAACCGGTTTTCAACAGTTTTGACTTTTTATTATTTGTCTTCTCTTTAAATCATCATTTATTTTTTATATCTAAATAAGGGTACACAAAACAGAATTAAAGATAACAAAATATACTATATAAAATATCACAGTGTTGAAAAGGTCATAAAATATTGGTTTACATTTTACAAAAAAAGTAATAGGCAATAATATAATATATATGTTGCGTTTTTTCCCACCACCCTAAATTATATTTGAAGGTTAAAGTTCCAAATTATTCAACTGTTTAAAAATCCCAGTAAAATTTATGTTTCAAAAAAACACTTTCTCGAATAAACCACAGTAAATAGAGCACAGCTGTTTCTGTTGCTATGGAATTGATTTTATCTCAACGCGCGCGCATGCGTTTAAACTCTAAACCGCATTCAGAGGCTTCGTATAATACAAGAATAAATTGTCGGCCGTTCATCTCGTTAACCTTCAGTGTAGACCTTCGGGTAAATTAAGACCGAACAAATCGAATGACGGGGTAAAGTTGTTTCTTATTTCAGGTGATAAACCGATACACTACGCTGACCTTTACACAGAATCGCTTATATTTACGCAACCGAATATTTCATGCTTTAAGTTAAACGTCTCGAAAACCGATAACTTTACCAAACAAAATACAGGGAACAAACAAGTTGTCTTTAATGGCAAACGAAATGTTTTTTTTTTCAATTTTCTGCCAAAACATAACCTATTTATGGACAAATACTGAAATTTTCTTATCGGTACGTGGCTAAAACGCACGAGATTAGCATAGAACAATAATATTTTTCGTTTTTCCCATAACTAGGAAATGCATAAATCACAACTTATTTATCTTTTGTTGTTTTTTTTTTGTGAAGTTATGTATTTTTTATAAATGTATTTCTATATATTCGACGTTAAAAGTTTTAACCGCCACTTTGAAACGAGTAAAGGAAATAGGTTGATAATGTTTTTTCAAACTGAATCTGTATAACTCTAATGTAGCTGGCAAAAGTTCAACTTGACAGAAATCTAAGCATTTTAGGATACATGTTCGTAGGAACGATTTTAATCATATTGACCGGAATAACAATGTCCTGAAGAATTTTAATTGACTATATTTGATAAAAACAGTTGTTGATTTTGGCGGTGCAATTATTTTAGTGGTATTTTCTAGTTAGTATATTTGTTTTTATATCGGCACAATGTTCATCGTTTAGGGGGCAAAATAAATTAAGACATAATATATTTATGTGTAGCCTCCTGGATTGTTAATTCAATAAATATATTAGAAAGGTTAATTACCTTGTATTTCCGTCTGACAATCCAATGTTTTTCTTCCTACTTAGGATGACTAGTTTCGACGGTTAAATCGTCATCGTCGGATCCTTGATCATCGTGTTAAAAATTGTTTTATTTACAATCACAACGATTACTCAAATATGTTTGTACAAATGCATAATATGCACGAATATCACGGTTTAATAAAACTTTAAAATTGAGCTACGTAGCAGAACACGTTGTGTGCCGGCCGGTTTCTGATGACTGACTCTCTTTTTTGTGATTGCAATGTGTAATTTGTGTATAAATGTATTAATTCATTTTGTGAACACTAAAATATTAGGTAAATTCCAGTGATGACAAAGCCTCAGAACGGCGGAAATAAAACAATTTTTAACATGATGATCAAGGATCCGACGATGACGGTTTAACCGTCAAAACTAGTAATCCTAATTAGGAAGAAAAACATTGGATTGTCAGACGGAAATACAAGGTAATTAACCTTTCTAATATATGCATTAAAATAAATTTAACAAGTTCCTATTCAATTTCCCATAAAAACTAACAGGGAGGTACAGTAGGCAGACTTGGCGGTACAACTGATTCTACGACAAATAGTTACACAAATGGCTACATAGCTACATTTAACTCAGAAAGTTACAACTCCGGACTGCATTTCACCTAAGTTATAATTTTACTTACTTGCATACAGTATTTATTTATATATTATACACCTTTAGGGAACATTATAGGTCAAATGAATAAAGTTTACTTCCATATAAAATAAACGGTATCAGTTAACTGACACAAACTTTCTCCCAACTTAACTGTAGTCAAAATAATATTGTTTTTAATCATTTTATTTTTTACTACTTTTTAAAACAAAACAAAAAATAATATTCTACCTACGTCAATCGTATAAAAAAATTATTGTCCCAGGTGGGATTCGATCGCGCGACCTTTGAATTACTGGCCGTGCTCGCTACCGTGGTGCTACCCCGTGCGGCCGCCCGCGATGCTAGATTGACAACACAAACTTGTTTATTTTTAAACATTTCCCCATAATTATAAAACGCCGAAGTTTTGATAAAAGCGGGTGGTGTCATTTTGTTTGGCATCTTAAGCACTATAAATACTGAAAATTTGATCAAAATCGTTAGAGCCGTTTTTGAGAAATTTGCATTTTTGTCGTTTTTATGGGTTTTTAGGGGTAAATTACCCTTAAAAATTAAAAAAAAAATGAAAAAAACGCCTGGAGATATTAGGGTTTAGTACCTACATACCAAATTTCATGAAAATCGGACCAATAGTGTCCTCTCTGGTCATGTATACATACAGACAGACTGACAGACAGACACCACTCTAAAAACAGTTTTTTGGGTTCAGGGAGCACCAAAACAAAAAATTCCACTAAAAATATTTTTGGGTTCAGGGAGCCCAACACAGATAATTGCACTAAAAAATTTTTGGGGTTCTGGGAGCACCAAAACAGATAATTCAACTGAAAATTCAAATTCGAACATTTTTACGAAAACAATACTTTCTTCATATACTACGTATAGGGTGGAGAAAGTAAAATTATAAAACGTAATTGTAATGAAAAATCGTACACAATTTGTATACGAGAAAAGTAATAACAATAAATAAATATTCGAAGCGAAAAATTTTCGTATTTTAGGCCAAATGAAAAATTCCTGCTAGAAAGTTAAAAATAATTAGTTGAATTTACTTTTATACATGAAACTACACTATTTTCTATACAAAAATGGCAAGGGCTTAGGACGCATCCCCAGTGAGAATACTAAGCCCCAGTCAACCTCCCGAAATCCCGAAATTTAGCAGTAAAAATTAATACTAGGTTTAAAAAGTGCAAGTTAAATTGTAAAATAGACAACACAACAGAGGATCCAACAACATATTTTACATTTGTGCATTGCGTGCATACTGATATTTAGATTTGCTTGATTAAACTACAACGTACAATACACATGGATGCAGCCTTACTGTCTTGTGAGTTGTGAGCTTGATCTGATCTATTAAATAAGCAAACTATAAACAGGTTCAATAAAAATACTTTAACAAAACAAAATCATGCATCATCCTTACATCCTATAATATTTTACATGGGTAACTATATTAAAATTTTTAAAATAAGCATGGAAATTGGTGATTAACACGTTCACTGCTACGCAAATTTCCTATTTCCTTATTCTTTTATTCTCCTTATTTCTTTCATTTATAGCCTAAATGAGTAGAAATTACTTTATTTTTTATTTTTGAACCTTTCTACGTAATAATCACTAATATTTTAAAGCAGACGCACATGTGCGTCTATAGCACATCGGCTTAAAATTGGCGTGCGAAGCACGCAATGCTCTGTATATTGAAAATTCTCCCAACACGGGGGTTGGCGTGCGAAGCACGCAATGCATTGTGTATTGAAAACATTACCAATATGGGGTTGACGTGCAAAGCTCGCAATGCTTCTCATTGTGTTCAGTTTCAAGCTCCCATGTGAGTCCTTAGCAGTGAACGTGTTAAAAGAGTTTAAATTCAAATCCCCTGACCTCCCCCCCCCCCAAAGTTTTCCTGAGTACGGCCTTGTTTTGAATTAAACTTATCAGATCAGAAATTGTAAAGGAATGCTATACCGACTATATCTTTTTAAGCAGCACGCTAGTCTTATTTATTCACCCCACTAAAATCACAAACATTTACATCTCACCCTACCGTTTCTGTAGACATTTCACGCGATTTCTTTAGATTAAATTACAATTATTTTGTTTTATCGACATTTCATATGTGGAAAAACTGTAAAATTTGATGATATTTCTATTACGTAGACACATTATACACATGCTGAAGATATGTTGGCAAAGAAAAGTTCTTCGAACCAATCTTTACTTATGTTCTTAAAAAGATGTAAATTAGGAGATCTGTAGGGAAAGCGTAGTAGTCGAGTCTGCTATATATAAAACTTCCAACACAGCTATTGTAGGCTCGTAAATCGATCTGCCTGCCCTGTACGCTGCTCCCCTCGACTTTATTAGAATAACCGTCTGTTATGGTTTACGCTGGGTAAACCATCAAAGATAAAGCAAATCAATAAGCTGAAGGGATGGCACTGAAAAAATCTGCAATAAATTACTGTGAGCGCATGGTCCATCGTGATTTTTATACTGTAGTTTTTAATAGCATACAGTTCTAATTGGAAAAAGTTAGCCGCCACCGGAGGCCGGCAGATGTGAAACATTTAACTAAATGTTAGAATTTATATTTAATAAACCAATAAAAATAAACGGTACCAGAAACTAGCACATATTTTCTCACAAACATATTTAAATTACTAAATAGATTCACTATGACTTCATAATTGTATTACAGCTGTAGGAGAGAACTAATAAATATTATTATTATCAGCTGAATAAGAATTTTTAGAAAAATGGTAGGGTACATTAAGGGCTACAAATAATCGATAGAGCCGTTTTCTTTATAAAAAAAATAATAACTGAATTTTTGGGGGGTTTTTGACCAAAAGGGAGTTGTTTTTCAAAATTGTTCAAAAACTTTTTTAGTGCATCTATACAGGCCTAATTGACATGTTTGGTGCAAATTTGTTCGAAATCGATTGAATAGTTTTCTCTCTAGCTTTGTATAGATAGTTTTGACATACACTCAGACATTTTGTAAAACCCACTTTTTTGGACTCAGGGGGTCCCAAAACGGATATTTCCATAAAAATTTCAACATCGATTTTTTTTGCGATCACTGTATGTTCTTTATAGCCTACTATAGTATGGTGAGAAAGTAAAAATAAGGAGACAATAAAATTAATTCAAAATTTTATTGTAACTGTTCAAATCCCTGTAGAGTTTTTAGAAAGAGTTTAGTTATTATATATTTAAAAAATATATATATATTTGGTAGTTCTAAAAGGATAATAATAGTAATTTTATAAAATTGTAAATACAATTAATTGGTTCAGTTGTTGCTATTATATTTAGCATTTATTATGTATTTTTTATTTTATTGTAAGTAAAATTCTTATTAGTAAATAAACTAAATTTTTTTAATGTGTTTGTGACAACATAGTTGTTTATGAAAATAGACTTGTTTATGTAATTTAAGAACTAATGAACTATAAAAAGCTGACAATAAAATAATAATTACAATATTAAGTATATAGTTGTATATTAAATAAGCTTTTTATTTTAAATTATGTTTGAAACCCTAATTTTTCCAGTAAATCATACAGGATTGTAACAATATGAAATTAAATTAAATTTCGAAGCCTGTGTATTTAAATTTTTACCAATTAAAACTATATACATCATCAGCTAGCAAGCGTATAGGGAAACAACGAAGTGTATAGTATACGCGCGCGCACACATACACACAAGGGAGTCGAGAGCGGTGGCGTAGAGGGGGCATAAAGAGAGCGTCATGCCGTTTGCCGTGACGGCATATATAGGTAAATTTTATTGCCAAGCCGCACCAATAGATGTTTCACATAAAAAAAACATAGACACAGATAGATTGATCCATTTCAAAATGGCGACAATTGAAAATATTCAAAGTCCAATAACTCAAAAACGGCTAAATTTGTAATTGAACGATTTTATTTCAAACAGAACGGACTAAAATGAACTAAGTTGCACTGAAAAAAGTAATTACGTTACAAACACAATAATTGAAACAATAGAACCTCCTTCGCTTTCCAAGGATACGAGTCGCATACATTTCACCCCGATTATTGTACACATAAAGTTTACCAACCAAAACAACTAGCCTACAATTAATAAAGGTAAAAACATTCTGTACAATAAAAGGAATAGGCGAATGTGGAAGGGAGAGAAGCGATCGCGTGATGTTTTGAAACTTTGTAGGCGTACAGTCAGTTTAAAATAAATCTTCTTTTACCCGCTCCGAGTTCGATAACTAACGTCAATCATCAGTGAAATTAGAAATAAACTAACCCGGACAGGACATTTTATAAACGTGACCTTCGTACATTTTTAAGGATTTCGTCACTTTAAAGGCGAATAAAAACGGTACCAGAAACTAGCACAATACATATTTAAATTATTAAACAGTGACTTCATAATTGTATTAAAGTAGGAGAGTAACTAATAAATATTATTATTAGCTAGAGAGATACTATTCGATCGATTTCGAACAAATTTGCACCAAACATGTCAATTAGGCCTGTATAGATGCACGAAAAAAGGTTTTGAGAAAATTTTGGAAAAACAACCCCCTTTTTGACCAAAAAAACCCCCAAAAATCAGTTATTATTATTATTATCTAATCGAAAATGTTTAAAAATGCGGTTTTTTTCATATGGTAGGGTACATTAAGGGCTACAAATAAGCCAAATTTTATCAAAATCGTTAGAGCCGTTTTTTTATAAAAAATAATTGATTTTTTGGGGTTTTTTGAAGTTTTTGGTCAAAAAGTGTTTTTTTTTCGTGCATCTATACAGGCCTAATTGATATGTTTGGTGCAAATTTGTTCGAAATCGATTGAACAATTTTCTCTCTAGCTTTGTATACAGACAGAAATTTTGTAAAAAATATTTTTTTTTTACTAGGGGGGGTCCCAAACGGATATTTCCACAAAAATCTCAACTTTTTTGCGATCACTATTCTATACTATAGTATCACATATACTGACTTTCTCTATACTAATCATCAAATAAAACAATTCAATAAAAATCAATTATCTAAGCTTTATATTAAAAACATATGTTCCTTTTTATTGTTTGTTACATTTCTTCTTCTCTCTTTTTTCTAATAACTATGTTTCTTCAGTTTTGTAAAAGAACTCTTTAATAGAACCTCTAATTACTTTATTTAATATCTATTTATACTTTTTATTATTAGAATTAGTTTATTACTATTGTAATTATTTTGTTATTAATTTGGTTCTTTGAAGTTGTACTTAACAAATCATGTATGTCCTCACAAAGATTCTGGAGAAATAGACTATATTATTATTAATTATTAAAAACAAATTGCATTTTTCATCTAGAGAAATTGTTTTAACTAAAATAACATTACACTATTGCAACATAAAACAAATGGAATTTTTTTGATAAAAACTACCGCTCAATACTATTCCGTTAAACTTCCGTCGAGAAGAGAAAAATGATGCGGATCGAAGTTTTTAGAAAGCGTTTAAAATTAGTGACAAGGCAAAACCGCTGCACTGTGCCGTGCGGGTTGCGTTCTTTCCAGGTCCACACTCGTGAGTACAGCCAGGGCTCTGGAGTACAGCACAGTATTCCTACAGTTTCACCAAATTTGATACCTAACCTAGTCAAAAATGCTGGCCTGGGCTACATTCTCTTTCTGCACACTCTTACACGGAACAAAAATTATATAAATTCAGACAGAAGCAAAACACATACAAAATGCAAGTTAAAGTTCAGCCAAGTTGATGATGTTTGCACTATCTAAAGAATCGAAACACACCACTAGTATCAAAAAGATAAAAAATAACGAGTTAAGATGTTAGAACCTTTAAAAACCTAAAAATATAAATTTTAAGTATAAATTTTAAGTCCAGTTTACTCGAATATGGTTGGGTTTATTAAAAAAAAACTCAAATAAAAAGGTCTTAAATTATGCCTGAAATCGGATGTACAAAATAGGGCTTTCTTTATTAAACATTTTTAATTTCGCCACCCAGTTGGAAACAATATTAAACACACCAAGTTATGCAAAATAGGCATTCATTTGGATTGTGAAGTCAACCTTGTTCTATTTTTGTTAAAAAGTCGAAAAATTCAGCCGTTACCTTATTTTTTACAACCACTAAGACTTAAAATTTAATGTAAACTGCAGCCTTGATATCTTATGAACAATGTATGCGATGAATGAGTAAAATAAATCTAATCTGACCCGCGCCGCGTACAAAACAAAGTTTGACAAAACTGACAGCTTGCAAACAAGAAAATATAAAATTATTCTTTCATTAAAGTCAAGGTTAAGACGTTATTATATCTGACCTTACAAACTGGTTTCTAGTCGTACCAATTAGGCTAATTGTTATTAATTAAAACCTCATTAAAAAAAGGGAATAAGTGAATCAGTTATGTTTGTTTATTATTCTTTGTTCGGACATTTCCCATCTTACCTATATTATAAAATAATAATTTTGTACTTCAAGTATATGTAATTCAGAAACTATTCAAGGTACTGCAATGACTCAAATACCATATGAAAGTATGCCGTTCATGACGCGCGACGCTATAACATATTCGGTTACACAAAATTACTTATGAGAGGGGATACTGCAAAGCCCAAATTTCTTATGGTAAGTAAATGTTTACTTAAATTCAAAATTGTTGTATCTCTAAAACTATTTGAGATACAGATAATGATTTAAATATGAGAATATCCAGTTCCCGACACCATGTCGAATGAGCCTTATACATTTACAAAAAAGTACCCGTGAGAGGGACAAACTCAAAAGTTCAATTTTTTAATAAAATTACTAAATATATACCATCTGCTGAGAATAAATGGATTTTGTTTAAACTTTAATTAATCCAATGAAAGTTAAAACTCTTCAAGTTTAGACAAAATAAGCAAAGTTAACACGTTCACAGCTAAGCAAATTTCGTATTTCCTATGCTAGGAGCTGACCTTTTATTTTTTATATTTATAGTCTAAATGAGTAGAAACTACTTATTTTTTATTTTTGAACCTTTCAACATATTAGTCACTAATATTTTAAAGCGTACGCCATGTACGTTAGCAAACAGACTTAAGATTGGCGTGCGAAGCACGCGATGCATTGTGTATTTAAAATACTCCCAACAGGGGGGTTGGCGTGCGAAGCACGCAATGTACTGTGTATTTAAAATACTCCCAACCGGGGGGTTGGCGTGCGAAGCACGCAATGCACTGTGTATTGAAAATACTCCCAATAAGGGGGTTGGCGAGCGAAGCACGCAATGCACTGTGTATTGAAAATACTCCAAATAAGGGGGTTGGCGATCGAAGCACGCAATGCATTGTGTATTGAAAATACTCCCAATACGGGGATTGTTGTGCGAAGCACGTACAGTATGCATTGTGTATTGAAAATACTCCTAATTGGCGTGCAATGCACTGTGCGTCGGCCGCTTCTCATAGTGTTCAGTGTCAAGCTCACATGAGCGTCCTTAGCAGTGAACATGTTAAAAAAGATATTAGTTAGGCTTAAGGGTCGCCTCTAGTAAAACAGAAAGCAACCTGCGACTCCAGCGTAGCGGCGGTAGGTTACACGGACATTGCTCATCCTAAATCCATTTAAAACCTGAAATTGTTCAAATAGCGTTTTCAAAAAAATACCAAACTCTTGGGGACAAAATTCTTCATCCGAATGGCTTGATAATTTTTCGCTATAATTAATAGTTACATCGTAAAAAAATATTTAAAGTCACCCTATAGCGGCGGTAGGTTACACGGGCATTGCTCAGCCTAAATCCATTTAAAACCCGCAATTGTTCAAATAGCGTTTTCAAAAAAATACCAAACTCTTGGGGACGAAATTCTTCATGCAAATGGCTTGGTACTTTTTCGCTATAACTAATAGTGACAACATAAAAAATTATTAAAAATTAATTTTTTAAATTGTTAATAAATATTAAACAAAACGTTTTTCTTAATTTTGGAAAAGCCATTTGCATGCGTATTGGCCATAGCTTTAAAATGACATATCGTTCATAATTATCCGATCAAAAATAAAGGAAAAATATGGATTTTAATTTAACATTGGTCTTATGGAGTGTCAACCAACATGGCCGACAGCTAGAGCCGACCCTTAAGTAATAAAATTTGTCAAAACACCAAAGTTTTTAGCCTCATTCGTATTGCCTAAAAGAGTCTTCAAAGTACCAAATATAATCATGTGCCAGGGAGTGCGTAGTTACATACAAGTTGTACAGTTTATATTATCTAAAATAAAACTGCAATTCTGAGTCACGAGCACGGAGTCACCCAGGCCTATAAAGAAACTAATTGCGAATGTATAAAATCAACTGTCGTTATCAAGTGAAACAATAAAGCTATACATTAATTAGGAAACATAAACAGAGGACAAAGCAAATGACTACAAAAAAAAAAAAAAAGAACTGAAGTGACAAAAACTTAAACATAAAAACTAGTGAAACGATGGAACACGTTTTCGAAACTTCGGCTCGTAACGTGACCCCTACGCACTACGAATTTTTAACTTTCAAAATTGGTTTTTCCATACCCAAAAACATAAGAAACGATAGACCTCACAGAATTTTTAAAATGTTGACAAAAAAACGTGACCCCGAAGCGCTACGACTTTTAAACTCTCAAAATCAGTTTTGTCGTACCCTACCCAAAAACATATAAAACGATACCCCACACTGTATTTTAAAAATTTCTACCCAATAACGTGACCCTGATGCGCTACGTATTTTGAACTGTAACCCCACACTGAATTTTCAAAATGTTGAGCCAATATTTTCAAAATGTTGACCCAAAAACGTGACCATTAAGCTCTATGACTTTTGAACTGTCAAAATCGGTTTTCCCGTACTCAAAAACATACAAAACGTTACCCCACACAGAATTTCCAAAATGTTGACCCAATATTTTCAAAATTTTGACCCAAAAAACGTGACCCCGACGCGCTACGACTCACGCGAGAGAGCTCAAAAGCTTTTCAACTCTCCGCAATAAAATTACGAAGATTTTGGACCACCACGTCTTCTACGACGTCTGTGAGTGCTTATAGCGTGTATGCAGGAAAACAGACACACACAAAAATAGCCGCATGATTTCAATATTTCGGCATTCTAGTGCGAGCCTAAGTAATAAAAAACTCATCAGGTATAAACATACACAAAGAATGACGGATGATCAAAGCAGCAATACTGCCTTTTTGGAAATTCTAAAGCAGGACAAAACAAATTAGAGTAAACATTCCTTCCTCTCTAGACGCAGGCGCTAATAATAGCGTCTTCTGGAGGTTTACCCGATATTAAGCCGTTTTTAAATTTCATGAGTTTTATTTTCTTTTTTTAGTTCATGTAACCACAATGTAACCGCAATGGTCTTATTTCTATACACTAGTTTTGCCGATCGAGTTGTCAGTTAATTTTAAACATGATGCTTTAATTTTTTCGTTTGTAAAAGTTTTTCTCGATATATTATTATTGCGTCTTGCCAATTAAACTTATATTTTTCCTACAAAATATGTTCGGCTATTTTAAATTTATCTACATGCCCTGATCGGGTGTTCTTCTTGTGTTCATTGAATCTAATATTTAGTGATGTTTTCTCGCACTACAGATGTGTTTTAAGGTTATATGGTAAATATAGGTTTAGTCCTCTGTTTATAGGCCTTATGTTTCCTGTTTAGTTTTGTAGTGCTTTCAAGACCTGCATCGGGATCTTGAGCCGAATCACAATGACCGATCGATCTAGACGCAAATAGACAGAAACAGATCGTGTGGTTTAATTGTATTGTAAAATATTAATTAATTGATATAATGTCCGGCCAGTTTTGCCCACAAGAGGCGTCCGCGAATCGGTGGCCGTTTGGAGCAGGGCCGGCGAGAATAGAAGAAAGGCTCAGCCACTCTTTTGAAGTTTGGCCAATGCCGACGCTGCTTGTGAGGGGAGGGGACGTTGACCGCGTGACGTCGTCGGGGTTGTAAGCCGCGCTTATGCACTAGTGCAGCCTTGGCTTTTCCCAATTAATCTCCACCTGTTGTTTGTAATAGGTGCTGAATTTTAAATTGAAATTGTTTTTATTTGTTATTTGTGGTGTTAGTTTTGGGTAATAAAAAGGGAATTTCAAACAAGGGTATTATTATATTTTTAGGTGAAGAACTTCTAATACTTCTTATGGAAATCAACTATGAAATAGATTTTTACATTAAGCTAAAATTACAGTCTGCATTACAATTTTAAGTTAACTTAAAAATCCTTAAGAAATTCAACACAATATTTTTAAACTCTTGCCGACCCTGGCAAAATTTTAAATGCCAAATCCTGCCATGTGACCCCTCATTTTAAATTTGTAGTAGGGTTGAGATAGAGGCCTCAAAATTAGAGGTCGGTTTTCTTTTGTTAATACCTTTAAAATTAATGGTCACATGACACGGGTTTGTGTATACAAATTTTGAGCTACCCCCAATATTTAAAATTTTTGAAACGTTGGCAAAGTTTCCCCTTGCATAAAAATGCATCCTAATATTTAATAAACATTCC
Organism: Philaenus spumarius; assembly: GCA_018207615.1. NCBI lineage: Eukaryota > Metazoa > Arthropoda > Insecta > Hemiptera > Aphrophoridae > Philaenus > Philaenus spumarius. The sequence continues at coordinate 166,100 of JAGFPH010001421.1, forward strand.
TTGGATTTGGCTCTTCGCCAATCGCTCACTAAAATTAGAAGGACTTGAATCATTCTCGTCTTTAACAGTAAATAACTTTAGATAGGAAGAAGATGGAGACCATTAGTTTTCGTCATTTAAATTCTTGTAGAAATTGCTTTAAAATGAGGGGTCACAAGGCAGGATTTGGCATTTGACATTTTTGAGAAGCTCCCAAAATTTCCCATTTTGGAAATGGTCACAACGTTGTCTTATGCGTAAAAAAGTACATCTTTGTACCTAGTAGACATTACCAGAATTTTTTTTTCCAATTACTCTTTCAAAAGTCTCATTGGTATCTCCAGACTTTTAGTTCACCCTGTATAGGCTACATATAAGTAGGCCTAATTTGTAAAATGCTAAACCAAAATTTGATAGAAACCTAGAAAATTGTCATGCAAAGTTAAATAACATTAACTCCTTGGAAGTAAACAAAACCGGATATTAGTAAAGTTAACTCATCTGTATCTGATTTGTTGTGTTTTCGCTCATTTTATCTTGTCTAGGTCCATTATTATTTAATTAAAGCATTATTTATTGATTGTTGAAAGTGTATAATATCAAAGAGGGTGTCACTAGGGGTAGAAAGGTATCATGGGGATAGTAAAGTACTAAATACATGCTGCATGTCTAATGCAAATCAGTGGTGGTTGTACGGCAGTGCTGTGCGAGTAACGACCCTGTGACGTCACAGTTTAAAACCAGCTAGCAGCACGTATCAAGACTAGCTGAGCACTTATACGAGCAATTCTCGCCCTGGTTTGGAGGGTCATGTACAGCCCATAAATTAAAGTTACGGATAAATTAGGCTGATGGATTCCAAGCCAATGTATGCCTTGTTGTTATGTTATACCTTCCAGTCTAGCGAATCGTTTGTCAGAGTTTGTTTTCTGAGTGTGAATGTTAAGTGTGGTAGATTGTAATTGTAAGTGACAAGTGGGAAAGATACGTGGGCGTTTTAAGTTTAATTATTTGGCAGCTTTAGACTTAATTTTTTTAACGAGCGTTTATTTATATCTCAAAACGTCGTGTATACACACAAAGGATGGAAAATGTCCTAACAAACAATTATTGTAAATAATGAACAATCCATGAAAACCTAAATAAGTTGTTGGAATGCTGACTTATTTCACTTTACAGGTCTCGCTAGATATCTCAACTTAAAAACGTACGTAACCTTCCACTCAAACGCAGTGCACTTTTTCGTACAATTGCCGTCATTTCGTTTGCGTGACGATTTTATTAGCTAGTTGTTAAAAAGACACAAAATATCATTTTCACTTCAAAATACATAAAAAAAAACTGACAAAATTGTACATTCTTCCCCAATCAGCAATCTGCATAATTATGATTATTTAATTTTTTTCAAAATTTGGTCCATAAAATTGACAAAAATTTTAGTACTGTATACAAATGCAGGCCTAATTCCGGCCCAACCCACACGTGCGTATAGTATAGTTGCGGACAGCCATCTACACCAACCATCTTTTCTGAACCAAGAAAAGGTTAGGGTCTTCCGCCCACCCGACCCTAATTAGTGACGCTTGGCTGCACTCAATGAAAACAAGTACTAGGTACCTAATACCAAAAAGTCAGTTAAATTATTGTCAAAAATTATTAAAAACCATTATCATATTACGTTTTGTATTTAAATTTCGATTATTTTTATACTAAATTTGATATGAATCGGTCAATTTTGACCAACTTGTACCGCCAAACTAGTTTTTCTTTTTAAAACTAATTTTGAATGAAGAGTGGAACTAAAATACAATTCATGTAAAAACGTGAGCATATAGAGGGACAAAAAATACTCTATGTATGATTGTAATAATTTTGTATTGCTTGATAACCAGAACAAATCTCTGGTTTCAAGGAAAATTTGAAAACATAATTAATATAGTATGTAACTTAATTTAATATACAATAAAAATACAAAATAATACATAGCGACAAAAATGTTAATGTACTTGAGCGAGAATTAGATTGTCTTATACCATCTTTTATTTGTATTTACCAGTTATATTTAAGGAATGTACAGGGTGTCCAGTAATTACGGGATCAAACTTCGGGGAATGGTTCTACATAAGAATGGGCCAAAATAAGAAAAAAAGTATATATAAACATAGGCCCGAAAAAGCTTTGTTTTCCATATATCCGCCATTTTGTTTTTTGTACAAAATAATTGAAATCTAGAGAACGGTTTGACTGACTGAGTTCAAACTTGGCGTGAAGTTTAACCTAAAAATGATATATCTAAAAAAAGCAATTACATCCAATCATGCGTTTCAAAATGGCGGCTGTAGAACAAACCAATTATTACACACAACTTAACTATTATCCTTCATCCGATTGTTTTTACAGATACACCATCCGATAGGGAATCAAAAGGACTACAAAAAAGGTGTCGACATTTTTTTCGTTAAAATGTACAGTTTATAAGTTACTTAGGTTTGAAATTTATTTAATGTATGGTTATGAAGCAATAACAAATTATTACAATCATTCATAGAGTATTTTTTGTCCCTCCATATGCTCACGTTCTAATATGAATTGTATTTTAGTTCCACTGTCCATTCAAAGTTAGTTTTAAAAAAGAAAAACTAGTTTGGCGTTACAAGTTGGTCAAAATTGGCCGATTTACATCAAATTTAGTAAACAAATCTGGAAATTGGTTGACCGTGCAGGCCAACCCTAGAACTTCCCGCTTAGTTTGAATTTTAAACGCTTAAAAATGAGTTTATTTGTTAAAATACCAAAAAACGAAAATTTGTGAATTTTTAAACAACGATAACTTTTGAATGCGTCGTTCGATTTTCATTTTTAAAAAAGCATTCTACGCAGTTTTTAAAGCACAAAAAGAAAATGTACAGGTTTATATTGATTGGTTGAGAAATCTGGAAGATATGTTAAAAAAATACCAAAAAATACCAAAAACGAAAATTTGTGAATTTTTAAACGATAACTTTTGAATTCGTCGTCCGATTTTCATTTTCAAAAAAGCAGTCGACGCAGTTTTTAAGCACAAAAAATGTATAGGCCTACATGGTTTTATTATGATTTTTTCGCACGCTTTAAAGTTATTTTTTAAAAACATAAAAATTTCAAAAAAAATGTAGGTTATTTTTTTAAATTTCTTCGGATTGGCTCGATGGATTAACTCTCAAATCTAATCAGATCTAGGTTTTGATACACCCTTTCGAATGAAATGTCGTAGAATTCAATCGGTTGATTCGTTTTTGAGAAACTGTACGACAAAAATTTATTTACACACATACATCCACACACACACACGCACACACACACACACGGTCAGACATCTCGGCGGGAATAGTCAGAATGGCTTCCTGGGACCTCAAAACGTGGAGATTTAATGAAAACTCGACTTTCGAAAATCGGACCGAAATCAATAACTTCCCTTTATTGGTAGCGGGAAGTTAAAAATAATCGAAATTTAAATACAAGACGTAATATGATAATGTTTTAATAATTTAACTAAATTTTTGGTATTAGGCACCTAGTACTTGTTTTCATTGAGTGCAGCCAAGCGTCACTAATTAGGGTCGGGTGGGCGGAAAACCCTAACCTTTTCCTGGTTCAGAGTTAGGCTGTCCGCAACTATATAGTATACACAACACGTTCACGCAGTTTTTACCCAATCATTTTGCTCTCATTTATGATAATTTTACTAAGTGTAGAACTTAGTTTAAGTACACCATGCTGTTACATACTAAATTTGAAATGTTTACAATAAAACGTCCAAAAGATGAAGAGTGTTCAAAAAGTACAATTTATTACTCACTCGCCGATTCGTTTATTAATTAATGAAGCATTTTTCCCCAAAGGAAAAGAAAATTCAGTTTCTAAAACAAGCCATCTGGTTATTAATACGTTAGAACTAAATTATGTTTCATTACTACAAATTATTTGAATTATTCTGAGGTCGTTCGAATTACAGTTAGAGGCAAATTCACTGCCTTATATGTCAGATATTACTTCCCGTTTGCCATGAATGGTGATTCTATGTGGTTTCGAACAAACGTCTAATGTGCAGGCCTACTTGAGGGTAACATCCTTAGCCGAACACTATACAAATACAGCGGACACGTGTGACGATTAAGTTGTTTTATACAGATTTTGTTGACATGTATTAATTATTAGTAAACTTTACAGTTTAATCGTTAAAGAAACCTTAAAAGTCCGATTAAATTAAATCTCCAAATTCACTTTTAAATTGTCAGCGATTGTAAATAAATAAGTTCCTCTTTATTATATAAACAAAATACCTGCCATTCGCGCAAAAACTCTGGCCCTACTGCGCGTGCGTTAGGATCCGGGTCGCCGCTACCCCCACCAAGCGGATCGGTATCGTGATCTAAGTGCCTCTGTCTTAATCAATAGTTTCCGTGAAAATATCAGAGTACAATAATACAGTAATCTGTTTGTACTTGCATCGTCGCAACGGCGATCGGTGAGCGGAGCGAGCTACAGGCTGTTTTTCACTCTACTGTAATAATTACCACAAAAACATAAATATGAAAAGCAAAAGTGGTTAAATCAAAAATATTTATGGCAATCTCTCCTAGTATTATAAGGAAGAATAAATTCTACATATAACATTGAAAGCAGTTTACAAGTTGAAATGATAGTATGCTATCTGATGTAGTAAGAACAACAAAAATTCAACTTGTAGCAAGACAATTTTGCGAGGATAAACGTTTAAAAATTATTTGTATAGTTGCATCACTTCGGACTTCCAATTAGACAGACTGAGAGTAAGAGGTCTGGGAAGAAGTTGTACAAGAGCGAAACATACGCTTCATATATAACTATTACGAACGCAGTTGAGAATCTTCTTGACTGTTCTTAAAGGCCACGTGCTTTTGTTTTGTTTATACCTCATAATTTAAAGAAATCGACTGCAACTCATTTCAATAAAAAGTTTAATGAAATAAAATCTGAATTTTTTAAATACATTTTGTTAGGTTTCATACAATGATTTCCATACTATAATTTCACACGTGAAAAATACAAAGCCTTCTTAATAATAATTTAAAGTTATTTTCCTGATTATTCATTTATAATTACGAATAGAAACACGAGATTACGAGTTCATATTTCAACGATGTCGAGGTTTGCGATTTAAGATAGCTGTGGCGCTTCTAGCCGGCCGACAAACTCTTTTCTTCATAACATGGGATGTTGTTCAAAGTAGGGAAGCTCTTTAGTAGACGATTAACAGACGCTGAGACTTAAGTTTTCAGGCCAGCATCGCCTCTACCCCCCACCGCAGCCACAAGGTCACTCACTGTACTGGGACCAATTTTATTACAATCACACTGTACATTCCGAGTTTCGCCAAGGAAAAATAGGCTGGGTTTGCTGTAGTGGCGGCCATCTTGGATTTTTATACCATAAGAGCAATGTTAAATTTCAAACCATTTATTTTGTTTATTTTTTATTATAAAATTGTTTGCAAAGTCTCATTTTAAGCACAATCACAATACGCAGCCGTTTTGAATTTTAGATTTTTTTTATGTTTTTCATTTGTTATGTAATTGACATTTTGTAAGTACAAAGTTTGATTTTTTCCCTAAAACAATAAATAATTAATATTGAAAAGTAATTTGCAAGCCAGATCCGAAATTTTATAAAGAATATTCAGTTTTTTTTCAGCACTCGATTACAAAAGATGGATTATAAAATGGTTTAAAATGAGGCAATGTCAAAGCTGAGCGCTGCAAGAAATTGCACTGTTTAGGGTTATAGAGAGAAGCGCTTGCGTTTCCGGTTGCTTTCTCGTTTACTGGAGCAAACCCTTAAGGGGGCGCTACCCTGTCCGCCATGTTGAATCTGATTCCCATAAGAGCAATGCTACAGAATAAGTCATTTTTTTCTGTTAATTCGTGGAATAAATTAAAAAATTTGGTTTCATTTTGAAGTACTGTCATATGCGGATGTTGATTGCTAAACACATTTTCAAAAACCGTTTTATTGTTTTCATAAACGTATGATATAAATAGTAAAAAATAGTAAACTTTATGAATTTTTTACTCGGTTTCAAAAAGAGATATTGCAAAAAACCTTAGCAATCAACCTCCACAATCTATTTTTCTTTAGGCTAAGAAAAAAAGACAGTTTTCGTTTTTTGACAAAAACAACACAAAAATATGCTTAATAGTGAAGGTATGTTTTGGTTATTTAACATTGAAATTGGTACCCATCTTCGCCGTTTTGAATGTAGAGAGCCGAGGCTTAAACTGTAGATCTATTCTGCTTGCCATATTTTCGAGTTCACTACTATTATGGGACAATACTTTTTGGCAAGAAACTCGTCTTTCTTGTTCGCATTTGTGTTTGTGTGCTACTGTACTTTTTATAAATACATAGTGCTTTCGTAGTAAAGTGTTACAAGAAATCAGCTTAGGCCTAGGCAAAAATTATAAATACAGTATAGACAAATTTGCACTAAGACGATATCAAAACTATCTAAGAAAGCGGACTCCCAGGCCCCATGATACGGTCAGCTCCCTCCAAAAATCTACTGTTAGATCGTGTTTAGCAAGCTTTCTTTGTTTTAAGAACGTGATATGAATAAAATACCAACTTAACCGTACCTTTCAATAAAACTGGTGCCTTTACATTCTTCTAACACTAAATTGTTTTTTTAAAATAGAAGAGATGGGTTTTAGTAACACTTTCGTGAATAGGCCTACAGTATCTGAAACTGCATAGCCTATCACAAAATGCTGTCACCCGATAAGTGAATCGGTTAATAGGCCTACAGTAGTTCTAGATACAAATTAGTTTTACGATTTATACTATCGACCGAAGTTAACAAATTCTACAAAAATCTATGAGTCCTGGCGACCGCGCCACTACTATAACCGTGGTCGGCAAGACTCAATACAATTTTGTAGATATTACTAAATATTGTTTGTGTAGTTTTTTTTTATAAAAAAAAAAACACAAAATGGCGACTAGACAGAAAATGAAGCATTTAAGGACCTATGCATATTGGAACCTTTTACTGATGTAATAAACACGTAGGCTATGGGAATCATTAGTATTTTGAAACCAGGCCTAAATATAGTAAAAATTATTGCAGGATTATCATAACCTCAATAGACCCCCTACTATATTTCAGAAATGAGCCAGACCTATATTAGAAAATTGACTATTAGAATTTATCCATTTTTGCCAAGTTAGCCTTTTTTTTGACAAAAGAAATTGTTAAATCAGGCCCAATTTATTATAATTCCAACGTGCTAAAACAGTATAAATTAGCTTGTTTTTTAACAGTAATAATTAAAAACTATCCAATGAACAGCTGATAAAACAGTATAAATTGGCTTGTTTATAAACAGCTGTTTTGATCGCTTTATTTAGTTATTATTTCGTTGTTATTTTATAACCAACATGGCAACCCATAAGACCTTATGTTAAAATTCTTCAACTTTTAAATTAGATTTTCTCAAAAAAATTGTGTTTTTACACGAAATACAACTATATGGGTGTACTTAAAAATCAAAACTATACCTAGATACAAAATTTTTTTGAATTCGTTAGAGCCGTTTTATAGATCCGCGACAGATACAAAGATAGAAACAAAGATAGATACAAGAATTGCTCATTTAAAGTAATAGGATTATTGCATCCATAGGTACATTAATATATCTCCTAAGAGTAATAAAATATAAGCTTACATAGACAATAATTGTTTGAAAGGTTTGTTTTAACGATTATATCAAGGAGTGGAAAAAATACAGGTTTAATAACAAATAAAGTATAGGCCTAATTAGGCACAATATATAGAGGCCGTTCAAAATTGTTGTAAATCTTCTAAAATTATTAAAAATTGCACGTGTGAAATGTTGTTGGATAGTTGCAAGCCTTTGCGCGAGACAAGAATACATTTATTTGTTTAATGCTTCACTTAAGGGAACATCGAAATGTGTAAAGTTTATTTTTATATTGAAAAATTAACGATACAAAATATAATTAATAAATTGACCAACAAAATCAAAACACTGTACAACCAAAACAAAACCCGTTACACCACGTTCCTAAAATAAAACTGGCCGCCTCAATAATTCTACTAACTCACTTTTCACTGTATCTTATAATATTTATATAAACACATAGCCTTCGTAGGCCTACATCGCGTCACACAACACACACCGGTTGTTGACTCTAAGCTACTCGTCTAACCACTAGCACCTAGCTGGCTGGCTCAGTCACAGCTATCTCCTCCTCCCCCCCACCCCCACATACAGCTGCAGCATGGAGGGGGCGTCTGGGATAAAATCGAAGTGAATACATTGTTGCTGCAGCGTTGCCAACATTAAAATAACAAAAATAAGGAAGCTGTTTGGCACGTGCGAGTAGACAGTTGGCAGAACGTCATTATATTATTATTGAAACCAGTGCCAGCGTCTAAAAAGTAAATAAATCGGTGTATCCATAAATAGATATGTGCGTGGTTGCCGACCGACATTAATGTCCATCATAAACCAAAAGTTCGTCAAGCACACATTATATCGTGCTGTGGCTTTTTTATCTCACATCCTTGCCAATACACCTGTTAGCTGAGATACAGCCAAACTTTCAAGTGAAGACCTTATCCATTTTCCATTTACACCGCTAAAAATTACGACAAAATCCAATTTGCAAATCGTTGTAAAACTTAGTATAGTAAAGCTTTATAGGATGCTGTTAGCGAATACGGGTTTTGTATACTCATATATTATTGCCGATACACAGCGTGCTACGTGCGAAGCTAACCGGTCTCCGAGACAGAGCGTCCGGGGGTGTTTCCTAGTTTTGGTAATAGCTATATGCAAAAAGGAAACGCTTTAAGTATCTATATTCGCTTGTAACGAACAGCCGATCAAATTATTATGCGGGGTTTTCCATACGAATAGGCACAAAAAACATCTGGGGATGGTTTTAGGCAGTTCGATCGAAACGGTTCTACACTTCGATTGAACTAAATTTGATTACGTGTTTAATAAACGGTACCAGATAAGTGCCACATACTTTCTCCCAGTTGAAACTGTATACCTTCCCAAGAGTAGCATAGGAGGTGGTTATTTAGAATTGCAGAAGTAGGACGTACCATGGAAAATATTAGATGCATGTAACACACATCCATATTATATTATTATATTATTATTATTAAAACTATTGGATCGATTTCGAAAAAAATTTACACCAAACATGTCAAGTATGCCTGTATAGATACACGAAAAAGGTTTTGAAAAATTTTGAAAAACAACCCCCTTTTTGGCCAAAATCCCCAAAATCAGTTATTATTATTACCTAAACGAGAATTTTTAGAAAGATGCGGTTTTTTGCATATGGCAGGGTACATTAAGGGCTACAAATAATCTAAATTTTATCAAAATCGTTAGAACCGTTTTTGAGAAATTTAGATTTGTCTTGTTTTTTGCCATTTGTGGGGGGGGGAAGGGGTAAAACCCATTAAAAATCATAAATTTTAAAAAATTAAAAAAACGCATGGAGATATTCCATAACTACGCCCACATACCAAATTTCATCAAAGTCGGACAGTTGATTTGGTCTCCAGCTCTGTACACATCCTAGCAGACACACAGACACACGGACAGACATCAACAAAAAACCACTTTTTTGGGTTCAGGGAGCACCAAAACAAATAATTCCATTAAAAATATTTTTGGGTTCAGGGAGCACCAACACAGATAATTCCACTAAACAATTTTTTGGGGTTCAGGGAGCACCAAAACAGATAATTCCACTAAAAATTCAAATTCAAAAAATTTGAACGAAAACAATACTTTCTCCATATACTACGTATAGGGGGAGAAAGTAAAAAAAGCCTAATTTTACTATTTTATTACAAAATTTCAGTGACAACATGTTTTTCTGCACCGACAAAGTTGGTACAAGTATTGAACGCTACTAGCCTACATTCGAAATTCGATTGAAATCGGTCCGGTACTTCGATCCGTATTGACTCTGGGGTTTTTTCTTATAACTATCGCTAAAATCTTGGGGAATATCTCAGAAATATTTCCCAACTTGTAAACTTAGGTCAAACATTCTACGGTACTACTGTGGCGAAGAAAGGTAGTTCCTTCATCTCTCAAGATATTAATTATATTGAGGGACCTTTAGGCTACAGTGGCAGGGCGTCCCGGTTCGAGAGGGTCTGTTCCGTCTTCCGAACAAACATCTCTGGACTCATTTTGTAAAACCTTAAAAGAATGTTACTAACATTGTTCGCTTTTAATTTCTATTTCTATTTTCAATTAATTCAAGATTGCACTTACTGGGCTTTATTACATTAACATCTTCATTACACGTTATGACTAAGGAAGTAATCTCTGCAGAATGAATGAATAATCTAGGGCAAATGCTCTTGATCTCGCAAGATATGTAGGCCTATTAAGAACGACAAACGTGCAGGGGTTTACTGGTGCCAGAAAGCACAACGCCGTTCCGGCCCTGCTTTTTAATATTTTTGTTAAAGTTTTGTTTAACGTTGCACTAGACTAACCACTCCCTCAACCACACTCATTCAATAATCGGTTCAAAATTTTACGTCCGCCAATCGCCAATCGAAAAACCTCAAGATATCTCCACACTACAGTGAGTTGCGACTATGCGAGCAACCTACAGTAAAGTCTGCCACATTGTCCTTCAGCTCCGAATCGAAGTGGGGCAACTTGGGAGCATCAGACGCCCTTTTTCCAGCTTCGCGGCAAGCCTTTGATATTCGGCGAGCACTGCGAACGACTACAAAAAGGGCCATTCTATACGAAAGGCAAGTGCGTCGCGCTAATTCCGCTAACGCCCAGTATCTCAACTAAAATCTGGTGTGACCTTGGTAAGCGCGACGACATTAGCGTCCGTATAGAAGGTCGGTTTTCAATACTGGGCGTTAGCGGCATTAGCGAGACGCATTTCCCGTCCGTATAGAATAGCAAATGGTTGGTAACGCGTCGTCAACGCGGGTCCCGTGTTATACACCGCGTTTTTGAGGCGTTGTGAAAGTCGCGTCACTCACTTCCAAGATGTACACCATTTAGTTAGGCTGTCTAGGTGTATTGCAAATAATAGAAACATATGAGGAGTTGTGTAGGAGGAAGGGTAGACGGAGGGGTACACACACAGTGCTTCCTAATAGGTTATCAAAAAAATAATTGCACTTAATATTTTGACTTAACGTCATATAGAAGTGGCTGCTGTTCGATAGCACAAATAAAATGTTCCGTGACAAACATTTTTGTCACTTTGAAGTACACAATAATCGCATATATTATTTCTCAAGGCCATTTTTTTGTCGGTACGCCACAACTTCCTTAATACATCATCAAATTAAATGAATGAGGCATCATTTTAAAGCTTTCCTCAACCGCTACACCGGAAAAATATACAAAATACAATTATATAAAAAAAAGAAGTAAAGAATCCGAAAGTAACAGTGATGTAAGATCAAGTAAGTTGTAGGGATATTTTCTTGGCGTTGGAAACACTGATGATAACAATACCCAGCTGGAGATCTGCCGTTATGCCACTACATTGATTTTTTTAATTAATTGTAAGCGTGGTTATGAACAGCATTGTGGATACACCTATGTGTTGTTGTTTACCTTCTGTAAGTTGGTAACGCACTATACGATACTAAATATACGGTACTTTAATTAAGTGGGATTTAAGTATGCCTAAGTTAGAATGCGAATGCTTCGCACAGGTCAGCTAGTTACTTTTAAATAAACAATAACTACTAGAACCAGTACAAATTCGATACTTCTTCAGCCTCTCTGGTAGCTGCACTGCGAGTGCGCGTTGACAGCGCTCCGTATAACTTGGTTCGGCACTGATAGCGTCGCGTTTTTAACGCGCTAGTTCGCGTTTTCAACGCTTAACGCCCGATTAAGGGCCCGCGCACACCGAACGCGGGAAGCGGGAGCGACGCGAATTTTCTAATTCCTAGAAATTTAGTCGCGGGAACTATTCGCGCGGGATCTTAGGTGGCGCACACACAACGCGGGAAGTTTCGCAGCGAACTCAGTTGGTAAGGTGACAGTGTTGTGGTCAGTTGTACTTACCTTCTCAACGTTCGTCGCTCGCCATGTCATCTGATATAGAAGTTCTATTTAGAAGTAAATTACGAAACTTTTTTACGCTTACGAAAAAATTCCAAAAAATGTTTACAATTAGTTATGAAGGCCTAAAATTGACTTTTTTCCTTTCGTTACTGAACGTTTTTTGTTTCTTGAGCTAATAACTTTTACAATTTTACATCAATAATTTTTTTAAATTGCATATATGAATTCTTTAATCATTTCTCTACAAAAAAGGTACAGAACACTTTTGGATTGGGATAGAATTACTATTTTTAGCGAATTGTTAAAAATATGTACCAGAGAGTAGCTGTGTACATTTAATTCATTGATCAAAACAATTAGAATTACAATCAAGAGTAAACACTTTCAACCTACAAAATACAAAAGCCCCATCACAGCACTGAACACATACCAAGGTGAATCCAAGGGGGATGTTAAAATGTAAATGTAACCAAAAGAAATAGCTGTCAACACGTACTCACCAGGTACCTTCAACTCTTTCCCAATCTCTTCCCAAATCCGGTCTTTCTTCTTGATGTTTTTGTAGTCCTTATTATTTAAGTCATAAAGGGCTGGATACGTGTACACACACTCTAATAACATTTCTGTTAAATTACTCATAGTTACTCTAAACACACGTCTACACAATCAAAGCACAAACCACTGCCTACCGAGTACGAGTAGACACCTGTTGTGAGACTAGTGACTGTACGGTTCCCGCTCTATTCGCGCGCGAAAACTCTGCATGCAGCGAACCAGGCGGGACGACGCTGCGTAACGATCCCGCGACATGATCCCGCGCGAACGATTCGCGTTTGGTGTGCGCTCTCTCATATCCCGCCGTTGTTTTACAGTCCCGCGCGGGAACTTCCTAGAACTAAATTCGCGTCGCTCCCGCTTCCCGCGTTTGGTGTGTGCGGGCCTTAACGCAGATTCGCCAGCGTTGATTGCGCTCGTACAACATGCACCACAGTAGTTCCATGTTAACGTGGCGCTATCAGAGCTAGTATAACACGGCCCTAAGAGACCGATGATTCAGAGTCGAGGCGGCCGAAAAGTTTAAAAACCAGCGATGCTTAAACTTTTATACTATTCACTTGTTTGGCATAAACAAGTTTATAACATACAAACTTACGTTTGTATTCAAAATAAGACCAAACAATATATAATTTTTACTACATTTACTGATTAATACTTATCTAATAACTCATTTAATTTCACGATTAATCAATTAAAAAATTAACATCCCAAATGAGAGCACAACACCGAATACATACAAACAATGGCTGGATTTCACTCGCAAGACTTATCATTGAGCAATGCTGATTGCTGAGTGGTAAAGATAAGCCATCCTTATTTATTGATACAATTTTTTCCAGTTAGGACCTCGTTTTATTTAAAGCGCTGCATAAAAGTAATACTATTTAAGTGAATAATAATAATTAAAATGTAACTTTCTTAATTAGTTATTTACATAATTAAAATGTGTTTAGGTTACCGACTTTTACCGAGGGTTTAAATTTCTGACAAACGCGTGATAATTAAACGTATATGAGTGAGAATAGTGTTATTTTTATTTTCCCTGTCCTACTCACTGAATATTTTGAAATTATTTTACTTTTACATTACATTTTAGTAACATAAAGTCTGCTGCATACATTTTAGCCTAATCTTTCTTCTGCCCTACTTCCGTTCTTTACCTCACAACAAAATATAAGTATTTTATCACTAACATCTCTAGTACCTGTAGCCTACAAATATATTGAATTTAAAACAAACATTTTGTTTGATAAGAGCTAGGTTTTTTCATTTATTTATTACAATCTTAATCCAAATATTACATAATACTTATAATATAAACTAATAAACCCCTGTGAAAAAATCACAGGCGGATTAATTAGATACTCATCAGAAATACATAATTTTTATACAAAACACTATTTTTTAAAAAACACACTTTATCTAGGCCTACCTATCTATGCTGTTAGGGATTTTTCACTCGGTAAATGTGTAAAATTATAAGAATTATAAAACTGTAAGAAAATTATTTGTTAAAATTTTGTATTTATGTACCTATGCTATTATATATTTAAAGAAAGGTAAAAATAATATCTTTTAATTGCTTTTCATTTCATATGATGATAGATCAAATGATTTAGAAGTTATTAATAATATTAAGTGAAGAAATTAATAATCGAAGCTTTAATGTTTATATGTTTATATGTTTATATGTTATACGAAGCTGTACGAATGTTTCCGGCCAGGCGATGATAACCACCTAGGTTTTTCACCTTTAAAAACAAAAAAACAAAAACAAAAACGAATGTTTCCGAAGTTAAACAAATAGGTATTTCTTCTTTAAATTTGTATAAACGAATATTTTGATGATAAAAGGTGGTATTTATATACAGTTTATAACCTTAAAGCAACCAGGTATTATAACATACATTAGTTCTATAACTCATATTTAAAAAAAATCTACTTCATCTATAAGAAATTATAATGATTGAAGTTGCGAACATAACCCCAAAGTATAATCTACACTAGGTTTGTTTAAGTAGTATAGATGATGGGTGAAATCAGCAGTTATTTAATATGTTACTCACGTACGTACGTGTGAAACCTATAGTAATAGCAAAACGGGAGTGCCGATGGAGGCCAGGTCAAGTCCCCTCGTACGCACGCACCCTCACACTCACGCGCTCAAGGGATTAGGAAAGGTTGCCTCCTATGAGCGCCCTGTCCTACGAGCGCCATGTCCATCTAGCGCCCACTCTCGGGTTGACGAGGGTCAGAGAGGGGTTGACAGGTCTAGGAGCTTTCCAACGAGCGCCGCATTTCTGTGTCATCCCCTTCGACCACCTGTACTTGTTAGTATTTATTTACTGATCGATGAATTGACACGATCAGTGACATCGAAAAACATTCCTTAAATATGACCCATATGCTTGTATTTAAAACCTTTCTTATAGATAATCGCAACGATATATAGTTTATAATATTACAGTAACGTTATTTCAATAGCCGTTGTCGGATTTGTAAAACTAGAACTAAAAAAATTATAAAAATATAACAAATTATTTACAAAAATATTCTTAAACAAAATACCTCCCAAATCTTTTATTTGGTATTTTACCAGGTTCTATTTACTGAATCACTGCTTCTAGTAAGTTGTAGATACCTAAATATGAAACACCTCAATTCTGTCCTAAATTAAACGGTAATTTTTGTAAGCAGTGCCATACGTGTTATAAGCACGTGTATAAACAATTTAATATGCCAGTATTAGGTGATGTCCCTTTAAAGGGTCGCCGGAATAATACCCCCCGGAAAACTACCCCCCCCCCCCCCCCCAGC
>JAGFPH010001421.1:185700-202337 GCA_018207615.1 Philaenus spumarius
TGACTTAAAATGATTGAAGAGACTTTGTATTGACATAAGAAGATAAGTTTACTAAGACCTTACTACGATTAAATAGTTAGTAGGAGTAAGTGTAGTGGGAGACGGCCGCTATAAAAGGAGCAGTGGTCAGATCCAGTAGTCAGTCTTTCCCAGTTTGCCATCCCACAAGGTCCTTCCTTCCCTTTAGATGCTGTACGGGAGCATGCAGAGCTCCCTCTGAGTTCTCCCTTTATCCTCCTCAGGCAAGAGTGCTTGTTGAGCTCTCTCTGAGACCTCCTTCCCTTCTTCTCATTTAAGGGAGCGTATTGAGCTCCCTTTGAAGCTAACCTTCCCCATACATTCTCCGAAGGACCGCCTCCGAATCAGTCTGGGAAAATACCTGTTATTAATAATCTGATTGTAATCAGGCTTGCATTATGATTCAAATGTATCTACAAGAGGCGATAAATAATTTGTAACAAACAAATGTGTTATTTGGCGCCCGAACTCTGGTATATTTCTCCGACGACTACTGTCTCCTGGGCACATTTGCCTCCCAGAAAGTAAGCATTACACGGCGAATAAGTCATGCGGTTTATGACGCTTAAGTCGTCTTTTGTCAAATTCAACGTCTAAAGGTGGGATGGCTTCCACGTTCACATGACGATAAAGTCTCTTGTCATGCCGAGAAGCGCAGTTTTGAAGTTCCTTATTCACTCTATTCAGGTATAGGTCTGCATGAAGGTCATCATTCATTTGGTACCATCTTGCATTGGTAATTGTACGAATAATACGAATTTGTATCCACTGAATAATGAATTGATTTGAAGGTTCCGTACATTCCCAAAGTTCAGCACCATATGTCCAAATAGGTCTAATTATTGAAATATGCTTTTATGTTCTAAGGCCAATTGGGATTTTCGTCCCATCAACCAATACAGATCGTGCAGTTTTTGTTTGATTGATCTGCTTTCTTACATACATGATCCTTCGAAGTAAGACGTTCATCGAGATGCATTCCAAGATATTTAGCAGATTTACTCTGTGGAATTATTTTGTTATTAAGATAAACTCCATGTCCTGGATCTATGTGCCGCAATGAAAATGTTACTTGAGAAGATTTTAATTCATTTACCTTGATTTGGATCCAGTCTTCTGTCCACTGAGTTATTTGATTTAATGCCAGCTGGATGTTTCCAGTTGCTTAAGCCGATGATTTACTCACAGCTAATATCACAGTACCATCAGCAAATGTAGCTATTGTGGTTTTATTTGTAGTTGGAATATTCGCTGTGTATAACAGGCAAAGTTTATAAGAGTTAGGTGTAAGTTTATGTCGGAAATCATTAATAATGAAGAAAACTTACATTCAAAGTCGTCTGGATCAGTTCTGTATCAGAATACTGTGTAGCTGAAGTGTCCTCTATTCGTATAGTGTCGTAAACCTCGCCGATAACACGAAAAAGATAGCACGATAGCCTTTCCTTGTAGTCTGATAATAATAGGAATAGACAATAATTAATATAATAACTTATATACAGTATATGTTTACTGCTTACAAATTGGACTAATAAGACTATAAGTTAGAACTTCAGGCTATTTTTTTTGTGTATTCTTGCGTATATATTGAACAAGAACTTACGATAACACACAGAAACTAATTATCGTATTACCCGGTACTACAAACTTCACAAAGAAACGGGTTCACTTTAGAACAAGACGCTTTTACCAAGCAAGTATCAAAGCTGTTAAAAGGAGCGTGGACGTTAAACTTTCTTATCGCTCGATGAGCTTACCTACAAGGTTTCCGACATTTAGTTTTTTCGATAGTTCTTGTTCAATATACTCTCTAACTAAAATATATCATACAATTTCAAGTTTACCCAGTAATAATAGCGTGTTCCGTATTACCATATAAATAATAAGATTTAAATTCCAAATTTAATGTTAAATTGTTCCTTATTTATATCCTTCCCTGTACCTAATAGGTATTCCTTCAATGAGTCTCATATTTAGTCTTGAAAAATATTGTTAGTTATGATGCCAAGAAGCATGTCAAAAAATGTATTAAGATCGGGATTATTCTACTCTTGACTTTGTCATATATCCTGCCCAAATAATAATACCATTCAAAACGCATAGCAAAATAAAATCGACTATATTAGATGTGTTAGATCGAATTCTTCTTCCTTTTGACGGACTTAATCTAAAATTTGATAAAATTCTTAAATTTTGGTTGAAGGACTAGGGAGAGGTAGGGCTCAGGTAAAAATTTAGAACAGCTTGACCAGAGGTTTTTTTTAAATTTCTTCATATTATGAAAGAACACGTTAAACTGATTATAAAAACATGGAAAATATCCGCGGGAAATAAAAATTATAGAAATTATGAGAGAAATTAAAGTAGAAAATATAGAGGTTAACTTCAGTATTTTTTTTATATTTTAACACTAAATAAAAGAAACAAATCACTTAATACACCAAGAAATATCAATAATAACTTCACTAAACAAAATTGATGAAAGAAATCACGAAAATATATGTAGATATTTATATAACTTTCCAAAACTTTTAGTTTAAAAACAATAACAATTGTCGTTAAGAAATTACATTGAATACCAGTATAAAAGAAGAAACTTATCATTTCTGATTGCCAACGTTGCCACATTGAACATATGTAATAGGAAAAGATGACGCAACAGTATAATTATAATATTTCGTCGTTATTATCACATTATGTAATTAGAATTAAAAAAAAACTAGAGGTACTGACCTATACTGTTTAGTGACAGTATGTTACCGATAACAGTATAATTATAATATTTCGTCGTTATTATCTCATTATATAATTAGAATAAAAAAAAACTAGAGGTACTGACCTATACTGTTTAGTCACAATATGTTACCGATAACAGTATTATTATAATATTTCGTCGTTATTATCTCATTATATAATTAGAATTAAAAAAAACTAGAGGTACTGACCTATACTGTTTAGTCCCAATATGTTACCGATAACAGTATAGTTATAATATTGTAGGTTCTAATTTTAGGCAATATAGGAGGCACTGATAAACCCACTTAAATCTAATTGCAACCCATCTGGCAACCCTGTTCCTATCACGTATTAAAATGTCTGTTCATTGTCTGTGTTAAATCCCATAAGCGATTTTTGGTTTGTTAATTTGTTATGTTATATTTGTTTTAGAATATTTATAATTGATTTCCCGCGATCAGTGAAGTGTCTAATTTCATTATATATATAAGAAAAAGTTATATATAGTGTAATTCTATTAAAACCTGTGGTCAAGCTGTTCTAAACTAGAACCCATTAGTTCCAAATTTTCTTGCTTTGTGGATACTTTTGGGGTTAATATAGTTTAGTTTATTTAATTCTTAAGTGTTTGGTGTATGTGAAGTGATTTATTTTGTTATAATTACGTGAAATATTGCGGAAAAGTCGAAACTTAACCTTATAATTTCAAGTTTTATTTCTTTCATAACTCCTACAGATATTATTTCCCGGGAAAATTTTTGTTGTTTTTACAATCAGTTAGATGTGTTCTTTCATATTATATCAAATTCCCTTAGAAATCGATTGACAAGTTAAAGTAAATTTTTACCTTTCGTAGACCTAACATTAAGTATTTAGTTATTTCAACAGTTATGAAATTAATGTATATATTTCGTACAATACTAAATTGTAAGATATCCTATAATGGTTTCCATCACTAGGCAACACACTATTTTTATGAAGGAAATATGATCACTCTGTTAATAAATATTAAGTTAACTAATAGTCTAATTTTGTTTTTATTTCAAAATTATTCTACATGGATGTTTGTATTACTATGCATCTATTACTTGAGTATACATTTTAAAGCACTTTTAATATTTGTGGTAGTGAAATATGACAAAATAAACAATAGGCATAACTAAATAATAATAATTACAAAAATCTTTTAAAAATAGGCACCTACTCAAAATAGGCTGAAATAAAAATAACATTTCAGCAACTCAACAACGGATCATAAACATTATTTTTCTTTTGTGTGTTTCAAGTGAACACTTCAATCAGCGTAAATTTATAATAAAAGTTATACTAATTTGTTTCCATAAGTCACACAATGAAACAACTCAATTAAAGAAAAATAGGCCTCAAAACAGAGAAAGGAGTATAAGATTATTATTGCTAGTAAAAGTATGGGTACAATGCGTAGTTTAAATAATCGTTTCGTTGTGTTAAGTAAAATAGGTTAGGTATTCGGCAAACTGTGTAGGCCTATTACCAACTAATTTATTACCATTGAAGAAACAATACAGTATATTATGTTTCTTCAATGCTATTAATTAAAGTAGGACCTTGCATTTTTTTAATTATGAAGTTAACCTTAGTCCAGTATGATATTTAACTTTTACATATTAAAGTACGAGCATAACACACACGGGATACCTTAAAGTTAATTAGATGTATATGATTTAATTTTAAATTATTGTATTTTATATAACAAGAACAGACATTTCAATTACCTCATTATGTTTGTCCGAACATAACCTAAAAGTGTGTCTTGGTCAGCTGTAAATAGACATCAAGTTTATCGATTGACAAACAAAGTTATTCATAGTGTAAACTACTAAAAACTGAATTATTCGTCCCAAATTTAGTAAAAATAACAGATCACAACACAAAATTACCAAAATAAACACGACTAAAACATTATCTCTAGCTGGTATCAATAACAATACAACAAAAAATGACTAATTAATGAGATCACATATTGCACATGCGCAGAACAACATTACATTACTGTCAGAATCGTCAGACAGACATTAGCGCTACAACTGGAGAAAGAGTGAAACGGAATAAAGACCTACAAAAGTAAAATGTTTCGTTGGAATACAAATAAGTCCAGTACACACAATCAGCGATTCAGGGTAGTATGTTGACAAATAAAGCTGTGTGAGTCAGCTTGACTTAAGCGAAGTTAATACACGTGTCGACATGAATTTTATGTTTTTATAGTGTGAATTGATACTACCAGTTGACTAAAAAAATAGGTACGCATTTTTTGGGGGAAAACAACTAGGAATGTGTAGTATAGTTTTTGTAGGAATATACTATACTACCTGTCCGATCCGGCTTTGCACGGATATACAAATCAAAGTTAAATGTATATTAACAAAAAAATATATCAGTAAATATATTACACTATGTATTTCTTATGGGGATTTTTAGTAACTTAGACCCCCCGACCCTCCCTTGATATTTCAAATTTTTTGAAAACCTTTTTAAGCTAGCACCTAGGGCCCTAGAGGAAGCTATATACCAAATTTCATTCCAATCCGTTCAGTGGTTTTTGAGATTTCGTGATGAGGCAGTGAGTGGTATTTGGATTATATCAGATACTAGCTGGACCGATCCGGCTTTGCACTGATAGACAAATAAAAGTTAAATGTATATTAACAAAAAATATATTATATCAATAAATATATTACACTATGTATTTCTTTTATGCATTTTTAGAAACTTTGACCCCCAAAAACCTCCCCTAAAATTTTGAATTTTTGTTTAAAACCCCTTTCTTAGCGAGCACCTAGGGCTCTATAGGAAGCTACATACTAAATTTCATTCCAACCCGTTCGGTGGTTTTTTTTAGGAACTTTGACCCCCAAACCCCCCCCCCCCTAAAATTTCGAATTTTTTGAAAACCTTTCCTACCGAGCACCTAGAGTCCTAGAGGAAGCTAGGCCTACATACCAAATTTCATTCCAATCCGGTCGGTGGTTTTTAGAAATCGTGATTTAGTAATTTTGACTCCCAAATCCCCTCTAAAATTTCGAATTTTTTAAAACATTTCTTAGTGAGCACCTATTGTCCTAGAGGAAGCTACTTATTAAATTTCGTTCCAATCCATTAAGTAGTTTTTGAGAAATCGTGATAAGTGAGTCAGTGGATTTGGCTTTTATATATATAGATATAGATACTTGAATCTGTCACCAAGTTTTAACTATATCTTGAAAACTATTGAAACTACAATTATTTAATATTTAGACCGTCCGAAAAATATCGCATATTATATTCTATTTTTTGAATTGCATGTTAGTTTTTTTAATTGCATGTTTGTGGTACCAAGTCACTATTTATAATTATTAATAATATTAAGGTCCGTCACGTGGCTTCTTGTCTTTTAACAATCCTAATCCTCTTTGTCCTAATCACGCCGAAGATATCTTTGTCCTAATCCTATTTGAGATATAGGCCGATAACTGAAAAAAATTGCCCAAATTTGTTCAAAAAGTGCCCAAAAACAAAGTTCCGGGCAAAAGTTTTGCCAGCAAACTTCAAATTCGTGTTCAGCGACCCAAAAAACATAGAGGGTGAGAAAATCAAGACTATAGCAAAACTTGTTTCTGAAAATCCTAATATGCCTAGCCTACCGATGGTTATCTCTGTTTGTCTTCTGTAAATATTTGATAGCAGTAACGTACAAATAGTGGGAGTGAAACGAAAGTTGGTAATTTAAGATGTCCTTTTTATTTTTGAATGCTTTATATATTTCGTATTCTTCATTAGCATTCATTAGTCTACCTTTGATGCAAATGTGTAAGGCTTCTACCGAAGCGTGGAAGTCGCCCTTGCAATGGTTATTTTTAGCAAGGTGACGTGCATAATTGGACTTGGTAATGTTAGATTTATTGTTGGGAAGAACGTACTGGAAGTACTGTCTGACCTATGGTAGTACTTATTACAATCCTGGTAATCTATACATATAAAAGGCAAAGCCCTCACTCACTCATCATCACTAATTCTCCCACTTCCCATGAAACTAGAGAGATGAAATTTGGCATGTGTATACTTTGTGATGTAAATAGGAAAACTAAAGAAATTTCATTTTGATATTCAAATTTTTAGGGGTAGTTTTGGGGGTTTATGGGTAGTTTTGACTGATCACAGTTTCTCAAAAACCATACCACCTAGGGGCTTTAAATTTGGTACAAATATTGCTCTTAGGCACTAGAGGCACAGGAAGAACGGATTTTAAAATATTTGGCCAGTAAGGGTTGTAACAACCCCTAAATCAATAAATATTATTTGTTATAATTTCCTTAAAGCTAGAAGGCTGAAATTTTTTACATTTATTTCTTACAAGATACATATACAAAAATAAACCAGTTTTACATTTTGTCACGTTCTGCTAAGAGAAAATGTAGTAACAACCCCTAAAATTATAAATATTATTTAAATACTGCCTAGGAACGTGAAATTTATAGACATATAGCTCATAGGTGCTAAAGGCGCACTAAGAAGGGATTTTAAAATATTTATTTTTTAAGGGTTAAAACAACCCCTAAAACAATAAATATTGTTTGTTACATATGTCAAACACCATACCGCCTAGGAACGTGAAATTTGGTACACATGTTGCTAATAGGCGTTAGAAGAGCGCCAAAAAAAGGATTTTGTATATTTTCCATTTAATGGTTAAAACAACCCCTAAACAATAAATAGTGTTTGTTATACTTTTCTTAAAGCTAGAAAGCTGAAATTTTGTACATTTATTTCTTACACGATACATATAAAAAGTAAACCGGTTTTAAATTTTGTGACGTTCTGCTAAAGGGTAAAAACATAATAACAACCCCTAAAACTATAAATATTAATTGAATACCGCCTAGGAACGTGAAATTTGGTACGCATATTGCTCATAGGAGCTAGAGGCGAACTAAGAAAGAATTTTAAAATACTTTTCCTTTAAGGGTTGAAACAACCCCTAAAACAATAAATATTGTTTGTTACATATGTCAAACACCATACCGCCTAGGAACGTGAAATTTGGTACACATGTTGCTTATAGGCGTTAGAGGAGCGCCAAGAAAAGGATTTTTAAATATTTTGCATTTAATGGTTGAAACAACCCCTAAAGATTAAATAAATAGTGTTTGTTATACTTTTCTTAAAGCTAGAAAGCTGAAATTTTGTATATTTATTTCTTACACTATACATATAAAAAGTAAACCAGTTTTACATTTCGTTACGCGCTACTAGGGGTGAAAATGTGATACAACCCCTAAAAACAATATATATTCATTTTTATACTTTCTTTAAAGCTAGAGAGCTAAAATTTTGTAAATATTTCTCTTACAATATACACAACACACAGATAAATAAACCAGTTTCAAATTTTATTAAGTTCTGTTAAGGGGTGGAAATGTAGTAACAACCCCTTTAACAATAAATATTTATTTTTATACTTTGCTTAAAGCTAGAAAGCTGAAATTTTGTATACATTTATTTCTTACAAGATACATATAAAAAAATAAACCAGTTTTACATTTAATCACGTTCTGCTAAGGGGTGAACATGTAATAACAACCCCTATAACTGTAAATATTAATTTAATACCGCCAAGGAACGTGAATTTTGGTACACATATTGCTTATAGGCACTAGAGGCGCACTAAGATAGGATTTTAACATATTTAGCCTTTAAGGGTTGAAACATTCCCTAAAACAATAAAAATGTTCTTTTTTTACTTTCCATTTTGCACATTTATTTCTTACAAAACACATATATAAAGTTAATGAGTTTTACATTTTGTTACGTACTGCTAGAGGTGAAAATGTGATATCAACCCCTAAAAATAATAAATATTTATTTTATTTTTATACTTTCCTTGAAGCTAGGGAGCTGAACTTTTGTACATTTATTTCTTACAAGAAACATATAAAAAATAAACCAGTTTTACATTTTGTTACGTGCTGCTAAGGATTGAAAAAGTAATAACAACCCCTAAAAACAATAAATATTAATTGATATTATTTCCTTAAAGCTAGAGAGCTGAAATTTGGCACTTATAATTTTATGAAAATATTTTGAACGTAAGCTGATTAAAACTAACCCGATCTATGCATTTGCATATTAAAGACGTATCTGGGTGATCTGTAAACAACCAGCTAAGACTGTGATTTAGCAGTCTGTAGATTTAGTGGTTGAAAAAGAAAACGCTCTTTACTCTGAATTTTGTATTGATTTAATTTATTCAAAACACAAACAGTGACGATTTACGGGCAACCAGTGAACAATAAGTAGCAAACTAATTGAAAATACATGTCATAATTCATTTTCGTGAAATATTAGATGAAAGAAAATGAGAGAAAAGTATTACAATTAATTATGAATCATAATGATAATGACGTAGCAAAAAACAAATTCCCTGTAGCGAAGCACGGGTTTTCAGCTAGTTGATTTTATAAACTCCGGTCATTTTTTCTGTCGAAGTGTGGGTTTTACGCCTAAGCTATGTTATAATTTATTTGTTGTACGGAAGGATAATGTGATGTTAGGTTTTTTGAAAATATTATTAAGGACGTTAGAAAACACAGAAACCCATAGCATTAGTGATAATAAATATATCTCATCTGAATATACCAACTTTTTTCCTAACGTTTTACAAAATGGTAAGCAAGTAGGACTACACACTTTTTAGAAGATTTTAAAGCGACATCTTTAAATAAAGCAATTTCAAACGATAGCCAATTAATAGTATTTTTGATTGTTATTTTTGAAGTTATACTTCTTTGCGACCGTTGTAATCGGGATGGGGTGTCGGTCGAGAAACCGCGACACGCGTTAGGAGTAAAATCCGGAAAGTGCATTTTATACCTTTTCTCTACAAGAGATACCTCAAGAGTCTCGGTGGGTGAGTGGTTTAACGCACTCGACTTTCACGCTAGAATCCCTGGTTCGATCCCCGGCTGGGAATTTTTTTTCAAAATTTATAGGAAAGTATACGAATATACGAATGGCCAAAGAAGTATAACTTCCATCGTCTGGTCCGACGCAGACCCAATTTTTTTCTGGTACCGAAGTTTGACTTCCTAAAATACGTAGAAACATCATGCTTTATGTTAAAACAATGTCAGAGATAGCTTGATATCTTCATCCATTTCTAAAAATTCCGATTACAACAGAAATACTTCGTCACAGACTAGGTCTAAACACGTCATTTACTTTCAAGCTAATAATAAACTAAACAAAGTAAACATTTCTGTATATTATCTCTCAAGCACAGGTCAATACAGGTTCACAGCTACCCCGATCTAAGTGCCTAGTATACAATAGTCTGTTTGCATTTGCTTCGCCGCGGGGATTGCGAGCGAATCGAGTAGGGGCGGAGCACTCTACATTCCAAGTTTAGTCGGCGGTACCCGTATGCCGTGTTTCTTAAGGGCGCTCCGCTGCTACTAGTTCTCACAAAAACGTAGGCTACAGGCGCTTGCCCTTATTGTATTGTAAAATAAAGGTTTCGCTCGCAATACAACAAGCAGGAAATACAACTTAAACGACAGCTAACACTAATTATTCTATAACTGAAAGTACTGGTCCTTTAAGCTTTTCTTTATTATTGTTTAGCATGAATTTATTCGTAAAATATAAACTTTCATAGGAAAGTTTTTCAATACATTTTTTTTTAACGAAAACATTAATTTTAAGCTATTTTTCTTAAATAGCGGGGCACATAAGTTTTAAAAATAATGATGTTTGAATCATTAGTTTGGATGAAGAATTAAGCGACAAAAAACACATTTGAGAAATAATATACTGTATAAGGATTTTTTATTGTTTACAAAAATAAAATTTGGTAAACGTGTCCTGGAAAATTGGTTTAACCCTGCGAATTTGAATGGCAGGTTGCCCTGAAAATACAAATTACCATGTTTGTGCTGTAATAAGTTAACAAAAAAAATCTACCATTAAAATCATTGATTGTTTATGATCTCACTACAGGTTATAAGATTATCAAGTAATTAAACTGAAAAAAGAGTACTGTATATAAAAATAATAATTAGATTAATTATTAACAGTTTGGCTATATATGTATACATGCTGTATTTAGTACCTATACTGATAGATGAAAATGAATGACTTCTACAGTCTTTTTGACGGTCCGGGAATGTTTGTACAGTATATGAGTATTTAAATTCTACTTATGTAACTGAAATGCGCAGTTAAGTTGAAGTAAAATTGTAAAATATTCAGTAACTAGCGAAAAAAGCCTCCCGAGGTCGGCTGAAAAATTTTATAGGGCAAAATGAATCTCTAGAAATAGGTATCAATCGTATCTTATAAAAAAAAATTATAATTCCACCATTTTCTTTAATTTAAAAGAAAACGCACTAAATTCAGAAATAGGTATCAATAGAGTTTTAAAATAAAACCAAACAAACTAAAAAAGAGTTCTTATAAATAAACCGATGAAAAAAATGACAATTCTTAATTTTTTTAATAATAATGACATTTACTTTTTTAATCTAGAACCAAAAACCTCAAAATATCCTTATAAGTATTAGGATGAAGTAGGGCTACTAATTACTTTTCATAACTTTTTAATAATAAAAACAATATTCCCTTTTTATTTCAAATAAACAGAACTAAAATGGGCCCGGTAGAGCTTCATAAATATGTAGTATAAGTGTTTTAATCTAGAAACAAAAAACCTCAAAAAGTAACTTTAAAAGTATACCGATGAAATAGAAATTACTTTTCATAACATTTTGATAATAAAGACAATATTCCCTTTTATTTGGAATAAACACCACTAAAATTGGCCAGATAGATCTTCAGAAATAGGTATAAAATGAAAAGGGTTTTAACCTAAAACCATCAAAACTCAAAAAGTGCCCTTGTAAATTGTAACTCATGAAATAAAAATGACATTTAATATTTTTTTAATATTTATGACAACATTTTCTTTCATTTAAAACAAACCACATTAAAATCGACTAAGTAGATCTCCAGAAATATATATCAACAGGGTTTTAACCTAAAAACAAAATTTTTTAAACAATCAGTCGTGGGTCTGCCGTCAGAAGTGAAAACATTTTAGCTTCATTTAGTTAAATTTATTTTAGAGTTATTAAGAAGTATTCTTTTAATCAATGTATTAATGTTGTAATGAGATCTTAAATAATTTTAGCAGCGAAAGATTTAGGCCAATATCTCTGGTTTCTGCCTTTGCTAAAGTTATTGAAAAACAAATACAAATGAAATTGTACCTTATTTAAATAAAACAGATTTTTTCAGCACTAATCAAATCAATACGGTTTCATGGCTGGAAAAAGTACTGAAGACGCTCTGCTTGATTTAAGCAATTTAGTTATGAGTGGGTTGAATAATGGTGAAAAACGTGTGGTCTTTTTGTAGACATTACTAAGGCATTCGACACTGCTGATCATAAAATCCTGCTTGATGGGACTGTGGTGTCAGGGGTGTAGTTCACCAATGGTTTATAAGCTATCTGAAAGACAGGAAGCAGTGTGTTAAAGTTGAATCACATATGAGCGAGTGGGGTGTTGTTGATTGTGGAGTTACTCAAGGAACAGTATTAGGCCCAATTTTATTCTTAATTTATGTAAATACCCTTTGCAACGGCAAGTTTAGTGGTAGGTTGATTTCTTTTGCCGACGACACGGCTATCTACATACATATAAAAGCCAAGAAGGTTTTCAAAAAATTTCGAAATTTTAGGGGGAGGGGGTTTGGTGTGGTCAAAGTTACTAAAAATCCCCATAAGAAATACATAGTATAATATAGTTATTGATATAGTTTTTTGGTTAATGTACATTTAACTTTGATTTGTCTATCCGTGCAAAGCCGGATTGGGCCAGCTAGTAATTTATACAAAAAGCAATTGGAATGAATGTAAATTAGCCGTGGAAGAAGATTTAATCGGCTTGCGGTTGTGGTTTGAAAGACATAAAATGACTATTGGCACTAGCAAAACTAGTTTTATGAAGTTTTCATTGAAGGATACTGAAGAATATTTTGCCGCAGACACGTATACTCGTAAATGTTTAAAATGTATTAATACAATCTCACAGTGCGCTTTGGAGTTCTTTAATAGAAAATTCCGAAAATATAAAATATTTGGGGGTTATGATAGATAGACGCATGTCATGGAAAACCCATATAAATGCTTTAAAAAGTAAGTTGAATAGAGTTATTAGTTTTTTATTTCTTAAAGGGTGTCTGCCCCAAGTACATGTTACGGAAACTTTATTTTTCACTAGTCCAAAGCAGATTCGAACATATAATTATTTGCTGGGGAACTGCTTATAACACACACCTGTATTTTATTAAAATAATTCAAAAAGGCATTATCCGTGTTATATAAAATAAAAACAGAATTGAACCTTCAAGACCTCTTTCATAGTTTATTTTTACTACCACTTAAACATATGTTAATATGTAAAGTTCTTAGTGTCTTCTACAGAAGAAGTGGACAATTTCGCACTGTACATAACACGTACAAATTATCACTCCGTTCTAGGAACAATTTGTCTATTCCAAAACCTAGGCTGACAAGTTTTATGAATTCCGTTTCTTATATAGCTCCGAAATTTGTATAACAAACTACCAGTATATATCGAATATTGTTCTAGACAACCAAAATTCCTGAGAAGCTTAAAATCTTAGCTGCAGTCTCGACAATGTAGACACTCTCCTTAATAAGTAATATAATCCAGCTCACTTTTGTTATCAAATTTTCTAAAAATATTCTATTACTGTATTTATTTTTCAATGTGTATGCTTTGTTTGAAGAGCTGTGTATGCGCTATATTGAAGAGCTGTATTTTGTATGCTGTGTATGCGCTACAGGAAGAGCTGCAAATGCAAACAACATTATAGGCCTATATTTATTTAACAGTTTTAAAATTTGATTAAGCAAAGTTTATCTCATCGGCTCTATAAAAAATGCTTATATAAAACTCCTTACAATCATTGTTTCTGTTATATTATGTTATTCAAAACTCTGATAAAATAAATGTTATTTGGTTTTTGAAGTAAAGGTAACCCTCATTACAGGATTCTATAGAAGGCACCTTATTCTTTCATTTGTATTTTAAATTTATTACTTCACTTAAATGTCTTACATTTATGTTTAGTTTGACATGTATTATATTGTACAAGGTTTGTAAATTAAGAATAAATGAATTTCATTTCAATTCATTTCATTTGCCGGTGAGTAGGCTAGATATTTTCAGACTCGGCGCTCCATAGACCCGTAACTGCAAACTAAACGTGAAACGCATAGTAGTTGGAGTACTAAAACCCACAACATTTAATTTAATTTATAGTTCCATAATAATCGCATCTCATTCGAAATGGAGTAAATTTTTGATAAAATATGAACGTACGTACTGCTTGAAGTGCGTGACGGGATGATGTGCTGCCACGTTCACTCACGCAATGGTGCAGTTTGCTATCACAAAGGTTGTACAGTGTAGAATGCCACTGTTATTATTAAGCGAGCAGAGTTTTTAAAAGAACCAGAAATGAAAACAATTCAACTTCTCTCCCGATCGATGGCTTTTACAAACAGAGTTAAGTGTCGGCTCTAGCTGTCGGCCATGTTGGTTGACACACCATAAGACCAATGTTAAATTAAAATCCAAATTTTTCCTTTATTTTTGATCGGATAATTATGAACGATATGCCATTTTAAAGCTATGGCCAATATGCTTTTAAGAAAAAATATGCCAATCCAAAACTAAGAAAAACATTTTGTTTAATATTTATTAACAATTTAAAACATTGATGTTTAATATTTTTTTATGTTGTCACTATTAATTATAGCGAAAAACTACCAAGCCATTCACACGAAGAATTTCGTCCCCAAGAGTTTGGTAATTTTTTAAACGCTATTTGAACAATTATTGCGGGTTTTAAATGGATTTAGGCTGAGCAATGTCCGTGTAACCTACCGCCGCTATAGGGTGTTTTTAAATATTTGTTTACGTTGTAACTATTAATTATAGCGAAAAATTACCAAGCCATTCGGATGAAGAATTTTGTCCCCAAGAGTTTGGAATTTAAAAAAAAACGCTATTTGAACGATTGCGGGTTTTAAATGGATTTAGGATGAGCAATGTCCGCTTAATTTACCGCCGCTACGCTGGAGTCGCTGATTGCTTTCTGTTTTACTACAGCCGACCGATAAGTAATCAAATTGCAAATGGTGTTTTATATCAATTTTGAATAATATTACACAAATTTAGCTATATAGTTGTAGGAAGCTAGTACAATTTATTTTTATTGCATATGGGTCTCCAGATAAACTCACGACCCCGTTCATTTTACCTCCCGCCAAAAAGTAGAGGAAACATTTTATTTTCCGTCATTTCCTAATTTTTCGTCACATTAGGGGTGGTTTTACCCCCAACGGCGAACCCTTGTGGTGCATTTCTTGGTCGGTTTCTATGGGGATACTAAATTTCTAAATGTTAATCATAATTTGTGCATTACACAGCATCATTTGGAGGTGTCATAAACGTTGTTGTGAAAAAATCCCTAAAAAATGCTAAATCTAAAAAATCCTAAAAAATCGTTGTTGTGTTTTTTTTTTGCATTTTTAGGGGTGACGCTGGGATTTTAGAGCCGCGGGACCCCAATTTTCGGAATCAGCGACCCAAAAAAAGACATAAAGTACAAGTAGTCTGGTCCGGGAGGCATTTCCTAAGGTCATAACCAGCGTTTTAAATAGACTAATATGTGTAATTTGTGAAATCTTTAGTGAAATTAGTTGAGTAGTTTTGGATCATAGAGAAAAAGTAAGTGTATAAATGATTACTTAATTGTATGGGTAGTTATCCAATTTCATCCCTTTAACTCAAGTAATCGAATTTTAAATGGTTTTTATATCACTTAAGAATAATAATACACAATTTGAGTTTTATGGTTTGTAGAAAGTTAGTTCAATTTATATTTATTGTATAGGGGTAGGAACCCTAAGTCAACCCCTAAGATTGTAGTAATTTTCATGTCTAAACACACATGGCACATATGTGACATTTTTAGTAAAATCGGTTGAATAGTTTTTGAGTCTATAGAGGACAAAGACGCAAAGAAACATTTATTTTTATATCCAGAGTGTCTCAAAAGCCTGTGAATGGCGTTATAGTTTTGTAACCATTGCAGATTACGCAACAAAACTTGGTACATCGTTTATCTACCAACAAATTAATTTTTGAAGCAATTATAATTTTGTATTAGCTTAGGGTGACGGCCCGCAGGGAGTCGGAGGAAAATCTTAAATAGGAACATAGGTCTAGTTGTACAATTTAAAGGTATATCTTTAGACAATGTCGCAAATCAGACATCATAAGGTTCATCCTACACAAAATGGCGGCTGTTATGAAGGTTTATTGGTAATTGTAATTTTTTAACATGTAGTACAAATTTATAATTTGAAATAAAAATTGTTCTTCATCCTCCTCGTAGACCGTCCCCACTGAAGGTGATTAGTCACTAACTATCCACAAAAACTGGTCCTACTGCTAGTGTGGATTGTCGAAGTTTTGCTTCTAAATCTTATGCCAATAAGTAAAATTAAACCATTTTCGAAAAGCCCAATATTGTAACTTTAAACGGTCGCCATTTTGTGTAGGATGAATCTTTTGATGCCTGATTTGCGGCATTGTGTTCTCCTAAGATAGTACTTTAATTTGATGTACAACTCGACCTAAGCTACTATTTAAGATTTTCCTCCAACTCCCTGCGGGCCGTCCTCCTGAGGTGATAAAAAAATTATAATTGCTTCAAAAATTAGATTTTTTTGGTAGAGAAACGATGTACCAAGTTTTGTTGCGTAAACTGCA
>JAGFPH010001421.1:204503-227852 GCA_018207615.1 Philaenus spumarius
ATCAGAAACAGCTGTTCGTATGAAAAGCTTAAAACAGCTGATTTTGAACAACAACTGATTTGGATCAAAAACTGAATATAATTTTAGGTTAGGTAAATCAAGCAATAAGCAGAATCCCATTATAATTTACATCGGCCCTCAGGGATACGAATTACAGGCTTTCAAAGTTTCAAATTAAGCAATAGCAAAGCATTGCCGGGTCAGCTAGTATTATATAAATAGTTAGTGAGAAGCCGTGAAAAAGCACTCGCACATTAATTTCATACACATGAGAAAAAATATATTTTCAAAATATCAAGTGTAATGTGTTATAGAACTAACATAGGCTAAAGTTCATGACTTGTTTTTAGGTTAGAAGAAGCTAAAACTGTATCTTTCAAAATAAAATTGTTTTTTTTTACTTCGTTCTTCAGAAGAAACTACTTAGGCCTACACACAACAAACTATATCTAACTGGTTATATGCCGTTAAGGATTTTAAATATGGTAAATGCACATAGCGTACAATTAAAAATTTTATTTAAAGAACTGAAAGACAAAAACATTTTTAAAACAAATCAAAAGATCATACATTTTAACATCGGCCTATAGGCCAGTTACTGTTGGTAGGGGTAATTTTAGACCAAAAGTTCCAGTAATTTACAATGCGGCTGATTTTTTTTTATAAGTACATGAAAGTATGTATATTAACATAAAAACAAGTTTACCAGTCTATCAATTTCCTAAAGTAAAAAAAAAAATAGATTTCATTTTATTTTCGATATTCCTTAATATTTTGAGCTGGGATGAAGATAAATGAAAATAAAAAATACCACCGTGTAGGAGAAGTATTTTTGAATAAAAAAGGTTGTATTTATTTCGTCCGAGCAATGGTTTGTCAGGAAAAAATTCGATAATGCAAGTATGTATTTTGCAGCAGGGGAAATCACTAAAAGGGGAAATCTCATTCACATATGAAGCGTTGGCTCATTCTAAATTGACTGAATTTCAATATATAAAATTAAAACTTGACATAGGAGTTAAAATATATATTTTAAACATTTATGCTGAGTCTCAGCTTGTTATCTTGAAAATGACCCGATCTAGAGCCACTTGACTTATCAATGGGTTTCTCGATTTTAGGAGTACCTAAAACTTACTGGTAGTCTCCTAAAACCTACACACACAGGACTGGGCTACTACTCAAATCAACGATTTTAACTTCAGATATTTTGAACACATTCAGACGAAGTTGTATTATTCTTCACTTTAAAATTCACTTAAGTTTTCTTATAAACGTATGTCCGGAATGCTTCTTTTACCAGCTTTTAGCCATTTTGTTTTTTGTTCTAAATAATTTTTATTTAACCGATTGAATTGAAATTTCTCAAGTTATTCCATCATTGTAAAGACCCAGTTTGTAAAACAAACCCAACGTATCAAATAATCTGTTTCAAAATAACGGCCGTTTAAAGATTTTAAATGAACACAGCTCAAAAACCGTAATCTTTATAAAAAACGCCACGAGGACATTTTTATAACCCGTTTTACTTCCTCTCGAATGGTATAACAGTGAAAACTCTCAAACAAATGGTAACAGTGAAACAACGCAACGTTCATCAGTTTCACGGGTTCAACTTCCAAAGGAAGAAAGGGTAGGCAGTAATTAATTTGCACGGCCAATTAATTAAGTTGGATACATTTTACTTTATTTTATACAAAAATACGGGTTTTGAGTCATTATCATTAAAAAAAGTTTAAATGGCCATAATTTGTATACGGATTTTTAGTAAAGTTAATTATTTTTGAAAAACTAAGTTTTTATATTTATAAGTAACTTCAGCTCAATCTATTCTACTGATATAAATTATTTAGTACAAAAAAACAAAGAAACGTAAAAGAAACGTTTCCGGACATACTTACATACAAAGTAAGTTTTTTCTTTTAAGTTTTGACCGATGGCGATTCGACCACCTAAAATTATCTCCGCGCATTGAATAATCATCCTATATACGTAGCTTACGGTTGGATTGGAACCTGTTTTACATTACTGTATTTACATCCACAATCAACTCCTTTAAAAGTGAGTGTACGTCCGTACGTACATACATACGTACGTACGTGAGTAACATATAATATAACAGCTGATTTCACCCATCATCTGTAATACTTAAACAAACCCAGTGCAGATTATACTTTGAGGTTATGTTTTCAACTTCAATTATTACAATATCTTATGAAGTTGATTTTTTTTCAAATATGAGTTGTATATAAATACAACTTTTTATAATCAAAATATTCGACAAATTTAAAGAAGATATATCTATTCCTTTAACTTCGGAAACATTCGTACATCTTCGATAACGTATAAACATTATTCAAATATTAACTTCTTCACTACGATAATAATAAATTCTAAATCATCAAATTTGATTTATCAATATGAAAAAAAGCAATTAAAATAATATTTTTATCTTTCTTCAAATATATACATAATATATATACATAAATATAAATTTTTTACAAGTATTACTACGGTTTTATAATCCTTATAATTTTACTCGTTTACCGAGTTAAAAATCCCCGTCAACATAGTTAGGTAGGCCTAGATGAAGTGTGTTGTTTTTAAATTGTATTTTGTATAATTGATGTATTTCTAATGTGTGTCTAATTAATCCGACTGTGATTTTCACGGGGTTTTACTAGTTGCTATAATAATTTGAAGAAAATTTACAGCTCTAACATCGAAGCTGTTACAAGTACGTACGCCACTTAGTAAATCACAGTTATACAATAACAATTAATAAATAATAATTATGAAACAACTAATGCATCACAGTTATCAATTAATTAGTAACTAAAGAATCACATTTAGCAAATAACATTTATAACTTACGAATGAGTTGAGGAGCGTCTGATCGGTGATCTCTCTACGTCAGACTCTGCCGGGGACGGAGGCGGGTTCGCGACGAAGAGAGGACTTGGAGGCGGTGTGTTCCTGTAAAATTTAACAGTGGTCAGCTAGTCAACGATCGTCGCATGTTTAGATTTGTTACTTAAGTTCGTGTCACCGTACTCAGTGTCACTACGACCCAAAATCGAACTATTGTGGGATATAACTTTATTACAAGGGTGTGCCATAATCTTATTAAAACAGTCCCATACACCATAATACACTTCTCTTCAATATAACCAATGAATGCAGAATACTATAACTTATCTTTCATCGAATTTTTAAGATAATCTTTTGCAATATGCAGGAAATCAATCATTAACATTTAAATTATAATTTGCAGATGACGGAAACAATAAATTATAATGTTTTATTAAAGTTGTTTGCTCATAAACAAGTTGAAAACGTGTTTTTCAATCGATTCACTTGAAAACATTAAAACTATTTTGGTATCTACTAATTATACATTGGAGCTTTCTTGAGAATTGAAGTTTAGTATGCACAGGGTGAAAATCGAAATTAAGACAGATATTAGTAAAAACGTAAGTACAGAATATACAGCGGTCTAACCGCGGTCGATGCAATAGGCCAAGCTTCTCAGGGCTGACTCCACTCACTGAATTCACTCGCATTTACCAAATTTGTTTATAAAGCCAATTTTTACACTGAAGAACTCTGTATACAGGGTGGAACAAAGTTAGTGTTAAAAACTACGGGAAATGGTTCTATGGGTCAAAATAAATAAAAAATCAAAAATAATATTTTTTCGAAAAACGCTTCATTTTCCAAATATCCGCCAATTTGTTTCTTTTACTAAATAATTAATATCTAGAGAACGGTTTTTAACCGATTGAGTTCAAACTTGGCATGAAGTTTAACCTAACAATGTATTCTATAGCCCTGAGTAAAAACAACAACCCACACTTTTAGTCCGTGACATCATCGTGAGCCCACGTGACGCGACGGCAGTGTGTTTCTACCTTAACGTCACAAACTTCACTCGTGACCTCACGTGATAAATATGTGGGCCCACACACTTTCGGGATGCATGAGTTCACGTATTTTCCACTTCAGTTCAATTAAACTATATTGTACTCATTCCAAATTCAAAAACACTAGGCCTATTTGTTAAAATTTGGTAGGCTATTTATATACAATATTATTATTATATATTACCAAATGAAAGATGCAAATTATATTTTACTGGCTTTTTATTTCATATTGATAAATCAAATGGTTTCGAAGATACTATTATTATACAATAGCCATATGTTCCAAAATTTAGGTACGGTTTTATAAAATTGTTGGCCTATTTGTAAATTTTTTTAAATTATATACAATATTGTAAGTCAAATTGAATGGTATAGCCTACACATATTATGTATTATTTGCTTTCCATTCCATATTGATACATCAAACAGTTTTGTATCTATATAGGCCTACATTATTATAATATATCAAATTAAACACACAAATCAATATTATCTTTTATTTGCTTTTTATCTCATATTGATAATGCAATGGCTAACAAAGAAATGATCGAGAAAGTTGTTTCACGGTGATGATGCGTAACAGCAGTATATTTCTTAGCATGATATCACACTATGTGACAGTGTGACATCACGTGAGCTCATTAAGGCTGAACCTACATTGGAAGCGGAGTCGATCTGGCCACCAGACCCGACCCGGCCAGACCAGACCAGACCAGACCAGTCCAGACTCGGCGCTCCTACATTGTAGCTAGTTTTCAGCCAGGTGCGGAAGAACCAGTACTGTGTCAACTCTCGACGAGGAAAGTTGTCTATTACAGTTGAAAAATGGACGAGGAACTAATTGATTTCATGTTATTGGACAGGAATTTATTATTAAACTCGCGTAAAAGAAAATGGATTCATGAGTTCAATGAAGATCACAGTCAAAGTGAATTTTACACAACCTGCCTACCTATGCGTAGTCACCCTGATAAATTCAAAAAATATCATAGAATGACCGTCGTAACGTTTGATTACATTCTGTCTCGCATTGAAATAGACCTACGGAAATGGAGTAACTTCAGGACTTGTATAGAGCCAGCAGAAAAACTAACAATTTTATTGAGGTAAGTTATTTTCAATGTATAACTTAGAAAATAAATATTGCAACAAAAACATTTGCATAATACATTTAGTAACTTTTCAATGGCGTATTGTTAATTTTATTTAAAGCAAAACAAGTCTCATTATCCTTATCAGAGAAGAACTAAATCAGAAAATAAAATCAGTTAAATTATGTTTCTAATATATATGTGATCTTAATAATTATCTTACTTTTATATCTTTAAATTTTATTAACTGACATAATTTTTATTCCTTGTTGAAAATTTGTATTATGTCAACACATAATGTAATGTTTTATTCTATATAAAAATGCCGTAGCAGGCAAAGCTGGCTAGTTCAATAAAAATAATTTGAAATTTATAAACAGTTATTTATTAATGATTCTACAATAATCATTATAAAACTAAAATAGTCTTTTACAATGTAAAACTGCTATTTAGTACAAATCTGTCAATGATTCCACTTGGTTGTTCGGAGAGTTCCAGCTTTCAGTATTGGACACACTATTAGTATTTTTTGAGAAAAAGGGGAGTTCTCCTTGCCCTGAATTTTGGTGGTGATATGGTGAAGGGGTAGAACTAGATGTGTCAGAAGATGATCCATACATATTGGTGTAGTATCCTGATCCTGAGGAACATCGTGGAGGCTGTGTAGTTCCAGTTGTTGATGGCCATGTCCTATTAGTTTCCTGTACTGTTTCAAGCTCAGCAATGACGCAGTTTAGAATTGTAGATCGTTGTTTCATTCTACGAATGTCCGAAAGCTTTTTAATCGAAGGCAATAAACTTTTAAAAAAGAGAGATCATCATCTTCCAATGATGTATTTGTTTGTGGGGTTGCAAATCGTGCTTCCATCAACTGAACTTTACGCCTTTCTAGGTCCAGAGCCTCGTTTTGAATTGATGGAGCTTGCTTCCTTTTTGAACCTGTGCGCTGAGGTTTATTACCTACTGGATTGGTAGTAATGGTAGAGGTATTTTTAGGTTGGCGGACATTTCCTCCCTCTGATACTTCTTCAGGCTCGTCGAAGTATTCATCATGTTCAGTGGATAAGTCAAGAACATTTTCTGTAAAAAGGGCTTCACTATGTTCCTCCAAGTGTTGAGTACTGGGTGTATCTGATACGGGGAGATTGCCTGAAGTAGCTCTTGACTTCATCATAGGAATCAAGAAGCTTAATGCTTCAAAATAAATCCATTTAGGTCTTGCTGCTGTTCCGGATACACCTTTGGATTCCTTAATTTTTTTCCGGAACATGTCTCTCAGTAGTTCCCATTGCTTGCGGGCTTCGTCTTCTGAAAAAAAACTTCAATCAATTTTATAAACAATGAATGTAAAATGCTGCAACCATGAACTAATTAATCGTTTTATTATTTTTCTAATTTTAATGTTCTTCTTTTTTCAGGTATTTATCAACAGGCATCTCCTTTGAAGCTTTGAGTGAAACATTTCGCATGAATAACTACACCGTGAGGAAAATAGTGGAGGAAACCGCAGATGCGATTTGGAAACAGTTAGCTCCAGTACATTTACCAGTTACAAATCAACATGGATTTGTTAAAATTGCCGCAGATTTTAAGGACAGGTGGAATTTCCCTAACTGCGTCGGTTGTATAGACGGGAAACATGTTAAAATCAAAGCTCCTCGTAAGAGTGGTACCATGTTTTTCAACTATAAACAGTTTTTCTCAGTTAACCTTCAAGGCGTAGCCGACGCCCGATGTAAATTCATATTTATTGACGTCTGGGCATACGGAAAGCAAAGTGACGGGGGTGTGTTTGAAGCCTCTCCAATCTCAACATTTTTTAAAAACTTCTCTGAAACGTTGCCTGCCCCCTCACCAATCGATACAAGTGGCACATTGATTCCATTCGTTGCAGTCGGTGACGATGCGTACCCCTTAAAGACGTACTTAATGAAACCATTCGGTCAACGAAACTTGACAGAATCACAGCGCATTTTTAACTATCGATTGTCAAGGTGCAGAAGGTGCATAGAATGCGCATTTGGAATTTTAACTGCGAAATGGAGATTACTCTACAAAGCCATCGAAACAGATGTAGAAAAAGCTGAGAAAATCATTAAATGCATGTGTCTTCTGCATAACATAATAATTGACAAAGAGAATATTACGCTCAATCAAGGAGTTCTTGAACAAGCCCTAGAGGAATATGAACAGCGACATCAGAGACCAGATGTGGGTTATGGACGACGATTCAACAGATCCTCTACCGCTGCAAAGGAGGTGAGAAATTTCTACAAAGACTACTTCAATGGCTCTGGAAGTGTTCCATGGCAGGACGAAATGGTTTTCAACAATAACTGATAAACATAAGTGCTCTTAAAAATATTTTAAAGATAAATAAGTATGTCCAACAAATTCCTATCACTTTTATGTTTAACCCTTTATTTAGCTAACTATGTTGTTATCGTAAAAAATAAAATAATAAATAGTCAGCTGAACCTATTTCAACCTATTTTCAACATGGCAGCCATTTTTAGACGTTTGTCTTAATATTTTTTAAATATAACACAGGCTCACACAAAAACATTTTTTCGATCCCACAGACCAAACTACATTTTATAGGTTTTCCGGGTCGCTGAATCTCCGGTTTTATAACCCTATATCTGGCCAAGAGTACCTGGGGCTGGAGTACTCTTTTAAGCGTCACCCCACATGCAAAGAGTACCTGGCTACTCTTTTAGCAAGCATTTTTTAAATCAAAGTTTGCGAATCTAAAGTAATATTATATAATATATCATTGTACGCAGAACATTCTAAAGATTAATTTTTTATATAGTTTATTACATTGTGACACATAATAAACAAGTAAGAAATGTTGGAATGTCGTTGTGTTCGTCTGATGAGATAGAACACGAATAAAATGCTCGTTTCCCCACTCATTTTTTGATGGTTAAATTTCGTTTTGGAATAATTTTGATTACTCCACTGCTTAAGTCAAACATTTTGCTTTGAAAATATTTGTTTTTCAGACTGAAACTGTAAATTTTTCCATACTGTAATAGCCTACTTACCAAATAATATGTGTATTATATGTTAGTTAGGCCTCATTTTCAGCGTTTTTGGAAACATATAAATATTGTGTTTTCTTGATCTAGGCTAAATGGCTAAAGTTTGCAATAATTAGCCTCCTGACCATATTGTAGTTTCTAAAAGACATTTTTTCTTTCTTACTAAATAATTTTGTATTGTATTTTTGTATATTTAGAACAAAATTAGGCTTAATTTTATGTCTTTTTGTAAATATTTTTTGTGTTTTTGTCAACATGGCTAGAATTTAGAATTCGCCTCCGTAAAATATTTTAGTTTCTAGAAGAGAAATCTTTTCCTACTTCCTAATTAATATGTATATTACATTTTTGAATATTAATAACAAGATTAGGCCTCTTTGTGATGCCTTTTTGCAAACATAGGCTATTTGTGTTTTTATGAAATTCTTTACTCATGCTAAAACAAATTCTAGTTTATAGAAGACAATATATGATACCCCACAAATTTACACATGGAGTGATTTTTTGTAGCATAATTATCCTTTATAATATAATATAGTTTAGAAACACTAATTTTGAATATTGACATTTTTATAAATATTATAACCTACATCACTCAAAGAATTTTCTCACGTTTGGTTTTTTTACGTATAACAATGCTCTACTCTGTTAAGGAAAGAAAAATACTTCCATTTAGGCTATTATAGTATATAAAGAACATCTTATTTATGGGCAAAAATCACCTTTTTTTGAATACTAGTTAGCCTATTCTAAAATAAAGAAAAATGTGTATTGCTACTTACCTTCAATTTTCAGCTCTTTTCCTACTTCCTCCCACAGTTTTGACCTCAAATCGCGGTTTGTCCCTCTGGTCCCATAATACTAATCGCTCACGTACTAATTCAATTAACATACCCTTATCTACCATTATGGAGCAATTAAACACAAAAACCAAGTTCAAAGATAATGTTAAAATATACCACCTCGACAAAAGCTTCCATGCAACTGGAAGAAAAAACAAACCTGTTTGATTGTTGTCAGACCAGTTCAGACCAGTTCAGACCAGTTCAGACCAGACTCCCATCTCCGGAACAAGCACTGGCTCCAGTGTAGGAGGGAGGATGGTGCGTCGTGTGTTTGTTTTCTTCAGACCCGACCAGACCCGACCAGACCCGCTCAGACCGTCTGGTCAGGAGAAATTCCGCTTCCAATGTAGGATCGGCCTAAGAAGGACCACGTGAGCTCATTAAGAAGGACACTGACGTTATACACGTGATATGAGGTGACAACAATGTAATTCTAGTCCATTGAAATACCATTCAAAATAACACCCCGCACTTTTAGCCCGTGACGTAAGATGGCATGACATCACGTGAGCTCACGTGACGTGACGTCTGTGCGTTTCACCTGAAATAGATTTTTTAAGTTGGCGGTTTTCGAGACATATGACGTAGAAATGTTACATAGCCGCCGTTTTGAAACAGGTAAATTAAATTGGTTAATTATTTACTTTTTAGTATAACCGGATTCTCAGGAAAGTTCAAATGATACACCAATGTAAGGTATTTTTCAAAAAACGTGTAATTTTTTAGATCAGAAAAAATGGCACACACACACACAGTTTACCTTTTTAATAACTAACGTAAAACAAAGAAAATAGTACTCACATGCTACGCTGTCCATCATAACCTCAAAACACTATTCGCTAAACTGATATAGATAAGCCTGTGGCAACAACTCGATTGCAACATAACCTTCAATTTAAACATGTGTCGTGTTTAAAATGTGTCGATTGCATGCATTATCTTTTATCTACAAATTCTGGTGTAAATATTAAATAGAGATTCATCCATCACTCTACACATATAATAGATCTATACCAATAATTTTATTATTAAACATTTTGTTGGCATGTAGCCTTCGTAGCTAATATAACAGACGGATGTTTGAGTTAATATTTTATGCTGAACGTGTCGCATCAGATTGGTCCGTCTAGGCCTACAAATAGATAAAAGAAAAACATGTTTATCGTACCAGAACGGATAAAAATAGGCTATCGCAATGAAAGTTAGCCCTCGTATGAATGTTAGGGGTGGCACAATAAATAAATGTTTAACTATAGTGTGAGGTAAAGTTTGAAAGGGCTT
This sequence comes from Philaenus spumarius, assembly GCA_018207615.1. Lineage (NCBI taxonomy): Eukaryota > Metazoa > Arthropoda > Insecta > Hemiptera > Aphrophoridae > Philaenus > Philaenus spumarius. The sequence continues at coordinate 214,691 of JAGFPH010001421.1, forward strand.
TGTTAAGGACTCGTTCTCTCACACAGAACGGGCCGGGGGGGGGGGGGGGGACAATAAATTTGTCTCTTTTTATAAAACTGTTGGTTTTGTAATTTAAAAGGAAAAGATAACAACAATAACGGAGCTAATAAATCTTGAAAAAAAATGTTCTACCGAATTGAACATAAAACATAAGATCTATTGATTGTTATTACATTACTAATATTCCTCTTACGATAAGAGTGCCCGCGTACTTATCAACTTTGGATGGCGTCACCGCGCCCCTCGCCATCGCAGAATGGTGCGTGCATTGCAATCCGGAATTAATTCTGTGCGTTAATCATAGATTTTTCAATAAAAAAATTTAGAAAATTTCACTTTTGCGTTTAAACTTCAAAGTTGTTTCAGTTTTCGCACAATCTCTAATGTGCTAGATGTAGGGTAAAGCGGGGTAGGATGACGAATGGGGAAAGACGACGAATTCAGTATTTCTCACAATTAATCACAGATAGAAGTACATCCCAGCTAGCATATTAGCCTCTAGCGGGGAACAATATTACTCACTAGTATAAACAAGCGTACATGCACGTCAATTAATATTATTTGTGATAAAAACACATATTCAGCGTGTATCGATGTAATTTTTGATCGTCTAAACGTAAGGAATCAGCATTCTATGGTAAGTTTGTCAAATTTCTCACTATAATATTTTGAAAATACGATTCAATACCTTCACACTCATAGGAAACCCGTTTCTTTTACAATAGTTGTGGTCAATGATAAATGTTGGTTTGGTAAAAATGGCACTAGGGGGAAAGATGACTAATTTTCAACGGGGAAAGATGACGATTGGTTTTCAATTCGTCGTCTTACCCCACGTTCTTTTTTCAATAATAATATATTTCAATAAAACCCTATATTCTGTTCAAGTTCATATTATATTTTAAGACCCATGTGAAGGCCTTTCCATATGAAGTTATTCAATTTTGCTGAGAGAATGGCATAATCATGATTGGATTTTCGCCTCACACCAGCCACCGGTTGCAGCCATTGGATGTCGGGTTTTATGGTCTTTTAAAGATGGCCTACAACGATGTGTATCAATTTTTTGGTATCCAACCCAGGCGTTTGCATAACTATTACCAATGAATACAGAATACTATAGTATTCTGTATTCATTGCTATTACACATATTCCAACAAATATTTTGTAACGCTTACCTAATGGTGACTACTATAAACACTGCTGTTAATGTATTTAGCAACATGGGTTGAGTCTTTTGACAGTAACATTGTCAGGGATGAAGATTTACAGCCATCACTTACTATTGATATTCAAAGTGGTGAATGACTGCTCCTGCCTTTGAACGTCAGACAGAACCCTTAGCTGAGAATTTTGACTCTGCAATACCACCTACTGTGAATGATTTTTTCTGTAGACCAGCACCCTCAACATCAGGCCATCTCAATATATGAACCCGACTCCATCTACTTCTTCTGCAGACTCGATCGATATCTGACTCCATCTTCTTCTTCAATCCTTCCTCCACTTCCAGTGGTAAGTAAAAATACCAGGAAACCAAGGAAGAATTTAACGTCGTTTCTCTTATCGGAAACTCCAGCCAAAGAAGGAGCAAGAAGAAAAAGAACTGAAAAATTCACTAAGAAGGCGAACAAAAATAACGGAGCAAAGAAAATGAAACCACTGCATTAATTGTTTTTATTTTCATCTTCTGACGATGAGCTACCTTATCACGTATAATACCTACATCGATACTGATGATGATAAGGACACGCCAGATTTTGAAGAGGATAAATTGTGCATCACATGCTCGGAACTGCAAGGATGACATGCATGGCAAGGATGAACTGCGGTATCGGTGTTGCAAGTGCTTCATGTGGGCTCATTCCGAGTGTTACGGGTGAGACCAGAAAGAGGCCAGTCATAGGGCGTGTAAATGCGAATACGGCATTTAAATCCATTTTACCTTTAAAGTCTTATATGAATTACTTTTATGTTTAAATGTTTTAACATTGTATGTTTTATGTTTTCAAAGTTTTATACAAGTTCTTATTTAAATTACTTTTAGGTTTAAATAAACATTTAAATACTTTGTTAAAACGACATTGTAATTTTATGTTTATTGTTTTAATTACTTTTATGATGTTTTAAACGAACAGATCTTGTTCGTCATCTTACCCACACACGTACCTGGAAAAAGATGACGAAAATTACAATTTTCGGGAAAACCCGTGTCTCGTCCATTTGAAATTGAAAGAGACAAATGAACAAAATCGTGGTATTAATTAGGCAATATATGGAAGAAGTTCTCATAAGAATTTCTGTTCTGTAATCCATCCACAGTAGCCAGGAAAAATTGTAGAAGGTTAACATCGTCATCTTACCCCGCCTTACCCTACTTAGTTATTCAGTTATTTATTTATTTATTTTTGCACCATCATACAGTACTTATATTTACCGTTTGGTGTGGTTACAAAAATTAACTGAGTGAGAACTAGCTTCTAGAAAATGCTTATGTTTTGTTTTATGTTTGGTTCGTTATATTTTATTACAATGTATAACTAATTTCCACTTCAAAATATTTACAGTCAAAAAAATAAATTAGTAAAATAAGTTGGACTAGCAGACCCGTGCGAATATTTCGCAAGTTAGGTGTAAGTAGGCCTACTTATCTGATTCAATACATTGATTTAATTAAGTAAATTGATTTATTTACGTTGGTTTAATTTGACAATGTACTTACTTCTAAATCGATGAAACAATCTTACCTGTAATAAATATCAGCAAATATGTGTTCATTGGAGGTAGACATCTTCTGTGTGCACGCCCAACAACTTAGACTCATACTTGACTTGCACGTTAACTGACGTTTTTGAAAGTCTTCTTCGCGTAAGAGAAACCTTTCAAACGTTTAGGCCTCTAACTGAACTACCGTTGCCGTTTCTAACAAACACAATAAATGGCAAATAGGCCTATTTCGAAAGAAGTCAGAACTTTATTATTTTCAATAATCACGTAAGGATTGGTTATACCGTAGACACTCGCCTATATTTTCGTTAGACATGTACCGTTGCATCGGGATGGTACGAAATTTTATCTTCCAGCGATAAAACATACCCATGTTAAAAATTCCTGTCATTCACACAAATATTTGGCCCTAGAAGACAGGTTACCGCTACTCTCACACTCTACCTCGATCCGAGTGATTCTGTCTCAATATTCAATAATCTGTTTGCATTTGCTACGACGCGAGTCACCCCGGGAGTTGCAAACCGAAACGAGAAAATAAAAGTTGATAATTCAAAGTCTATAATAGAAAAGCTCATATGTTATTACTAATGAATCAGTTTCGTTATGTTAATCCTCATATTATATCAACAATGAGAGAGATGGCAAAAAGAAAAACTAATCCAAGAACTAAATCCATTACGTAGCTGAATGGCTGACGTGAGTTGAGCGAATTTCCAAAATTCTATTTATTGGTTTAAGGTTTCAACCAACTATTCGTCAATCGTTCTACTCACGTAGGCGCTAAATAGCTGCCTACGTGTACGAAATATTTTAGTAAAATTTGTTTGCACCTAATCCTCCAGCTTCAACTGTCGCACTCCTTCGGTCCACTCGCAGCGGAAAAACTAACGAACACAGAAAATTAATAGAAGGGTCACTTGAGCCAAAAGCTGTCGCCACCCGTATAGCATTGCCTACCACAAGATGGCGTCCGCTGCGGATGAGTCACTGTAGTAGCGCGCGCCTAGACCAATAAGAAATCACCTTTGCAAAACCATAACATTTTTAGGTCAATGAGCCTGTCAGCTTAGATAGGCTAAGTAATGTTTTTTTCTTCCATATTCAGTTTGTAAAATGTCTTTACACGCATTTACTATTTTGGTATCATAACAGCAAAGTTCTGTACATAAAATATTGTTTGTTAAATAAATACAGTTACAACCTTACTCTGACTTTATTATTTATTTACATTTCCAAACTAAAAGAAACTAATAATGGGAGATATTAAGGGAGATTTTAAACGGCGTAATATTAAGGCTGAAAGTTTGTGTATAAAGCTAACATAATTTTCAAGGAACTAAAATAAGTTCTGCAATATAGTAATAAACAATAATTATTTAAAAATTAAATACATGTCGGTAACTAATCTAAAAAAAGTTATATTTAGCTGCATATACAAATATACTCAAAGTATGCCTTTCAAAACCGTAATTGTAAACCCTAAACTTTTTTCACACGATTTTACTATTAACACAACTTTTATACGCTTTGGTAATTCACCTGCCCTAAAAATATGCAATTTCCCCACTATGTATCTAACTTTTTCATGTCACGATTTAAAAATCACTGTAAACCGTCAACTTAATTTAGGTATTACAACTGCATTGAAGTTGAAATTAATACTTTCAACTACACCATTAGCATACACACATAATATAGTTTAACTGTGTTAAGTTTCAAAGTTTTATCTTAACGCTAAGTATTGTAAAACGAAGTGTGATTGAAAAGTGCTCACTAAAAATGTACCTGTGTTTGGACCGTCAGTAAGCGGGTTGCTTACCGTAAGATGGCGGCGGTGGCGACAACTACGGTAAGTGCTTGTTAGTGCATTTGTCTCTTCTATTATTTTTCTGTGTTCGTTGGGAAAAACTCGCTTTGTGAGTTTGCCCTTCGGCCTTGGGTTATGGGGACAGCTTCGCATTGATCGCAGAGTACATACTCGGCCGTTGGGCCTCGGATTATATACGATGCCCCCAAGGTAAAACCCCACACGTGGATTTTAACCGGGTACTTTACGTTTTGATCGATTTTGGGAATCAAGCTAGCTATAAAGTCGTTTAAAAAAAACAAAATGTGCAGAATAATATCCTACATTTATTTTTTTAGATAAAATTCTAAAAACGTTTAGTTCTCGTACGAAAAATCTAAAAAAATAGTTACTTAGGTCAAAAAACGTGCTTTCGAATGTTGGATTTTATTGGCTAACGAACTCGTTCGAGCGTAGTAGACAACCAACATGTGTATCAAATTTGGACCAAATCGGGCTTAAATGCGGCCGCTAGAGTGCGAACACATATATACATATATACTGTATATATAATTTTTAATGACACCCAAAAATGAGTTCTGGGGACCGTGATCGGTGCTCATTTACTACTCCCGACCAAAAGGGTCGCTGCAATAGCTCATTTTCCTATGGAAATTCGCTAATAAGCTTAATAGACCTACTTGGGAATATGTAGGAACCAAAGAACTTATACAAAATATGAACAAACAGAAGGCCTAAAACTAACAAAACGACTCACCTTATTTTCACCGCTATTGTACAATTAATAAACTTAACTTGCCTACTGAGGTACTTAATAGACTACTAGGTAAAGTTACCATTACATAATGTGGCAGCTGTTATTCGGAGGGGAGGTGTCAAGATACAATGAAATGGAGTGAATAATTATCGATTCCAACTACGCCGTAGTCCTATCTATGATAAGTTACTGAACCTGCTTTGGCACAGTTAATTAACGAAATATAATTCGGTGCAAATATTATCTACAGGCAATGAATCGTTTCTCAGTAGGCATTTCAGGCACGTGCCTAGTGCGTACAATTTTGAAAACCATTTAGTCCGAAAAATTGAGGTGATAATTTACATAGGCTTTTTATACAGGGTGTCCCATAAGTAAAGTGCCAAACTTCGGAGAATGGTTCTATGGGTCAAAATAAGAAAAAAAGTTCATATAAACATAAACCCGAAAACGCTTCGTTTTCTAGATATCCGCCATTTTGTTTTTTGTACAAAATAATTCTTATCTAGAGAACGGTTTGACTGATTGAGTTCAAACTTGGCATGAAGTTTAACCTAACAATGATATATCTCAAGAAAAATAAGCGATTAAATCCATGCATGGACTTTGGTAGTTAGCCAAGCAATTTTATAGTGCCTAGGCAATGAAACTTTATTCTTTGTGTCAGTGATAAAAGTGTACTAAAAACTGTATTTTGGTAATGAAAAATTAAAGTGAAAGTTAATATATTGTTGCTCCGTTCTAACTGAATGACTAATCAAGATCACGAATACATACGTAGCGATGCACCTCAGCGCCGAATGTCAATGCTAGGACCGGCGCGGCGGCGCGGTGTCCACTACTGCTTCATCGCTCTCTACGAAGCCATCGTTATACCGGTAAGATTTATTAGTCCCATCATTTGAAAGACAATTAAACTATCTATAAGTTTTGTTCAAACCATTTCTTTCCATGAAGGAAGGGTAAAAAGCTATGATTTGATGAAGTTACTTTTTAGCGAATTTCCATAGGAAAAATGAGCTATTGCAGTGGCCCTTATGGTGAGATCCAAGGTCGGGAGTAGCAAATGAGCACCGATCATGGTCCCCAGAACACGTTTTGGGGTGTCATTAAAATTCATATATATATATGTATATATATATGTATATATATATAAATACACCTATCTATTTGGCGGCCGTCAAAAAGTAAGCCATTTGGCTGCCACCCTTTAGAGAAGAGTATATCCATGTTTTAACTTGCTAAATTGATTGTGAACTTCTACGGATCACTATATTATATTTTTATTAATTTATGACTCCTTTAAGATCATGTTTCAATATTGGTGCTATTTGGCAGCAGCAAGATTGCGGCGATTCGGCGCAGCGTGAACATAGGTCCCTTTTGGCTGCCATATGTGTTTGGTATGGGTACATTTAGCTGCCGGCAGTGTTGTCAAGTCGAACAGGTGTATATCTCGACTATTCGGCTGCCGGTGTCAAACCTACATAAAAGGACATTTTAAGCAACTATAAATTTTTAAAAGTGTTTTTAATTATATTTTCTTAGAAATCTTTCATAATTTTCTGGGAAAAAAGTATTTCTGTATGGCTAAATGAACTTAGCTGTGTGCTTTTCTTTAATTTAAACTTCTTGTTTGATCTCCAAAGAAACCAGCTTGTATATCTTCACTCATAATGCCCTTCCTTTTTTTTTTTTAATAACCTATATAGAAAATTAGTAATTAGGAACTTTTAAAATTAAAACTGCCATGTAATAATTTGTTTATTGCTGGACAAATTAAATTGCATAAAGCATGAACAACGGGAAATAAAAAACAAAATAAGTAAGTCTAGTAATAACTAACACTTATATAATAGAAGTGATGACAAGCTCTTCTTCTTTCACTCAAAAACTCTTTTAAATTGTAGTAAGTCTTAGTTTTTAACAATGTCTTGAACCCTTTCCTTTTGAACTTGTTGGTAAATGGCTAAAAAGGTTTTCATACTTTAAATGGTATGTCTTTTATTATTTGATATTTTGTGATTTGGTATGGCCACTTTATTTGTATTCTTCAAAATTTTTATATTGAAGTATTCTTTTAAATATTCAAAATATTTTTTGGAACAAAATATATTATAACATATAAATAGATGTAAGGGTTAATAATTAGTTTTATTTAAAGATAGTCTTGCAAGAATAATTTTGCCTTTTTTCCTGCTCGAATGGATTTCTGTTTTTGTAAAATAAATAGGTTTTGGATATTAGAATTTAAGTTGCCCCAAATTATAATAGGATAGTTTAATTTAGGGGTAATTAAACAATTATACACCGATAGTAATGCAGTTTTTGTACAAAATGTCAATAACCTTCTGATAAGAAAAATATTTGATGAAATTTAATTACTCAAAGAGTTTAGATGTTCTTAAAATGCAATGTTGTTGTCTAGTTAATTGTATTATTTTGTTATATAAATTGGTCTATAATATGAACAGTCACTTGCGTTTCCTTTGAAATACCCATAATACATTTTGAGGAAGCTTAAGTGTTTTCGGAGTAGATTTATGACTATTTACATTCTCTATCATTAAAGCTAAAATTTCCAGTTTAACATACTAATTTCAAAGGGGAGGAGATAAATAACTAACTTTGTTTTGTTTATAATTAATTGTAACATCCCTAGCTATGATTATATATTTTACTAACAATCTCGTAATGAATATTTATGTTTATTAATAATAATTAATTGTAACATCCCTAGCTATGATTATATATTTTACTAACAATCTCGTAATGAATATTTATGTTTATTAATAATAATTATTTGTAACATCCCTAGCTACGATTATATATTTTACTAACAATCTCGTAATGAATATTTATGTTTATTAATAATAATAAATTGTAACATCCCTACCTACGATTATATATTTTACTAACAATCTCGTTATGAATATTTATGTTTATTAATAATAATTGTAACATTCGTAGCTACGATTATATATTTTACTACCAATCTCGTTATGAATATTTTTGTTTATTAATAATAATTTAATTGTAACATCCCTAGCTACAATTATATAGTTTACTAACAATCTCGTAATGAATATTTATGTTCATATTATTATGCTAATAATAATTGTAGCATCCCTAGTTACCATTATTAAATACATAAAGTTATTTATGTACATCGTAGGAATAATTCATTTTGGTCTGTGACACAAATAATAGTTTATTATAAGTTACAATAACATTGTAGACAGCAAACTAGTTGAACCCTCTGTTACGTATATACACATGGAAAACTAAGTTCTTATGAATACAGTTACTAAACCTAATTTTGAAGGTAAAAACATTGTTTATTAATTATATTTTTGCAATGCAGATGAAATTATCCGAATGCACCCTTCGCATTTTAGCATTTTTAATTTTCCTAAATTCCATAATTCCTCCCGTAAGGTCTCGGAACAGAGTCTCCTATTTTTGGAGTTACCCGTATGGTAACCCTAAATAAATATAGTAGTCATAGTAGTGTCTACAGTTGTAGAGAAAACACCGGCAGAGTGTCGAACCGGGGCCTCTCGTCAACTATCAGACCTTCTCAGTCATGTTACGATATTATTCGTCCATCTTCTCGGCTGCATTTAAAATCATTGGGCTTGCACAGTCTTATCAAACAAACCTGTGGTCATCGGTTTAATTAACCACTATTTCAAGCTAGGACTAACGTTAAATCATTTTAATCTAAATTTCTTGACGAACGTAATTATACATTATTGTTTTATTATTTTTTTTCTGTTTAAACATAGTTTTTACTAAAGAAAAGGACAATTTGTGTTTAGTGGGTCTCGGCCGGTATTTAAGTGTTTTGTTGATCTTCAGTAAGCTATTCCATACTAAAATAAGTCACTATCGTTTATATTATAAAACCAATATTTACATACAATACTAGTGTACACGTTAGTGTAATTTATTTATTGCAGTTAATTGGATGTGTTTTGTTCAAAATTATTTGGACAAGTTTACAAGATACAATCATATGAATACAATTTTTCTAAATAGTAGGCCTGTGGAGTGTGACCCGTGAAGGGCCTACCGATTTTTTGCTCGCAATACTCGGGTGACTCGGAGAGCCCTTCTCCCCGACCGGCTTAGTTCTTGGTATTTATCTACCGTATGATTTTCCTATGTCATACTGTACAAATATAATTAAATAAAGTTATCGTAAAAAAAAATTTTTGAAATGACTTTGTTACTGAATAAAATAAATAAATAGGGAATAAAAAGATACGCAAAGTAATACAGGAAATAATAGGATACATCATATCGGTCTTCAAAGATTTAAATCCAGTTGTCTGATCCATGAAATCACCACTTCATCAAGCTCGTGTTGACGAGCTAGTCCCCCTGGTGTAGTACTTAAAGGGCAATCATTCTATGTGACTCATTGTCTGCGTATCGGTCCGGGACCTGGCCCCTTTTATATTTCCAGGAGTTGCACCTACTTTATGAAACGATTGACGATATTTGAATTAATGGTAGAAAGTTATTGGCCGCCGAACTAGTTTCCGTGGTATTGGCCGAGTACACCCGAAGTACACCGAAAATGCCTGAGGGCACCACTAACCCCCCCCCCCCTATTTCCTAATACCCTTATCATTTATTCACCTACAATAAAATGGTTTGTTTAATCACAAAGTAAACCCTCTCTTAACCGAAAACCTTTTAACAGAAGTAGTGTTTGACCGAAACGAACAAAAAGTCATCCACAAAGTATTATTTTTGAAATTATGCTTTCCATTGAATTGTTTGGAACTGGACTAGCTAAAAGTAGAAAGTGACATGTAGTGGGGAGGAACGACTGATGGATGGGTATATTGACCATGATGCAAAGATGGTCAATGATTAGAAGATGGTCAATGCAAAGAAATTTTTATTTCATTAATTTTATAAAGTATACGTGGTAATTAAGTGTATACTAGTTATTTATAAATCTAATCATAATGTAAGGTAATTACAAGTGTTCTGTATTCTTTTTATTTACTGAAAAATGACAGACATATTGACCGCTACTTAAATGTACTGACTGGGGCCGGGTTTGTAAGCTGTGTGAAAGTACGACACGAGTGTCCGGCGAAGGTAGTTCATGCATTGACCATGTATTTGTTAACCATTTTGATTTCGATAGAGTGCAGGCTGTAGTAATTCAAACCCACGTCACGGACCATTACAGCACAGCGCTTGGGTAAACCAGTTCGAGCTGATTTCGGTGACTGTTTCGAAGTCTCCATTCACGACTTTTTTTCGATAAAAAAGAATTTGTTAAATTATTGACTAATCAAAAATGAGAATCTGTAACATGTTCGCAGGATATCCGAATTATCGCTTTGGTTTTTAAATCTCTTATTCACGAACTTGTACGCGGTTCAACAAAAAGAACTTCATCGCTCAAATCACATAATAAAAAATTAAAACCTTGGACTGCTAGTAGTCTTATTCGATCTATTAGAAACACAGATAAACTCGCAAAATTAGTAAGGAAACAACCTTTTAATACGGTCCTTACAGCATATTTTAAAACTTATAGGAACCAATTAAACACTATTATAAACGGAATTATAAACGTACAGTTAAACGGAATTATTATAGAGACAAATTAATTCATTGTAGAAATAATCTAAAACGTCTTTGGGAAATTATAAACGATTTGAGTGGTAGCGGTAGCAGTAAGAAATGTTTTCCAATAAAACAATATTTGCAAGGTTCCCAATCAGACATAAACACAGACACATATAAACAAGTTGCTAATGAATTTAACTCGTACTTCTTCAGCGTCAGATATAGTTTAGCGTTATCTATCGACTCAGGTAGTGAACCTATAATAAGGGACGATAACTATGAGACGTTATCTGATTTCACTTTGGGTACTGCTACTGGATACGACATAACACGATATACAAACAGTTTGCGGGGTAGCTCTGCACCTGGCTGCGATGGAATCTCAGCGTCCCTTCTTAAAGACAACATTGATCTCAATTTCAACATATTAGCCCACGGATTGTAGAATTTTAACAATTAATTACATTAGGTACAATACCTGCTTTATCGGTTTTTTTTTCAACCAATAAAATCACTTGGTGATTACTGCAGTTACAGGAAACCTACGTGCCCATCTTCAGATCACAGAATAGTATATTTCATTACTAGTACCGAAAGTGGCACTTTCCGGTGCGCGCCCAAGTTTCACGTACGAGGCGAAGCCGAGTACGGGAATAATTGGAGCAAGTGCCGGAAAATCACTTTCGGTACAAGTTATGAACGGTACTTTTCATCACGACGCAAAAATACACACAATGCTGAAGAAGAAACCTCAGTAAAATGCAAACTATTATATTTCTCAATTAACATTTTTTTATAATAACAAATTTACTATAATAAGCCTACATAACAACTCATTTATACCTATTCCTGTTTTCGGTTTACATTGTTGAACAATAAGAACAGCTGATATAAATTGTAAGAATAAACGGCAAAGCGACGTCAGAGCGCGTAGCGGGCAAATGGAAAACTAATTGAGAGCAAGGGAAAACAAATTTAGAGCAAGGGAAAATCAGCTGATCGTTTTTCCCTTGCTCTAAATTAGAGCTTGGGAAACGATCGTTTTCGTTGCTACCAGCTGACATCGAAAGTAGCTACTTTCGGTACGGAGTGATGAAAAAATCTTTTCCAAGTCGTCAAAACAAAACAAAGTCATCACATAAACACGGTGTCGTAGTAAACGTCTTATCGTGGACCTGTCAACAAGACTAGCCTAATGCAGGCAGACTTGGGATTAACGATTAAAATTAATCGTTAGTTTTAAATGGTTTAACTTTTAACTCTTAATCGTAAAAATATTGGTTAACGATTAAAACTAACGTCAGTCATCGAATTTCTGCGAAAGAAAAACCACGCCCGAAAATAATTTTCTCTAGTTGTTATGACATAACCAGAGTTAAAACGTATTTGATCAAAATTAAAACAAAGGCATTTCTTAGCGACTCAAAAAAAAACGTAATCTCGGGAAACGTTCATTCTGAAAATGTCAACAATTCGTTACCTATCTATGAAATTAAGTTTTTTGTTACTTTTCCAGTTTTGCTATGGTAGATACCCTGATTCTATTTATAGACACGGTACCAAACAAACCCTTACTACAGCTGGTGGTTGTCCTTGAGCCACGTCACCGTCTTGGGAACAATAATAACTACAGTAACAAACTAACTCTACTGCCTATGATATATGAATACAAATAACATAGATACCGTTACTTAACAAACAATGTTCAAAATATTTTACCCCGAAAAAATTTTACTTAAGTCAGACTTAAAAAATGTCTAGGCGGAGATTTCGCCGATCGAAGGATTAACCGATCATCAATCTTAGTTACAGTATTACAACTACGAAAACAAACCAAACACATTATTCTTCTTTTTTAAGATACCGGTACTATGATTTTTATGTAGCAGACACTTTTTGAACGATATTTCGAGTTAAATCATTGAAAACGGCTTAGCTCTGGGTAACGGACTGGTGGACTACTGTCCGTACTACTGGAACATCTGGAAGTGGATTTGTCTGCTTCCTGCTTCTGGTATAGTCCCGTTCACTATCATAAAATACAGCGCTGGAACCAAACGAATCTGAAACGCTTTTTGAAACATCTGTAGATAGAAGCAGGTAATATTGTGTCCTGCCAAAGCCGATGTTTACAATGTAATTTTTTAAGAATAACTTTATTTATTTTCGGTAAAATTCCCGAAATATATATACAGTATTTAAATAAAAAAATATTTTATTTAAATACTGTATATATATTTCGGGAATTT
>JAGFPH010001421.1:263341-287265 GCA_018207615.1 Philaenus spumarius
CTATCAGTTTTCTGTCTCTCTCGCACTCATGCGTGTTTAGTTAAAATGCAGTGATGTATGATTCTTTTGACTGATTGATATTTTTATGATATATTTTGAATTGTTACAGATCCAACAATGATCTTAAAAATTTGGATCTTCTTCTCTCTAATGATACTGAATAAAAACATTGATCTGTTAAACATGCATTGAATTTTTTCTTAAAACTGATGCCCCTTGAGTACAATTTTATATCAGAGTACAATTTATTGTTCAGCCTGTTTCCCATGTAAAATGAACCAGCCTCGTAGAAGGATAGGCGATACCTGGGGTACTGAAGGACATGTTTACCTCGAGTTTCATGTTTATGCTGTAAAATCTTATCTTGAAATAAATGTTAATTTGTATGAAAAAATTCAATAACTCATATAAATAAATAAAAGGCACAGGCATTATACATATTTAAAGAAATACTAAAATAGCCCAGCTCCTACCATAATTTTAAATACACGTTTTGTTATTTTAATATTTTGCGTGCCAAAAATATCTGTAACAGACAGACTTTAGAGTTTCTTTTTTCACTCTGCTAGAAACTACCTGTACATAACATGCACTGTTCAGTTTCTGAGAAATTATTTCCGCATGGTCTTTCCATCCTACATTTTTATTTATTTTTAGTCCCTGAAAATGTAAAACAAAATAATTCCTCGAAAGAATGCATGGACATCATGTAATTTATATTTAGGTCCATGTCTTGTAAAATGATCGTAATTAATTATAATGTCCAACAGTCAAAGAGCCTATATCCATTTCTCTGACAATTTCTTCCAGGGCTATTTGTTTTTTGTCTCTGATTTTAAAGTGGTTATTATTGATAGCACACGATTCTGGATATTATATTAATGTGAATATACATTCAAAAATTAAAAAAGTTTAACGCTACTCCATTTATTTGATACTTCTTTCCTTGTTTAATTAACTACAGAATTACACTACAAGACAATTCAAGAAGGTGCAAAAGTTAGAATGAGCTGAAACTAAATAGTTTTGTAATTGTTCTTGGTGCATGTAAAAATTTTAAAAATTTGATTCATATTTGCAGTTGTACAAAGTAGTATCATTGAACTTGCCTTCAACTTACTGTCTTACTAAGAATGAATGATAAGAATGATAAACCTTGAATCATCCTATCATGTGGGAGGACAATAAACACTTGAAGCTGAAATACAAAGGAATATGTCCACCTAAGAGAAGAAAAAAGTGGAGCTGTTTCCATTCTTTTCCACACCAACATTCTTCTTCTTACGCCAACATTCTGTAAATATATTGGGGTTTTATAGACTCTAAAATATGTTCCGATACTTCTGCCACAAGCAAGGTCACCCATTGCCAACACACATTAAGCTGGGGCTAAAAACTAAATTCCTTTCTGTAATATGTAGGACTGTGTATCTTTGACTCGCTCTATAAATTTAACAATTTTCATAATCAGTTATTCCTTAATAAAGTAATCAAGTTAGGTAGAATTTGGCAAATGACATCTTCTTCACATACTCACCTTTTTACTCCTAAAATATTTTACAAGCCTCTTCTCGAAAAACATGACCTTGCATTTCAACTGCCTTTGTTCGATTGCCACAGCCATATAAGTCTCACGTAAATCTTTCAGTTCTTGTTCTTCTGGAGTCAGTTGTCGCTCGGCTTCTTCTTCTTCTTTGAAACTGTATGCCAAACAAATTATAAAAATTAGATGTTTTTACATCTCACATGTAAATTATAAATAAAATTGTCCTATAGAACAAATTAAAAATATAATTGGCAATATCTATAAGTCTGTATGAGTTCCCAACGTAGAATGCTTCACAGTTATGAGTGGACCTATCAAAATGAAATATCTAGGGCTGACCAAAACCCAGTGTCGACTTGAACAGTATTTTTCGATGAATCAGAAGCTCTTTAATACGGCGAAAGTGGCAGAATAAGTTAAAGATATCTTAGAAAAGTTTGATACCTAACTGTTTACAACTGTGCAATGTGCCAGGCTAGAGGAAGTAACTGCATCAGATAAAAGGAAATCAAGAACTGTTCAGAAATTGAGGCCTACCTGAGGGACATCAATATTAATAGCTATGAATCTTTATTTTTAGAAAGTTAGGAAAAACAACAAAGGTAAAACAGATGAAATTTATTTGAATCCAAAGCAATGAAAATGGTAAAAGATAATTTAATTTAGAAAAGTTGTGTTTGTTCTGGCCATCCAGTGAAAAGATGAAGACAAATTTAAATTACCCTAGCCATAAAAGTACAACTAACTTTAAAAACCCTGTTATGAAAGCAGCGGGCCACATGGATGTTGATCGATTTGGAAGATTTGAAAAATCATAAAAACATCAAGTTTGATATAATTGCTGCAAATACCACAACACCAATCATATAGATTGATCATATATTGGGTCGATCATATTGATAGTGTGATATACATAGTGTATATTTATTTATAAATACTGTGATATATATTTATTGAAACTGGGTTGTTATTGTCTAAGACAGCCTCATTTAATTTATGGGATTAGTTTGAGGGGAAATTTTAGCAAACGCATTTAAAAAAGAATATTCTTTTTACAGAAGAAAGCAGTAAGAGCCATATTAAAACTGAAACCAAGAAAAACTTGTAGGGAAGCTTTTAATTATTTCAATATTCTAACATTTTAACATACACATTTTAGAGGTAACAATCAGGGCCGGCGCAAGGACCATGCGGAACATGCGGACGCATGAGGCGCCGCCAGGAAGGGGGCGCCGAAGCGCCGGCAAAAAGTTCAAGACCAAGGCGCCTTCAAAATTTACGGAATTTTTTTTGCACCGAAAAATGTTTGCCTAAAGACGTGGCCGCCCTTTTTGGGTTTTAAAGAAACTCCCTATTTCTGTTTAACGTTTTTTTTAGGGACAGACAACCTACACTCCTACACTGCTGTAGGGCACCATCCTTTCAGAGTCGGTGCCCTTTAGTTTCAGTGAAAAATTCGCCCCCCCCTAAAACCGCGACCGCCCTTTTCAGGAATTAAAAGAAATGCCATATTTCTTTTCGGCGCCTCTTTACGGGCACAAAAGACCACATACACCAGTTTAAGGCGCCATCCTTTCAAAATCGGCGCCCTTTGGTTTCAGTGAAAAATTTGCCCCCCTAAAGACGATACCACCACACATTTTATACTAACTTCACTAACATTAATAATGTAATAATTATGTGTCAATAACAACAGTATAACATCTATTTATAGCCTGTTACCGGTATCTATTTATAGAAGTTAACGGATTTCCGATTTCTCTGCTCCTTAATTACCTGGTATGAGATTTTGTATAGAGTGAACTTGGTTAGTAAAACACTTCAGAAAAAAGAAGTCAATCTCCCAAGTACTCTCAAATTCATTGAAAATGCCAAAGAGTTTCTGAATGGTATGAGGTCCGAAAATGGACTCAATAGTGTAATGACCGACGCAAGGGAGCTGGCTGAAAAACTAAATGTTGCACCGGAATTCCCCATTGAAGTCCAAGTGAGGCCAAGAAAGGTGAAACGGCACTTTTCGTATGAGAGCGAAGACGAACCTGTTAAGTCCGGGAAAGAGTTCTTTAAAGTAGATTTCTTTTTTGTTGCTTTGAACAAGGCAATAAACTCTTTAAATGAAAGATTTGAACTATTACGGGACCATGGCAACCATTTAAAGTTTCTTTATGACTTGAAACTGGTAGGGGGACTGAAAAATGAAGAACTTAAAGAAAAGTGCAAGAATCTAGAAGCTGTATTGACAGAAAATAATAAGAGCAGCATAAATGGAGAGGACCTCCTGAAAGAGATCATTATCACCTTTGCTACCTAAAGATAATTCGCCTGAAGCAACACTAAGTTATCTGACTCAAAACGGAATGATTGATATTTTCCCGAATGTATTTATTGCTTTAAGAATTCTTCTTACGCCCCCAGTCTCAGTAGCCAGTGGAGAAAGGAGTTTTTCAAAACTCAAAATAATAAAAAACTACCTGCGTTCAATCACTTTTCAAGAACGACTTAGTGGGTTGGCAACACTAGCGATTGAGAACGACGTTCTCAACTCATTGGGCACAGATACTGATACAATATTGAGAGACTTCGCCAAGATCAAGGCAAGAAAAGGCCGATTTTAGTTTTTTCTCATTTAATTTAGTTATGCCATTTTTCTTGTATGTGTGTGATATTAATGTAAAAACTTAACATTAACCTCAATCTTATAATGTCACCGAATTACCGATGTCACCTTATCTTATTGACAATTATACATAACCCTTTACCTTTACCACGTTGTCATGATGTTACCAAATTGACTTGTGATATTGTAATGTTAATCTTACAATGTTACCTTTTGATGTTAAAAAGTTAAAATTATGTAAAATAAATATTGTAATATGATTAATTTGGTGCTTTCAGTATTCCACCCTCCCACAATTAACTTTCTATTTTATCATACATTTATTTGATTAAGACCGAAGCTATATATATATATAATACACTGTATATGTATAGAAAATATTTTATATTTACTTTTATTTTTTAAATTGTTGCTCGATGTTATATTTTTATTTTATTTTATTTTATATAATTAAATAATTTCAATTGGTATACATTTGATAATGTACCCATTTTTTATTGCAATAAGGAGGAATATAAATATATATACATATATAGGGGCGGAGGAGGGTTGTTGTGTATAGAGGGGGGGGGGCACCAAAAATGAATCTCGCATGTTCAGGAAAAACTCCTTGCACCGGCCCTGGTAACAATGCTGTAGATTTAAGAGTCAAACAGCTCTCAATAGTGATTTTCATAACTACCACACAAAGAAAAGGGCATTGAGATCTATAGCTCCTAGGTCAGACTTTATTTAACAGTCTTCTAGAGTTTTTGAAGCAAACATCTGATTCAGAGGGGCATATTCGTGATGAGTTTAAGTCATAGCCATTATTATAAATTGTATTCTTTCACGTGTGTTTTTGGTATTATTGTAATACAGTAGAGTCCCGATATTTCGAGTTGAATGGGACCTAGAGTACCTCGGATTGTGAAAAACTTGAAATATACGGAATATGTAGAGGTTAAGATAAAACTACTATTTATAGTCCTCATATCTCCGAAAAAATTAAAGTTTTATTAACTATACTCTATTTCGTATTGAACACTGAGGTAAAAAAGTAATTTTATACACAGTAAAAAATAGAAACTTACTCATTAAAGAAATCATAAATAGTTTTTTGTTTAACTACACTGCAATGTTTACGAGCTGCGATGTCCGCCAGGGGGATACGGCAGTGCCGGGAAAAGTTTGTTTCGATGTTATTTTTGTATATACAGTAGAACTTGGATAATTCGAACGTGTTTAATTCGAAATTACCGTTAATTCGAAGTTTTGGTTCGGTTCCTTGAACTTTATATGATATCAACGTAAAAAAAATTATGTATAAAAGTCAACTTCTTTAATTCAAAGTTTTTTTTTCAACACTAAAAATAAATCTTGTACTGTGAAAGGGATCGCTGGATAAATAGGTCACTGTCTGGTAGAAAGGGGGGGCTGGACATAGGGGGCAGGACTTACGTGTTTGTACACGTATTGTAATTCTAGATGCTGTACCGGTTTCCAAGAATTTTGCCTTCCGAGAATTCTCTAGATACCGATATGGTAGTTTGTCATTAATGCTCTGCCCAATCTCTGTCTGTTGTTAATTCTCAACAAAACCTTTTATAAACAGAACAGATCATAATGTTTATTGACACTTGTACTGCGCATAACTCTATCCTACTTATATGAACAAGGTTACGGTTATTTTTTCCCACATGACTTTAGTTGTACAGCCAATGGATCAGGGCATTATAAAAAATGTTAAGCATTTATTGTACAAACACTCTTGACAGATTCATTGGAAAAAAAATTAAAGATCGGTATCCTTCAAGCAGCAAGAATGTGTCACAATGCATGGTCACATTCAATGCTATTTGTGGCTCGAATTACACGGAACCTCGGATTATAGAGACTCGAATTACCGGGACTCTACTATAATTATGTGTTTGAAATTTGTAACCGTAGTAAATTGAGTGACATCATGATGGTGTAGTTGTTATAATATCATCTTGATTCTTAAATTCATTGTGAATGTATTAAATTGTAAGTCGAATGTAATGCTATGGCCTGAGTGTAGCGGTTAGTGTTTGTTATGGCATTCCGCTGGCCTCAGTGAAGAGCGTGCAATTGTGGCGAGCAGTAGTGCTAGACTATTTTTGTGAATGTTTATTTTGTGATTTATGTGGAAAATGGATACGACCGAATCTGTATTTTTTGATATGGTCTTGGAAGAAAATGCATACCTAAAATCAGACTTATTTAATGTGAAAAGTGATCCAAATTCAATAGTGAAACAAAAAGAGAGAAATTTGGAGAGTTTGCCACGCTGTACGAAACTGAAAGATTACAACCTGATAAATTTCACGGTTACACTAGAGTGTCTGTTTCTGCATTTGATTACATTCTAAAGAAAATTGAGCTACGTTTAAAATTAAATAGTACAAACTTTCTTTGCAGTATTTCTCCTGCCGAAAAGCTGATTGTAACTTTGAGGTAAGTGAATATTCGAATTACAGTATTTTTGTGGTGAAATTATTTAACCCTTCGTACGCGATAAGCGGAATATTACGCCATTCGTACATAACCCTACTACGCGTTTTTAAGCGGAATATTTCGCTCTTGGCCGTAAGGAAGGTTTTTATTTATTTTAGTTCACCAAAACACCGATAGAATGCGTGACAATGTTCCTTGAGTGATCAGATGACGTGTTGTTGGTTGTGTGACGCATCAAAACTGTTGACAAACTAGAGAAGCCTTTGTTTTGTCACGTGCGCACGCATTCAGTTGCCCTTTGTACGCTGGAAGCGGATATTTTCGCTGGCTGGCAGTGAATAGCTGATACTCAGTTCTTGCTTACTAATGTTTAGGCTTGTGCAAGTTATTGTTTTTCAGTGGTAACAAACCTGTAGAACTAAAAAAAAATAAATCTTTAAAAAATATTTTTTTTTTTTATTTTTCACCTAATTAAGCACTAGAGTGATTTTTTACTCTTTCCATGGTAGCGTACGAAGGGTTAAGTAGTTACTTTAAAACAGTTAACATAGTTTTAAAACAGTCACTTTTTATTTCATTAAATATTCGTGTAATGAGTAGTGTCAGTGTGATGCCATGCATCAGTAGGTTGGTTATAGTATGTTGACACATATTGGTTGTGAGTAATTTCATTTATTAGCCATTCATTTTCTCATATAGTTAAAGTTTCTGGAGTAGATTTAACCTTTCTATCGAAGGCAAAATTCTTATAAGATACAAGTAATCTTCATTTTTCGTTAACTCTGCATCAGAATCATTTGCTTTTATACGGGCTTCCATTAACAGATTTTTTTTCTTTTCCAATGATAGCATATCTTCCCTCTGTGAACTTGCATTTCTCTTTCTGGTCGCACCTAAAGGAGAACTTGCTGAATGATCCGATGCTGATGATTATGATGATGCCTCACAATAAAAGCTGCTTGCATGTTACATAAAGATATTATATATTTTGAATTTATTGCTACGCAAGTTAGTTTTAATAGTTCACTTAGTTTAGGTTGATGAACAAATGGTATGGCAATAGGTGAATAGACACATTCCGACATACCAGGTAGAGTAAGTAGACCAATAAACAACAAAGCAAATAAAACTGAGAAGGGGGAAAATGTTATAAATAGGGGGGGGGGGGGGAAGAAAACCGAGGTCTATTGAGAGAGTGAAGTGAGGAAGGGAACGTGAGAAGGAGGATACAAGCGACCCGGGAATCAAGGAAGATCATAAAAGGTGAGGATACCTTGTGAATTTAAGGAGAATGAGATCTAATAGTAAATTAAATTCTTTGTGTTATTAAAGTCAAATTGGGGATATTCAATATTGTTTTAGTCTCTTGAATTCAGTTTTACTTGTGAGTTGGATATTATAATTAGTTAAAGAATAAGCCAAATGTTTTAGGATCAATAACATTGTAGTGTTAAATAAATAAGTTTATGATATCTGAATATAAAGTGAATATAATTTAATGTTTGTATCTTTTCAAATCCTCTCACATACTAGTTAGCCAAATGGGTTGTATAAAGAGTATTCATTGGGCCCAGTAACAGTAGTGATAATTGTAATGGCAGTACATTTAATATAAATTTTACTATAAATAACAGTTCAAGCAGTAAAAGAATAGTTCTACTAGGATTGCCAGAAATATTAGGGATTCATTTGTAAACTATTTTTGTCAAAACTGAAATTAATAAAGTTTTTGTTTTAAATAAATGATATGTCTATTACAAAGGTGTGCAAATTATTACAATAATTATGATTAAAAAAAATAACAGTTTCATTGATATAAGATGATTTTCAAATTAATGTCTATTTATTTTAATAACTTCCACACATCTGTATTATTAAATTATTAGGAGCAAATGTTTCTTACCTGCAATACTAAGTTGTAACACAATTTCATTCCAAGCTCTCTTTCCCATAGTTCAATGTTTGTATAGTGGATGGCTAGATAACCATATTTCCTGTTTTAACTGTACGGCAGAAATTATTTCCTCAAACAACAAAATGCTTAGAATGCTTAAAAAGGCAAACTGGATTGAACTGAACGCTCGCTGCTTCAGCCGACGCTGCAAAGAATGATGCACGCTCCGCTTTTAATTCCTGTTACCAGGCCGTGCTCTTTCTTCAGAATATGATTGTTTTGAACGCTCCATGCCCCGCTCCACTCAGGCCGTAGCCTAAGTATTACATTAGTCTACATTTTATTTTTGATACTTGCTATGCAAAATATAAATTTCAAAGAAAAAACAAACACAAATTTTTAGTAACGTCTACAATTTTAGAAAATTGTATGTAGACATTACTAAAAATTTGTGTGATTTTTCTTTGAAAAATGGAGTTCTACCAAGAACCTTCAGTCATCAGTATCAATTAAATATAAATTTGCCGACTCCAAAAATAATAGTAAATACAATAATAGACTGTCAGGCAGATGCCGCCCACAATTATTTCTAATTTTCACATGAGAACCTTTTTTTAAGTGAAATACTCCTTTCTTGTCGCATTAAAATTTTTATATTTATGTTTTATTCCATATTATATTTCCAGTTACATAAAAAAATCACAAAGTCTCTGCATGGTCTATAAGGAATGGAGCATATACCTTGAAGAAATTTATTTGTTTTTAATATTGATAATAACTTCTATTAGCCTCTGAATCTTAGGAAATGAAATTTTTGTAATAACTGTATAATAATATTATGAAAATTTATTTTTAACTTTTTAACATCGTCACTATTTAATTCATGATTTTTAATGTGTTGTAATATGTCAAATTAAAGCGATAAAAAAATGAATTTTAAACTTAATTTTACTTAACTTAAGTTCTAGATTTAATTCCAATAATTCTACCGTACTCAGTACTAAGCTACCGTACAAAGTTACATGAAAAACTTGACTCTACCTTTCTGTAATAGACTTTTTAGACGTAACTGATTTAGTATCTTCATGAGGACTCTCGGGTGCTTCAATTTCTTCAGCAGCTAAAAAGTTAAATAATTTGTTTGATATAGTTTATTCCAACGTTCTCAATCATTATACAAAATAATAAGTACTGTTTAGAAAAAAGGGTCGTAGCAAAAGAAATCCCAAAGTGAGCACTTTACTGGTGAACATGTAAATACCTTCACCTAGTACACTGAAACAATCACTATTTCAAATACATGGAGTACTGGTGATTGGTACCAGTTCTAATACAGTTCTGTATGTGTCCTATTAGTAGTTCAGAAGACATTTACACGTTCACTGCTAAGGACGCACATGTGAGCTTGACACTGAACACTATGAGAAGCGGCCAATGCACAGTGTATTGCGTGCTTGACACGCCAACCCCCGTATTGGGAGAATTTTCAATATACAGTGCATGCATGCTTCGTACGCCAATTTTAAGAATATGTGCTATGGATGCAAATGTGTGTCCGCTTTAAAATATTAGTGATTATTATGTAGAAAGGTTCAAAAATAAAGTAATTTCTACTCATTTAAACTATAAATATAAAAAATAAAAGGTCAGCTGCTCCTAGCATAAGAAATACAAAATTTGCGTTGCTGTGAAAGTTTTAAATTAATAATAAATTTCTTGCCTCTTTCACCAGAGCTTGTTTTTAGACTCACTTGTGGAGACAACAATGATGATCCTTTTTCTGAACTGCACTAAGCCATGGATTTTCCCAACATAAACTATTCTTAGTGTATCATCAAAAAAAGAAGTCCTTTAGGTTTCTACGTGAGCAGAAAAGCGCTACTTTGGACTTAAAACCTGGGTTTATTGTCTACCATGCTAGTTTTCACTTTGTTGTAGGGAAATTCATCAAAGGTATTGACCACTTTTAAGATTTAAAAACATACACAGTTTTTATAAAAAGTATCGGGAACAATTTTTTTCTGACATGACTGTACGTCGCAGCACGCACACGCCGATTGGGCTCGGTGGTGGGAGGTCTGACCTCCAAAACGCACCAATAGTCAGTCGTCTGTCAGCGTTAGTTCGGACTAGATTGAATTTTCAGTCGAATGACTCGGTGTAAGCTACAAATGCAGCGAATGATTGAACAGCGGTTCGCCATCAAATTTTGTGTTGGACTGGGGAAATCGGGTAGGGAGACGTTGGGAATGATTCACCAAGTGTTTAAGGATGAAAGCATGTCACAAACTGCAGTTTTCAAAGGTAAGATGACAGTGCACACCATTATCACTGAAAATTTGGCAATGCGAAAGATCTGTGCCAAACTCATCCCGAAGGTCTTGACGGACGACCAAAAGCATAGCTGAGTGTGTCTGCTTGCGAAGACCTTCTGCAGCGCATTGAAGAAGACCTTGGTTTTTTTAACAATGTAATCACGGGAGATGAAAGTTGGTTTTTTGAATACTACCCGGAAACAAAGTGTCAAAGTGCACAATGGCACACTTTTGCATCACCTCGTCCAAAAAAAGCTCGAATGAGCAAATCCAGAGTGAAAGGCATGCTAATTGTTTTCTTCGATGCGCAAGAGGTGGTCCACTACGAATTTTTACCTGAGGGGCACACAGTAAATGGTGCTTTTTACCTAGAAGTTCTAAAACACTAAAGAGAAGGGTCAACTGGGTGAGGCCAGCCATCCCCGGAAACTGGAAATTGCATCACAGCAATGCACCCAGCCACACCTACTCCAAGGTGACTACCTGACGAAAACTGGCATCGTGACGATTCCCCAACCCCCTTTACAGTCCTGACTTTGCCCCAGCAGACTTTTTCCTATTCCCAAAAGTTAAACCCTTCCTCAAAGGACATCACCATGGGACCCTAAGTTCCGTCAAAGAAGCACGCGTACCCTTAAAGACCTTCCGGAATCCACCTACCAGGGAGCCTTCGAGTCATGGAAAAGTCACTGGCAAAAGTGTATCGACGCTCAAGGTGTATGTACTTTGAAGAATTTTAAGGTTTTGTAGCAATATCCAAAATAAATCTATTTTTCAGAAACTGTTCTCGATACTTTTTATACAGACCCTGAATATATTGGAATCATAATGATTCTTGTAAATCAGTGTTAAACACTGCCCTCAATGCATATTTTTGAAATGTGTTGTTGGCTTCTTGATGAAACCATTGCATAACATTGAGGCGCAATAAACTACTCTATCATTTCTGTCCGTTACATTTAAAAATTGACCAACTTTTATTCCCCACAGAATTCCACTAAAGTTTAAACATTCTTCACAAAGACATATTACTGTTGTTAATTTTCAAAGATGTTTGGTGAAGGCTTCTTTTACGAGATTGGAGAACTTGCTGAAGAAGTCTACCATGGTTTTCATTTGTAGTGACCATTTTTGAACAGCCTTCACACTCTTTACAACGGAACTTGTCAACAACACTTATCATTACGGCATTACTTGGCAGCAGTTTATGTAATCGTTCTTGAAACTCTGCAGCAGTTTGCATCAAACTAGAACCATCGGAACGACCTGTTCCGTATGAGCAAAGATAATGCTCTACGATAAAATTTTCTCTGGAGTAGGAAGAACCATTATAGGGTTAATTAACCTCAAACAAGAAAGTAATAATAAGCACTGTTGCCTTGCAACAATCAACAAAGTAATCAGCTGTTCTAAAAACCAACCACAGCTGCTTTAATTTCAATACTGTTTATTTTGCCACTTAATGTAATAGTAGATAAACTAGAAAAATCCAGTTACTAATATCTTGGCTTATATTTGGTTTATAAAACACCTGATATTTTTATCTGTTAGAATATGAAAACAAACTAGCTGACCCGTGCGAATATTTCGCAAATTCGGAGTAGGCCTACATTTACCTGATTTAACACGTTGATTTAATTCAGTTAATTAAGTTTATTTATTTACATTGGTTTATAAATAACAGTTTCCCTATACAATCTTACAGTGTAAACAATCTAACTAACAGCTGTCATGCTAGTTAAACAGATGGTTAGTAGATGGCGCCTTTCATTAGGAACATACAGAGTATAATATAAAAGTTTTTGAAATCAATTTTTGTTATTAAAACATGAATTTTAAGCTGTTTGTCTATTTTTCCCGTGTAGTGGTTAAGGAAAGCTTTAAAATGATGCCTCATTCATGTAATTTGATGATGTATTAAGGAAGTTATGGCGTACCGACAAAAAAATAGTCTTGAGAAATAATATATGCGATAATAGAATTCCATTAAAAGATGAGAAAACTCACATTTTATTAAGTTTTGCATCACCTTGTATATCCTCCTAAATTTGTGTACTAAAACTATGATAGCTGAGAATAAGAGCTTATAAACTAGAGGTTAAACATCTTCGTATTGAAAGCAGTGCATCAGATATAATTAAGTTTTCATATTTTTCAAACAACCTGCATATTTTCTTGTTAAAAATAAATTATATAGGAAAACCCACCTCCTTCAATTTCTCCCTCCTCTTTTACAGTGCTTTTCTTTCGCTTCTTCTTTTTCTTGCGTATTTTAGGTTTTACTTGTTCTTCTCCTTCTTCGCCTTCAACGACTTCAGTTGTATCTACAAAATCAAAGGTTTAAACAAACATTTTTTTAAACTGACCTTTTATTGGACTAAACAACTTTAAATAACTTATCCAATGAAATGAAATTAATTTTTGTTACACTACTTTGTCCAAATACAGCTAGACTTTGAAGGATCTTTGTTTATGGAGTAAATCATTTAGATAAATTAATAAGAGTAAATGACTCAAGACTTAACCTTGAGGTACTCCAACGAAGTACTGGCTCCCATAGAAACTACTTTCTATTAGATAGATATGATTTTATCTAGGCCTAGTTATTTGATTTACCTCTTTTGACATATTGGTCTTGTTTCATTAACAAAATGGTTTTGGGCTTCTTGACCTTTCCTATCTATACAGTTTACAATTCTATCCAGAAGAGACAAAATAGAGACAAAATAGCAGAAGACGTAGAAAACCCCTTACACGATTTAAACTGATTTTCATTTAAAATATTACATATTTAAAAAAAAAAAACTATTATTCTAATTGTCATTAATTTTTCAATTTAAAAAAATTAATTGGATACTTTAGTTTACAACTTACTATTTTTAATCATTTATATGCCATAATCCTAGTCTAGAATATTAATTAAGATCATGTTTTAATTTAATTTTGAAGCCAAGTATTGTAAATAAAAGTAAGTATTTAAGTGAAGTGTTTTTGGCTATACTGCAAAATAAATTTCATATAAATGAGTATTTTCTAAATTCATTTGGAAATTAGTAATAGAATAAAATTTTAAACGTTTGTCAATGCAAGACGATTTAGGTGTAATTTCCTGTTAGAAATATTTTATGCAATAAAAACGTATCTTCAAGACAGTATAGTATAGAATGGAATAGGGACATGGACGATTATTCCAGTAAAGCTCATTGGCATGATCTTCCTAATAAAAAAAAATCAATAATCAATAAATATTGGATTATTTAAAGAATATGGCCAAATTAATGTGTTTTGTGTTAAAAGATTGTTGAATCTAGCTACAATTGTTATTTGACATCTAAACATACATAGTATTGTGATATGTTGTTTGTTGCTGATTAGTCGAATCAGAAAAACACTTCCGAATCATTAGTAGTAAGGCTCACCAAATCTGAGTCTTTGTAGATAATTCTATTGAATAGTCACGCCACGTCACTTTTACTATTGGTAGTTTTAAACTTCCCATTTCTTAGTTTTTTAGTTGCATACGAAATATTACACCTTATCTAACTAGAAAAGGTATGTACATATAATTTTGAAAGAAATTTTTCTAAAGAAACTTAATAACTATATTTTTAATTGATTTCTATGTGCGATACGGATATACAATGTGTGATCAAAAAATATTGTAAATTAATTTTGATAGTAGCAACTGCTGGTGCTACATCCATTTGATCTAATATGTCCGATAGCCTGATCTGTTGAAACAGGCAGTGTCAAGTTTGAACACATTCTGACTTGTCAGTCAGCTTCCAGAGCCGCTAGAGTGAGTGTCTGTCATCCATCATGGATTTCGAACAACGTGTTAACATTAAGTTTTGTATTGTTTGTGCCAAAGAAGTTTATGAAGTGTTAAAATCATTGATTGGCCAAATGTTGTAACACTAAAGACTGTTTACAAGTGATATTCCTATGAGCGATTTAAAAGCGGAAATGAGGCAGTTGAAGACGAGAAACAGTCGGGACAACCTTCGACCTCAAAAACAGATAATAAAAGTAAAAAATGGCCGAACTTGTTTGTTCAAATAGGCGAATGACTATTCGAGACTATTCGAGCTTACCCAAGAACTTAACATCTCGTATGGGTCCATGCAAAGCATTTTACTGATCATTTGCAAATGAGACGAGTCAGTGCAAAATTTGTACCTAGACTTTTGATTGATGAACAGAAGGAAACTCATGTATTAGTTTGCAAGGAATTGAAGGATTGTCTTCATGCAGATCTGGACTTTATGACCAAAATTGTAACTAGTGATGAAAATTGGGTATGACCCTGAGACGGAAATTCAGAGTTCTTAATAGAAAACCACAATATTCCTCGCCCTAAAAAAGCACATCAGTCAAAGTCGAACATCAAGTTCATGCATTTGCAGATCCAGGGGGGCTGCAGCCCTCCCCATTTGAGTTATATTTTTTTTTTTGAAGAACACAATATTACAAGAAGAAAAGAAAGTAAATTTTAGGGAAAAGAACGCAAAGTTTAACTGTGCCTATCCATTCACAGTGAGCCAGTTTAGTACATTTCACATGAAGCCCATGAAGGGTAAATCAGTCTAGTGTACAAATAGACTGGCCTACGTGTGGCATTGGTCTGGGGCTACACCGTGCCGTCTCGCCTCTCCTTCCCACAACATTCCTTTCCCTGACATTGGCTGTTACCTGTCAATTAGTTTCTACCCTGCAGACTGATATTTGAAGATTCAGTGATTGTTGAATGCTAACTTGTGATTTACGCCCAGTACTCTCGCACTGGAAGTAACCGATAGTTACTTGGTTGTGTCCCTTTAAACATGGAAAATCTTTTCCAATTTTCGGTTTCTGTTATATGTTGAACTATTACAGCTATGTATTTTACTTTTTTGTGCAATGTGAAATAAAATAAGAACCAAATGTAAGCGTGCATGAATAAAATATCAAGGTTTTCATGTACGTTCATAATAACCATATTGTCATATTAATCTCCTCTAAGATAATACTTTAGGTACTCTTGAGGCTCTTGAAATAGTCTTATAAGACTTTTTCAAGCATTGTATTTCCGGACCCACTCTGTTCGCTAGAGGTATTCCACACCCCCCACCCCTGGGATAGCAGATATCCTCTCCTCTGGAAACCGGCTGGATCCACCCATTAGTTCATGGTCATTGTTTTTTTCGATAGTGAAATGGGAACAACTGTAACCTTCGAACTATACATGGAGGTACTGGAGCATTTGTGAAATGATGTGTGAAGAAAGAGACCAGAAAAATGGTCCAATGGCTTCCTCTTCAACACGACAATGCGCCGTGCCGCAAGTCACTTTTTATTGGCGAGTTTTTAGCCGGAAAAAATGTTCCTGTCTGTCTACATCCACCTTATCAAACAGATTTAACATCAAGCAACTTCTGGCTCCTCTTAAAAATAAAAAAAAAAAACATGCTGAAAGGAAAACCTTTTGACACCATTCCCGATATTGATATGGCCATTTCCCAGCAGCTGAAAGCCCTTCCAAAATGCTTTAAATTTAATGTTGGGACAAGTTCATCACTAGCCAAGGAAATGTACTTCAAATTCTATGTAAGTTTATTACTTTGTAATACAATTTTTGAAAGTAATTTTGTATGCAACCGTGTATATATTTATTTCATTTTCATTTCATTTCATTTTATTTAGTCCTTTGACAATTTACATTGCATGAGACAAGTCATTATTAGATATAATGCAAGACAATAAATAATCTACAGATTTAATTTTAAAATTATTTAACAAAAAAAATGTAAAACAATATAACATGTATAAATAGAAAATAACATTAATTTATAAAGTGGCTGTCATTAATCCTTTTATACTTTTAAAAACTATAACAATAAAACATTTTATACAATCAAAACTTTTTAAAATATTATACACTTTTACAGTACATTTAAAAAACATTACACAAATACAGTAGAAATGACAACTTAAAAAGAAGAAAACTGCTACACCCAGAGGCAAAAATAGACCCTGCCACTGAGATCCCCACGTTCAAGAAAATCTATGTATGGTGCACAAACTCCTCCACCGAATAGAACGACCCAGTCAACAGAAGCTATCTAAACCTGCTTTTAAAAATCTTATAATTTTTTTCATTTTTAATATTTTCTGGGAGCTTATTTATCAAACGTCCACCAGCTTGGGAAGGGAGTTTGTTAAAAAGGCTTACTCTGTGCTTTTTAGCACGGTAGTTACCTGCCTGTCTGGTGCCATAATTGTGTATGTCCTTGTTCTGGACGTGATCACATTTAAATTTGAAATATAGGACTACTTCAAGTATATAAATACTTGGAAGTGTAAGAATACCAAGCTCCCTGAAGACATTCTTACACGACTGGAATTTCCTTAGTCCTGCTACCAGCCTAATAGCTTTCTTTTGCAGGACAAATATTCTGAGAAGATTCTGAACAGAAGAACTTCCCCAGAGAAGGATTCCATAACACAGGTGGGGATATACTAACCCGTAATAAGCGGTCAAAAGAATTGAGGGTGTACAATATGGCTTTAAGTTTCTCAATGCAAATATTCCTGAGGCAATCTTTGCACGGATACTATCAATATGATTCCCCCAAGAAAGCTTATTATCAATAAGGAGGCCCAAGAACTTTACTGAGTTTACTTCCTCAAGTTCTTCCTCTCCTAGAACAACACTTGGCGCCTGGTTCATGTCATGCTTTAGACTAAAATACATGTACTTAGTTTTTCCAGGATTTACTGCCAAATTATTTTCATTCAAATACTGATTTGTGGCATTGACCTGTAAGAAAGCCTTTTGCTCCAAACTTTCTAAGGAATTTGCTTGAAAGGTCAAAGTTGTATCGTCAGCAAACTGAATTAGCTTATCCACGTTTATTACTGACGAAAGGTCATTTATATAAATTAAAAACAGTATTGGCCCAAGAACTGATCCCTGAGGGACTTCATATCTCAACTGGACCTGTTTAGACAGCCTTCCTGCAACAGACACACTTTGTGACCTATTACATATATACGATTCCAACCATAATAGAGGTTGCCCGCAAATGCCAATTTTTTCACACTTATCCAGCAATAGTTTGAAATCCACACAGTCAAATGCTTTTGAAAGGTCCAGAAAAATACTCATAACTTTATTTTTTTTATCCAAACCTTCCACAACAAAGTCCATTAACTCGACTATTGCATCCACTGTAGACTTACCTTTTTGAAAGCCATATTGGCCACTAAAAAGGATATTAAATTTTTTAAATAGCTAAGAAGTTGTGCCAAAAACTTTACTGAACACAGGTTATAAAGAAATTGGCCTATAGTTATTTATATCTTCCTTTTCTCCCTTTTTAAAGAGTGGAAGTACTTTAGCATGTTTTAATTTTGAAGGGAATACTCCCTTAGAAAATGAAGAATTAACTAAAACCATAAGAGGTTTGATAAGTTCATCAGAGCACTGTTTGATGAGCCACGTGGAAACTCCATCAATATCAGTAGCTGTTTTATTCTTCAGACTGCTAAACACCCTGGAGACCTCCTCCACACCCACAGGCGAAAGAAACAATGATGACACTCCACTCCCCCCACTATTTCCTACCGGATCAAGAGTGTTGCTATTTGCAGTATTACGAATAAAAAAATTATTAAACAACTCTGCTACATACGATGGTTCTGAATGATTAATTCCATCAATATTTAAATTAATCTCCCCAGATTTGTAATTTTGTTTCCTAAGTTCATTAATTATCTCCCATGTTGTTTTACTAATATTTTGCGAAGAGCCAATTTTTTTCGAAACTTCATACGATTTTGCCCCTAATATTACTTTCCTATAAATTTGCTTATATTTCTTATAAAATTCCTTAAATGTAAAACTGTTTGATGTTTTGTAAATTTCATAGTAAAATTTCAATTTATCCCTGGATACAAAAATTCCTTTTGTTATCCAGTTTGAGCACCTGCGCTTATTCCCCAATCTCGTTCTTTTTAGAGGACAAGCAACATTTAGAAAAAATATAAAAGAATCGTAAAAATAATCGAATTTCTCATTTAAATTGTTTATACTTTTGAGGCTGTCCCAACTTTCGTTACTTAACAAGTATTTTAATAAATCAATGTTTTCACGCCCATAATTCCTAATCCTTCCAAATTGAGGTTTAGTCAGAGGAAAAGAGCATCGAACAAGCTCAATCTCCTGCGCATAGTGATCAGAGATCCCAGACTGGATAACACCAACCGACAAATTTTCATGAGGAATGTTAGAAATGACATTGTCGATTGCCGTTGCAGAGGATCCCACCACCCTAGTGGGGGAGTCTATACACCATTTCAGATCATAAGTTGCCAGAACATCCCGTAATCTATCTGTGCAACTAGACTTTCTAAGAACATTTATATTAATATCACCACAAATAACAAATTCACATTTTATTAAAGTTATTTTTTGCAGAAGAAAATCCAAGCGCTCAAAAAATATGTCCAAGTTGCCACTTGGGGATCGATAAATCCCTATTATAACCACGTTATTTTCCTTCAGTTTAAATTTTGTGCTAGTGAATTCAAAGTCCCGTTCCAAATTAATCCCCTCATCAACCAAGAAAGGAGCAAAATTTAAATTATTTTGAGCAATAATAGCGACACCGCCACCCTTATGGATCTTTCTACAGAACTTGTTGGTTAAGTTATAATCATTTATATTAAAAAAATCTATGTTACTTTCATTAAAAGCATGTTCCGTTACAACAAATACCTCTGGCTGCTTTTCCGAGCAAAACAGATTTAATTCTACTATTTTGTTAGTCGCAAATTGGGCATTTTGATGAATAATATTAAATTTACTTCTTGTACTTAGTTTTTTGTCGAATTTATCTTTACACACTCTCGCCTACAGCTCATTTCACTATCCATTAGTTTAGCAGTTTTCTCCTTCACATATTTACAATTTACATTACATATTTTGACATTTGTGTCATTGATTTTATTTTTAAACTTAATTGAATTTAATTTTCTAAAAAAACGTTATCACTCCCTTTTAAAAGCAATTTGTCTGTACGAGGCAAATAATTTTCTGGATCATCCAGATTTATAACTGGACCACAAAGTTGGATGGTCTTTGCTTTTTTAAAGCTTCCATCCTGGAGCCATCTCTCTAGGGCTGTTTTGGCTTTAGGACGAGGGTTATTCATATATTAGTCTCCTGATCTGCAGGTTGCTCAGTAGACTTGTTGTGGACTTTAGCTTTTTTTAAACTTCCATCCTGGAGCCATCTCTCAAGGGCTGTTTTGGCTTTCCTTATTACATTTACTTTATTACAATTTATCAGTTCTGCCAATCTGCTGCAGATAACCATTTTACCCCTTTTCCCCAGATGCCCGCTTTTAGAAAAATGATTTCCAGTTACTCTTTCATTTATAAAATTAATAGACACATTTCCTATGTTTATATTCCTGGTTGAGTTAATCTTTCTATGTATTACTAGATTTGCATTCTCTATTAGATGTTTCTTGAGTATAGTATTAGGAGGACTTGGGATAGTGTTAATTATAATGTTGGTTTTTGATGCAATTGGTAATATACTATCCATTGCTCTATTGATACTTCCATGGTAGTTTTGACCTGGCACTACATCATTTGCACCTCCAAAAATAACCAAATAATCATCACAGCGGAGATCCCGCGCCAGGTGTTGAGCTCTCTCTGCGATGTAGGAAATTGGAGCCCCTGGGAACACATAACCCATAACATTGTAGGTATGATGCATTTTGGCTTCCAGGTTATGAGCAATGTGTCTGGCGTGACTATCTCCCACTATAATTACTCTTTTCATTTTTTTCTCCAAAGTGTTAGATCCCTTCTTGACACCAGGAATGTTAGTTTGTTTACGGCTTTTTACAGTCTTTGTATTTATAGGACCAGGTTTTCCCAAATTTACCATTGTACTTGGCGGTTTTAGTGGAGGAGATTTATTAGTATCCAATAGTGAAAATCTATTTTGAATATTTAGCTTTGGTAGTTCCGTATTTTTTATGGGACTCGTTTTATTTATTTTTTTACGTGGATAAAGCCATCCAAGATCAGATTCTGAAAGTTTTATTAGGTCTCTTTGAAGTTGTTCGTTTTCTCCTTCCCTTTCTAAAACTCGAAGTTTTAAACTGGTGTTTTGCTTCAAAACCACGTCTAAATCATTACTAATCTCTAAAATTTGGTTATTTACCCTTTCCAATTCAGAACGCAAGAATCTGACTTCTTCCCGCAATTCTTCAGTTTCATCCGAATCATTGAATTCATTAAAAACTGAAGAATTTATTGTACTATTCATCGTACTATTCATTGTAAATAATGGCAACAACACAATTTCAAAAGGAATGCACTTCAATGTTCATACAATAAATCCTAAGAACCTAGTCCAACAATGAGTCACAATATCAATATAAAGATCAAGATATACATGTTATTAATATAAATATTGTTGATAAAGAAATGTTTATCTTGTCACTAAATAAACAAGAAATTATAATTAAAATTATATCATTTTAATTAGTTTTTTCCATCTAATTATTAACATAACACATTTCTTTTTTGAATTAAAAGATCGGCCTAAAGTTTAACATATCTTATGGTACGTGATTGTCACGTTTCTATTTTGTTAGAAATTATGGCTATAACTACTATGGGCAATCACTGATTGTGTAGCAAGGAAACTCAAATATCTGGCAAAGGTTAACAAGTTGTTTAATCTAAAACTCTGCTTACCTGATATCTTCTTCTTCCTCCTCCTTTTCTTCACCTTGACTTCACCTTCCTCACCACCGATTTCTTCTTTGGCTTCTTCTTCTTCAATCCATTCCTCTTCCTCGGCTTCTTCTTCTTCCTCTTCTTCATATTCCTCTTCTTCTTCTACATCGGTTTTTTCACCTTCTTCTTTCACTACATCTGCAGCAGCTTCGGTAGGTTCTGTTCCTTCTTCGACGGTGACATCAATAGTCTCTCCTTCTCCTGGAGCCTCGACTTTAGGTCTTTCTCTCCGCCTTTTAACTCTAACGATTCTTTTTTTTAAAACAATGTGTGTGTTGCCTTCTTCATCTTCTGCTTCTTCCTCATATTCCTCCTCTTCTTCTACGCTTTCTTCGTCGTATTCAACTTCGGGCAGTTTAGTTTCTGTAGAAAAAAAGTTATAACAATACATTTTGTTGGATGTTAAGTTAAATTAGTTTATTACTTTGTTTCTATGTCTTTTTATTGTCTGTATCATAAAAGCGAATCCAAACTCTTATGTGACAGCTCTTTTGTTTATCCTCAACAATGGATAAAGGTATCAAGCTGGAATTAAGGTATTTTAACAACCACAAACTTGGTGATATTCAAAATGAATACTTTATAATTCCGTTGTAAGATATATAACTTGAAAGGGCTTGAAAACTATTTTGTTAGAATTTTATGACATATAGTTTTTCTAGAGGAGTAAACTCTACAGATAAACACACCATTAACCCTACAGGGGTCGCATCACTGTTTAATCCACCGGGGTTTTCGTATTTTACTTATAAAAACTGAGCGGAGCTTTTATTTATTATATTTTAGAACAATATTTTTAACCAATGCTTATAAAACAACACAAAATGTAAAAAAGATTAATGAAATACAATGAAAAACATGACTTGTGTAACAAAATATATGTTAAATAACATTTTACTCAATAAACTACCTTTTTTGGAAATGTTTTTTACTTTCTCCACCCTATACGTTGTATATGGAGAAAGTATTGTTTTCGTCCAAATTTTCGAATTTGAATTTTTAGTTGAATTACCTGTTTTGGTGCTCCCAGAACCCCAAAAAATTGTTTAGTGCAATTATCTGTGTTGGTGCTCCCTGAACCCAAAAATATTTGTAGTGGAATCTTTTGTTTTGGTGCTCCCTGAACCCAAAAAAGTGTTTTTTTGGTGATGTCTGTCCGTGTGTCCTTTGTCTGTAAGGATGTGTACAGAGCTGGAGACCATACCAACGGTCCGATTTTGATGAAATTTGGTATGTAGGTGTAGTTCTGGCATATCTCCAGGCGTTTTTTTCATTTTTTAAAATTTTTGATTTTTAAGGGGTTTTACCCCCCAAAAGTTGCCAAAAAACGAGAAAAATCTAAATTTCTCAAAAACGGCTCTAACGATTTTGATAAAATTTGGCTTATTTGTTGCCCTTAATGTACCCTACCATATGTAAAAAACCGCATCTTTCTAAAAATTCTCGTTTAGGTAATAATAATAATAACTGATTTTTTGGTGTTTTTGGCCAAAAAGAAGGTTGTTTTGCAAAATTCTCAAAAACTACTGAACGGATCGGAATAAAATTTGGTATGTAGCTTCCTCTAGGGCCATAGGGGCTCACCAAGAAAGGTTTTCAAAAAATTCAAAATTTTAGGGGGGTTTGGGGGGTTCAAAGTTACTAAATCACGATTTCTCTAAAACTACTGAACGGATTAGAATAAAATTTGGTATGTAGCTACCTCTAGGGCCATAGGGGCTCAATAAGAATGGTTTTTAAAAAATTCGAACTTTAAGGGGGGTTTGGGGGGGGTTAAAAGTTACTAAATCACGATTTCTCTAAAACTACAAAACGGATTGGAATACAATTTGGTATGTAGCTTCCTCTAGGGCCATACGGGCTCACCAAAAAGGTTTTTAAAAAAATTCAAAATTTTAGGGGGTTTGGGAGGGTTCAAATTTACTAAATCACGATTTCTCTAAAACTAAAGAACGGATTGGAATAAAATTTGGTATGTAGCTACCTCTAGGGCCATAGGGGCTCAATAAGAATGGTTTTCAAAAATTTCGAAATTTTAGGGGGGTTTGTGGGGGGGTTTAAAAGTTACTAAATCACGATTTCTCTAAAACTACAGAACGAATTGGAATACAATTTGGTATGTAGCTTCCTCTAGGGCCATACGGGCTCACCAAAAAGGTTTTTAAAAAAATTCAAAATTTTAGGGGGTTTGGGAGGGTTCAAATTTACTAAATCACGATTTCTCTAAAACTACTGAACGGATTAGAATAAAATTTGGTATGTAGCTACCTCTAG
Source organism: Philaenus spumarius (assembly GCA_018207615.1). Taxonomy (NCBI): domain Eukaryota; kingdom Metazoa; phylum Arthropoda; class Insecta; order Hemiptera; family Aphrophoridae; genus Philaenus; species Philaenus spumarius. The sequence continues at coordinate 287,248 of JAGFPH010001421.1, forward strand.
GGCCATAGGGGCTCAATA
>JAGFPH010001422.1:0-34917 GCA_018207615.1 Philaenus spumarius
GGAGAGGGATTTGGTAAAGGAGATGGGTTCTCATCGGAAGCATCAGTGGTCAAAATCGAGGGTATAAGAGGATCAGGCAAGTACACAAACTTTGAATACTGACCAATCAATTCTAGTTGGAAGCACCAGTGTAATATGTACTACGTTAGAAATGTGTATCATCTTATAATGACAATGTGGTTATACATCTTAGCTCAGGGGTTTAATTCTTAGTTTTGTATTTAAAATTTTCAGTCATATAATAACCATAATAATAAGTAAGAAGAATATTTGTAGATAACCTTATACGCGTTAGTAAATAAATAAATGTTAATTATATTTAATCTGCAGCAGCTCTGAGGTCTGATGGCTTGTCATTAAATCTGATTTACAATCACTCTGTTCGATCACGCAGCTGAACAGCTGACTTGAGTTGAGCGAATTTCCAAAATTAAGTTTATGTGTTTTAGGATTTCAAAAAACTATTTGGGATATTGTCTGAATAGCCTCCGTGTACTAAAGCAGAATTTGGTAGCAAATGAGCCTCGAGTCCCGGCTCAGGTGCAACCAAATTCGGCTTCGGGAATTTGCATCCCGCCCTTGGGCCTCGGATCAGGAGCAGCTGTCCCCTCGGTGAAATCCAGCACGTGGATTTGAACCGGGTATTTTTTATGGTATGTACGTTTTGATCGATTTTGGGAAACAAGACGGGATTAAGGTCGTGTAAAAAGAATAATGTGCAGAATAATATCATATATTAATATTTTTTATTAATTCCAAACAAGTTTCATGCTTGCACGAAAAAACTAAAAAAAAATTTACTTCCCGTAAACAGCGTGCTTCAGGTTGTGGATTTTCTGGCTTACGCACTCGTCCAAGCGCACTCTAACGGCTACACGTTTTCCATCCGATTTGGTCCGCACTTTGGTGTTTTAAGTTGCTCGGATGAGTACGATGGCCAAAAATCCAAGAACCGTTTTTCGAAGAACGTTTTTTGAAAGGAAGTAAAATTTGTATGTGATTTTTCATACTAGAATGAGACTTGTTTTGTTTGGGTTTCATAAAAAAATATGTAGGAGAACCCGTCTGGTTCTTCCAAAACAAATCAAATGTAAAATACTAGTAGTTCTGTGAACAGTAGACCTTGCTTGTTGAAATAACAAATATGGTTTTGAGCTTAGGTTAAAATAGTATGCCAGTAATGAAGAAAGCAGAAGATTTAGCCGGTGAAACATTATTTTTCAATTCCCGCGATTCCGGAGTTTCTAGTTCTTGTTTTTTTTACTTTTCTTGAACTTTAACTGCTAAAGATTTTCTTTTAGAGGGCATTTTGTTTTATTTAGGTTAATAATGCGTAAGTTAGCTAAAAATATCGCGTTATTGAGGGAAAACATATAATTAAATATTTACATACGTAAATAACTAAAACTTAACAATGTATTTACAGTTCCATAACTTTCATATCATATTCCAATATGAGAAATGATGAAAACAAACGATGTTAAAGCGTCGTGATACTGATAGTGATCTCAACCCATGTACCAACTACTGTACCAACACTTCCCACGGTGTCCAACGGTCATTTTTTGTATGTCCTTTGTCGCGGCGATGTTTCATTTGTTTCATCTCATTTTGTAATTCAAGTCAAGCTAAGTGAAATACTTTTATGAAACTAACAATCATAATTTACAAGTATACAGTTCAATTCTTTGATTTATTCTTTAATCTTTTTTATAGTAATATGTCATTTTTGGGCAAAGGATATATTCAAAATAGGCCTAGTTCTGTTAGCAGTCTTGTAGTAGGAACATAAAAACTGGTGTTTTCAAAATAATAAATTTGAAATTGATAAATATTTGTATGCAGTTGTATTTAGAACTAAATTACGAAACTTTTTTACATTTATGAAAAAAATTACAAAAAATGTTTTTCTACTTTTTATGTAGGCCTAAAGTTGAACTTTTTCCTTTCGTTACTGAACATGCTTGTTTCTTTAGCTAATAACTTTGTTAATTTTACCTCAATCATTTTTTTACTGGCATATATGAATTCTTTGAACCTCGGTCTACGAAAAAGCTACGGAACACTTTTGAATTGGTTTAGAATAAACGTATAAAAACATGGTTAAAATACAAAAACTTGGAAGATTTTTATCAAATTTGAAGTTTACGGCCATTTTCTGAGCTTACCGTTAGAGATACGGAAAAAAATAAAGAATACAATTTTGTTGAAAATCTAATTTGCTACTCGCAAAATTTCATTAGTTTTTAAATTCGACTTACGGTTAAGCCACAAACTGGCTTTGGAAAAAAAGTTTACACTGAGAGAAACGGTCCGGCCGCCATTTTGATTTAATAAGGAGTTAAAAATGAAAAATGGAAAAATCGTATATATACATCGGTCAGGAATAAGGAACATTCATGCAAAAAAATCATCAAAATCGGTCAAGGCGTTTGGACGTAATTGTGAGAGAGACAGACAGACAGACAGAGAGAGAGATAGACAGACACACAGACGAAATGCCGAACGGTCGAGCTAAAACGGAGACCTCGCTTCGTTCGGTCAGTTATAAAACTAGCATCAAAACTGAGTTTGTTCAATGCGAGCGAAGCGAAGAAATCCATAATCCGAGATCACAACGTCTATTTGTGTAACTAGTGCGCAAAGTGACACTTTGCTGCACTTGAGAGAAATCTTTACGCACGAGCCGCAGGCGAGTGCGGAAAGTTTCTCGAGTATAAGTTTCTCACATTATATTTTTCCTACAGTTACTATAAACCATATAAATAACAGGTAATTGTAATCACTTTCACTCTGTTCATTATTTGCAAACATTTTACTTAGGCCTATAAACAAACACTCTTATCTATCAAATACTCAACAACAGGATATAGGTTAAGTTATAAGTCCAAAGCGTTGAATGACAACAATGCACCATTTGATCGATTTAGTCACACAGCTGATCGAGTTAGTAGTGTTGCCAACTTGTTTTCAAGAGAAACGTATTACGTGCCTTATACATGCACACTATTTTGTGTTGTTTGGTTGAAATTCTGGAGTGCGGGAAAGTAAAATGAGTGCGGGAAAGTGAAATGAGTGCGGGAAAGTGAAATGAGTGCGGGAAAGTAAGTAAATGCAGGAATCAGCTACTTTGCGTACTATAATCAGTGCAAGAAGACCCGCTTTGTCAGGTAACTGTAGGAAAAATGTTTTTTAAATGTTTCTTATTTAAATTTGTGTGTACAGGGGAGCCGTATTCTAACAATGTGTTCATCAAAAGACCACTGACGAACACAGCCGGAGCAGATACATTTGACATGGAAAGCGCTTTCAAGAACGAAGCCATTGTGTACTGCGAAGTACTACCTCTTTTATCAGAGGGTAATGCTAATATTTCTAAGTGCTATTATGGCGGCTTGGACTGCATTATTTTGGAAAACCTTAGAGATCAAGGATTCGTAATGGCTGATAAAAAGATGGAACTGGATTTGGCACATTGCGAATTGGTTGTAAAGGTAATTTATATGCAACGTATTTTATAGTTGTAGTATTGAATTTGTGCTTTATCTATATATATAAAATTGAATGTATGTCCGTCTGTTTGTACATTTGTCTGTTTGTACGTTTGTCTTTTTGTATGTTTGTCCTTTATGCGTTACCAAACCGTCCATCCGATTGCTTTGCAATTTTGCATAGTAACACAGGTTAACCCTGGGAAGGTTTTAGGCCATTTACCGAAATCCTAGGACATTAGGGCTACGCCCCAGTGGCCCTCAAAGTTTCAATGTTAATCTTATGGAAGGTCAATCTTAAGGAAGAAGAAGAAAGATTTCTTTTGATTTTATCAGTGGCACAAAAAACAGCTGTTCGTATGAAAAGCTTAAAACAGCTGATTTTGATGAACAACGGATTTGGATCAAAAACTGAATATAATTTTAGGTTAGGCCTGCAATGAACTAAACCACCAATTATTGGGCTAATTATTTAAGATATATAAAAGCCAAATACCACTCACTGACTGAACACTTAAAAAGAATAAAATTACGTTAAAAAGACTGAAAATACCAACCATCACGGGCAACGCCGTACGGGTCAGCTAGTTACTTTATATATTAGTAAGTGAATATTCCAGTTACTCGTGTTCAGGCTAAAATTTACTACTTTAAGCTTAAAATAAAAACAATTAATTCAAAGTAATAATTTGTCACAAATGGACGATTAATATTTATTGAGAGCAATTGTATGTAATTTATCGTTTAACGGCAAAATTCATGGTTTTTGTCCTTCATTTATTTTCTTGCATTAGTTGTAAGAAAGAGTCTGACCATATTTCCAGTCCAAAAATAATAACTGGTAATAATTACAATGTGCATAACTATTTCACGAAATACATTTTTAAGAAAAACATCTATTTAAAAACATTTTCCTAATCAACCATGAATAATTGTCACATAAAAAGAGGGAAGAGAAGAAATATTTAACAGACAAATGGTTTGCTGTGACACTGCAGTGTTGTAAATTGAGAAACTTTATTTTTAGTATATTACTTTTTCCACCCTTTACGTAGTACATGGAGAAAGTATTGTTTTCGTAAAAATGTTCGAATTTGAATTTTCAGTTGAATTATCTGTTTTGGTGCTCCCAGAACCCCAAAAAATTTGTTAGTGCAATTATCTGTGTTGGTGCTCCCTGAACCCAAAAATATTTTTAGTGGAATTTTTTGTTTTGGTGCTCCCTGAACCCAAAAAAGTGTTTTTAGAGTGGTGTCTGTCTGTCAGTCTGTCTATGTATACACGACCAGAGAGGACACTATTGGTCCGGTTTTCATGAAACTTGGTATGTAGGTACTAAACCCTAATATCTCCAGGCGTTTTTTTCATTTTTTGGAATTTTTAATTTTTAAGGGTAATTTAACCCTAAAAACCCATAAAAAACGACAAAAATGCAAATTTCTCAAAAACGGCTCTAACGATTTTGATCAAATTTTCAGTATTTATAGTGCTTAAGATGCCAAACAAAATGACACCACCCGCTTTTATCAAAACTTCGGCGTTTTATAATTATGGGGAAATGTTTAAAAATAAACAAGTTTGTGTTGTCAATCTAGCATCGCGGCAGCGGCCGCACGGGGTAGCACCACGGTAGCGCGCACGGCCAGTAATTCAAAGGTCGCGCGATCGAATCCCGCCTGGGACAATAATTTTTTTATACGATTGACGTAGGTAGAATATTATTTTTTTGTTTTGTTCTAAAAAGTAGTAAATAAAATGATTAAAAACAATATTATTTTGACTACAGTAAGTTGGGAGAAAGTTTGTGTCAGTTAACTGATACCGTTTATTTTAACATAATGAACTCGTCCGAGCGGCTTAATAAGATGTAAAATGCGGATGTTATAAAAATACTTTCCTATGGAAATTCACTAATAAGGGTCTGTACTACTAGTGTGTGACGAAACTGACTATTAATTGACTGCAGTTACTAACTTGGTTGGTGACCGGGTACTCGTAAAGTTATTGTAAATGAACGCGATTGACTGACCTAGATCATTCAAGCGACGATGAAGACGTTGTCATTTTGTCCCATCACTATCGGACTAATAGAATAAAGAGAAGGCAGTGGCTCCATCCGCATATAGAAAGAAATGTAAGGGTACAAATACACAGGCAGCGACGCGACGCGACATCCAAATACATAGAGGGCGATGCGACGCGGAGCGACTTGTTTTTGTTTATTGAGCTAATAACTTTGTAAATTTTACATCTATCACATTTTTACTGGCATATATAAATTCTTTGAACCTTTCTCTACAAAAAAACTATGGAATACTTTTGGATTCATTTACTATATCTGGCGAATTTTTGAAAAAATGCTTTCAAACGCCAGAAAATCCATTTTAGTTAAGTAAAACTAAGTTTACTTGTACTTGATAGAGCAGCAGCTACTTCATTACACATCTTGTCTACCACTCCTCTGTTCCTGTGATGTATGTGTTTTGATTCCCAAATCGGTTGTCTTGAAAACACCTCATTAATTAACAACTCCCCATCCATCTCGGCTACTGAACACACACTGCTATCGCTTCTAGTCGCTTGAAAAATCAAACTGATTTGTTTCAGAGTTTGTCGCGCCTCTTCGCGTCGCGCCCTGTGTTTTTTATGCCATATGGTAATACGTGTTTGATAGTATCGCGTCACGCCGCGTAGAATCGCATCGCATCGCTCCCTGTGTATTTGTACCCTAAGTTGTAGATTGTTTGTGGAAGCGCCGAACTTCGGGAAACAGATGACAAATTGTATGCGTTCTGTGTAAGGAAAATTTTCTAGAGTTGGGAACACTAGTTAGCCTATCAAAACAAAGAAAAAACACCAATGTGCGTGAATGTGAGAGCGTCAATTTAATATGTCTGAACGTTCACTCAACTGAATAGATCTAGTCCGCAACGCTACTGTTATAGGCCAGTCGGTAGAGGTAATTTTAGACCCAAAGTTCCAGTAATTTACAATACGGCTGATCTTTTTTTATAAGTACATTCAAGTATGTAGATTAACATAAAAAAAAAGTTAATATTTCAAGCTGGGATAAAGATAGATAAAAATAAAACATACCACCGTGTAGGGGAGGTATTTTTCAACAAAAAAGGTCATATGTATTTATTTCGTCCGAGCAATGGTTTGTCTGGAAAAAATTCGATAATGCAGGTATGTATTTTGCAGCAGGGGAAATCACTAAAAGGGGACATCTTATTCATATATGAAGCGTTGGCTCATTATAAATTGGCCAAATTTTAATATATCGAATTGAAACTTGACATAGGAGTTAAAACATATATTTTAAACATTTATGCTGAGTCTCAGCTTGTTATCTTGAAAATGACCCGATCTAGAGCCACTTGACTTATCAGTGGGTTTCTCGATTTTAGAAGTACCGGACCCACCAATTCATTTTAAACATCTCCAGTTTAGAAAATTTTCAAAATATCAACCTGAAAGTTTTTTTACAAGTTAAATATATAGATTCAAACAAGATCAAGGAGTATAAACCTCTTTTATTATTTACTTTTCAAAGCACAAGTAACTTAAAAAAGTATAATTTTAGACCTTTTTAGATTTTTCATCAAAACGCTTGAGTTAATCGGCTGCAGATTAGTCAATTTTTCAAATATAGTTTTTTAAACAAGTATAGCAAAAAACAATTGTGTTTTTAACTTCTGTACCAATTTTTAAATCGATATGTTCAAAAATGTCGAAAATGGAGTCGTTGAATCCAAAGGTGTTATAGTTAAAACGAGATAGGTAAAACAGAAGACTATTTTAAAGAGCCTCGTTTTTAAAAATAACATGAAAAAAATCGTTCATACTTACTAAGAATATTTATACTGGTGTACTCAACTTGTAAAACAAATTTGATGTTGATATTCCAAAAATTGACGAAACTGCAATAGATTGAAATTAGTTCGTGGGTGCGGCACTCCTAAAATCGATAGTCGAAATCGACTCCTAGATCGGGTCATTTTGAAGATAACAAGCTGAGACTCAGCATAGATGTTTATAATATATATTTTAACTCCTATGTCAAGTTTTAATTCGATATATTAAAATTTGGTAAATTTAGAATGAGACAACGCTTAATATATGAATAAGATGTCCCCATTTAGTGATTTCCCCTGCTGCAAAATACATACCTGCATTATCGAATTTTTCCAGACAAACCATTGCTCGGACGAAATAAATACATATGACTTTTTTTGTTGAAAAATACCTCCCCTACACGGTGGTATTTTTTATTTTTCTCTATCTTCATCCCAGCTTGAAATATTAAGGATAATCGAAAAAAAATTATAATCGATTTTTTTTCGACTTTGGGAAATCGATAGACTGGTAAAAATTTTTTTATGTTAATCTACATACTTTAAGGTACTTATAAAAAAAAATCAGCCGTATTGCAAATTACTGGTAGTTTTAACATATACCGACTGGGCTATTAAGAGACTGGCACTGCCGGTAGCGAGGCGATACGTAGTGTCTTCGTCTACGAAGTTTCACAGGAATGCATGTGCAGTGACGCGCAACATATTATTAAGTGATACTAGTTTCTAAACAGATTCTAACCTCTAGCGTCATTTACGACCGGCTCAATAAATTTAAATTAACTGCAATATAGTGGACATGGATAATATTATGTATAATAAACAGCCAGTAAACGTCTATTAAATCGGTGTATTTTTATGCTTTTACTTTCTCACTATACTATAGTATAGAAAAAGTATAGTGATCGCAAAAAAAATCGATGTTGAGATTTTTGTGGAAATATTCGTTATTTTACCCCCTTAGTCAAAAAAGTGGTTTTTACAAAATGTCTGCCTGTATGTCTGTAAGTATACAAAGCTAAAGAGAAAACTATTCGATTGATTTCGAACAAATTTGCACCAAACACGTCAATTAGGCCTGTATAGATGCACGAAAAAAGGTTTTGAAAAACAACCCCCTTTTTGGCCAACCCCAAAAATCAGTTATTATTTTTTTTATAAAAAAATGGCTGAAACGATTTTGTTAAAATTTGGCTTATTTGTAGCCCTTAATGTACCCTACCATATGCAAAAAATCGCATCTTTCTAAAAGTTTTCGTTTGGCTAATAATAATAATAATAACTGTTTTTTGGGGTTTTTTTGGCCGAACAGGGGGTTGTTTTTCAAAATCTTTTTTCATGTATCTATACAGGCCTAATTGAAGTGCTTGGTGCAAATTTGTTCGAAATCGATGGAATAGTTTTCTCTCTAGATAATAATAATAATATTTATTAGTTAATCTCCTACTTTAATTGATCCTCTCCTACCCCTCCCACAATGATGAAGTCACAGAGAATCTGTTTGATAATTTAAATATGTTTGGGAGAGAGAATGGGCCAGTTCCTGGTAACCTTTATTTATTTTGTATTTATGAGTCAAATTATATATAATGTGGATGTTTATTAATTTGCGAAAACACGAAAACCTTTAGTACTTAGGCGCATGTATATATGTGCAGTACTTAGGCGCATGTATATATGTGCAGTACTTAGGCGCATGTATATATGGGCAGTACTTAGACGCATGTATATATGCGCAGTACTTAGGCGCTTGTATTTATGCGCAGAACTTAGGCGCATGTATATACGCGCAGTACTTAGGCGCATGTATAAATGTGCAGTACTTAGGCGCATAAATATATGCGCAGTACTTAGGCGCATGTATATATGTGCAGTACTTAAAAAAAATCGCATCTTTCTAAAAGTTCTCGTTTGGCTAATAATAATAATAATAACTGATTTTTGGGGGCTTTTTGGCCGAACAGGGGGTTGTTTTTCAAAATCTTTTTTCATGTATATATACAGGCCTAATTGAAGTGTTTGGTGCAAATTTGTTCGAAATCGATGGAATAGTTTTCTCTCTAGATAATAATAATAATATTTATTAGTTAATCTCCTACTTTAATTGATCCTCTACTACCCTTCCCACAATTATGAAGTCACAGAGAATCTGTTTGATAATTTAAATATGTTTGGGAGAGAGAATGAGTCAGTTCCTGGTACCCTTTATTTATTTTGTATTTATGAGTCAACATATATATAATGTGGATGTTTAATAATTTGCGAAAACACGAAAACCTTTAGACTCGCACTAAATTAGTATTACTCAGCTGTTTTGTATTTACTAAATCATGGATTAAAATTTTGCTATACATTAAAAGAGTTGTTTACTGTATAAAAATAGATTATTGTAAGTAAAATTTGTAGTAAATATCATATCAATTAAATAAACTATAAGCAGAATATCTTTACAGTTTAGTAAATTAAACTCTAAACCTGTTAGTTAAAATACAGCCTTCGCCGCATATGTTAGTAAAAGAGGGTAGGGTGGCAGAAGTCGAGTAAACAGTGGTTGAATCGTATCCAAGTTCACAACATACGAGGTCTGTCTAAAAACTTCGGTGAATAGTATAATAAAAATAAAAAATATAAACAGAATTTGCATTAGAAATAACGTTATTGGCCTTCAAAATACTCTCCACCAGACACAACGCACTTCTGACAACGATCGTATATCGCCTCAAAACTGTTGGAAAAGTCTTCATGTAGAATAGTTTTCAGAATTGCCGTCACTTGGTTCTGAATCTTTTCGACGTCTGCAAACCGTGATCCCTTTAATGCATTCTTAAGACTTGGGAACAAAAAAATCAGCAAGAGCTAAATCTGGAGTGTACGGTGGGTGTTGCTAAACTGTCACGCCATGCTGAGTCAAAAATTGACTGTCGTGGCGAAGAAGGTGACCGCCATTCCATTGATTGTCTTTTCGTTTCGGGGCTGTACTGGTAACACCAAGTCTCGTTTCCTGTAACAATAGAAACTGGAAAAGTCGGATCCCGGTCACACATATCGATGAAATCGCCAATGGCCTCAAAACGTCTTGTTTTTTGATCATCTATTAGGATGTGCGGCACAAATCGTGAACAAATTATGCGTTTGCCTAATTCTTTATAGACGATAATACCCAATTCTTTCTTGGTTGGTAACTGGTGCAGTAGTGGTTGGTGATTGGGGAATGTGGTCGGTTATTGGTGATTTTGTAAAAATCCACAAAGACCAAAAAAAACCCCACTTAAAGCAATATTAGGCCTAAACACAATATTACATTGTGTAATATATAGGAAAACACAATAAAGAACACAATAAAGGATTTTCTAAATTAAATGTATAATTTTCTGTAATTTTTTTAAGTTTAGACATTCTAAACTGGTCGCAAATTGGTACATTCACCCTATGTAATATTTCAATACATCTATACATATAAAAATAGGCCTACAATTGAAGTGTCCGACTGTGATTTCGAAACTACTAATTTTTTCTAAGCTCATATGGTTATTTTTACACATTACCAAAACTTAAACTTTCATTTGTTGTCTATCTGTTTGCCTGCTTGTTTCTTTGTCCAGTCTAATCTCTTCTGAATGGCTGAACAAATTTTGACAAAACTTTCATTTGCACGAAGTGCAAATTCATTGCATTTGCAGTGTGCTTTTCAGAGATTAATCTAGGCAACTTTTTATCCCGGAAATATATAGATTTCCTATTTAAACATTTAAAAAATGTAAAAATTATGTGGTTTTGTGAACGGACGTGACACGCAACCATTATAAATAAAACAACAGATTTGGATCAAACTTCTTCTGCTATTAATCGCCGAGTCAAACGCTGATCTTTAGTTAGCATCGCTCGCACACGTTCAATGTTTTCCGGCGTCCTGCTTGTGGATGGTCGTACTGAACGTGGGTCGTCCTCCACCGATTCTTGGCTAGCGTTAAAGCGTGCAAACCAATCGTACACACATTTCCTACTCTCAGCATTCTGCCCGTACACTAGCACCAACATCTCATGGGTTTCTGTCACCGTTTTGCCCAATTTGAAGCAAAACTCAATGTTGTGTCGTTGCTCCATGGCTATTCGATGCACACTGCTCGGAACACTCTATTTCAATGACTTTAAAAGTGCTGCAATAGAAACATTCTACCGAGTTTGCCGAACTCGGACTTTAAGCAGCGTTTTCTAGCAATCATTTCGTTCGTACGGCGATCGAAACAGGTTCTGACGAAAGAAGAAGCCTTGCGCAATTCCCGACAGATGGCAGGTCCAGACATGTTCGTGCCTGCGTACACATGAACGCGCCCTTCTTCAAGCGTTTAGTACCATTATATTAGACCATTCACTGAACTTTTATGACAGACCTCGTATGACTAGGTAAATGGTCTTCTGATTTTGATTTTTCTGGTAAATTTTAGTACTGTATTTAAGTAAACAAACAATCGACGTATAGCGTTCGACATAATACATTTGCCATATAACTGAGCTGACGTACGTTGTACTTTATAATGAACTAAAGAGTTAATTTACTAATTAAAATGATTATTGTTTCAGGCTCTGGGAAACTTTCACGCATCCACTTATCATTTAGCATTAGTAAAAGAAGAAACGTTTTCAAAAATATTTTCTAAATTAATCGATGTGTTTTTCAACCGTGTACAATTAGTGCAGGTTATAGAATCATACTTTATCGGGGCGATATACAATCTAAACCATTTACAAGATGAATCTCTTGCACCAGCAATAAAAAAACTTGAAAAATACAAAACGGAAATGGTAAATACGATGCAGAAGTTACACAAATCAGATCTCAATGTTCTAGGCCACGGTGACTTCTGGTTGAATAACATGATGTTTCGCTATCATGAAGGCGTTGTACAGGATATGAGGATTGTTGACTTTCAAACAGTAACATTAATGTCCCCTGCACCGGATCTCTGGAAGTTCCTCTACACATGTTTATCACCTGATACTTTGGAAAAGCACTGTGATCATTTGGTGTCTACCTACAGTACATCCTTCAGGGACACTCTTAGAAGACTGAAGCTCTCGAAGGATCAAATACCAGAGGATGCGCGTTTGAAGGAGGAAATATATTCCAGAGAGCTTTATGGTTTTCTGATGGCTACGTTATACCTCACCGATGCGTATACAGACTATTCAGATCCATCAGTCGACACTGAGTTAAAGCTTTCAGAAGTGGAAACAGATTTGATTGTCGATTATGGAAAGAGATTAGCCAGACTGTTGAGAATATGCGAGAGTAAAAATCTTCTATGAAGTCTTGTGATAAGGAAATATTGTGTTAAGTTATTGTATTATCCTATTAAAGAGAATCCTAATTACCTACAAATAATGTGACCTAAAAAATAATAATATTTTACCGCTTAGTAATATTAGTATAGGTAATGTATGTACTCTCTCTTGATACCTAACCTCTAAAATTTCAATCTTAATTGACCCGTAGGAAAGATAGGTTAATTTAGAAGTTTGTAGTGTATAGAGAAGATAAGAAAGATTAATAATATAGAAGGTCCGGGAGGTGCTGCTATCTGGTAGAGAATAAAGTAACTAGAATTGTAGTTTCTAAGGCTATCTAGGAGGTGCTGCTATCTGGTAGCGAATAAATACACTTGACTTGTAAACAGTATTTTTCTAACATAACAGCTTTAATTTACTATGCAAAGATGGTTTACAAAACATAATTAGAACATTGCAATACTTTGTTATTTACTCTAAGATAGTTTTTTGAAAGGAGTTGTGATCGCGAGAATTCAAGTTTTACGCAATAAATTAAATAATTACATACCTGAAATTAATTTGACTGTTATTATAAATCCTTTGCATACCTAACACCAAAGTTATTTAACTGTTTGACGTAATAATATATCGAGAGGTGTGCAAATAAGAATAAATTTCCCTGTTTTTAAGAGAAGTTTAATTGAATCACTTTAGAGAAACTTTTTACTGTATTTTAAAGTATTAACTTAATAATGTGTTTGTGGAAAAAACAGATTTGGTCTGTATGTGTAGGGGGTTCTTAGATGTGTTCAGCGTATGTTAGGATCCGAATTAGGTTGGTTCCAAATTACTGGCTTTGAAAATTGAAATTGGGTATCTTGGTGTGGTAAATTGTAATTATGTGTTGTAATTATGAGAGAAAAAAGAGATAGTGTTCATCAGTGATATATGAAGAAGTTTAGTTTATAAATAGGTTAGTTGTTAAACGAAATTTAATTTAGTAATTAAGATAATGTTTCAAATATTTTATTTTAAGTATTTACTATTTGTTAGTATTTTTGTAATCTTATGTAAATATATTGTTTGTTTTTTGGGCTGGGTCAGCGGTGGTTTATCTACTTTTATTATTTTTTATTTGTATCTTATGTATAATGTGTAGATTTAGTATTCATTAGTCGTGACTTTTGATAAAGGAATATCTGATGTAGGGAAGTTTTAAGGGTTAGATGTTAGCGGTTGTCGAGAAGGTCCGTTATCGCAGTAAACAAGATAGTTTGTTTGCTGCCATGAGCAGCTGTTACCATCCTATTTACAAAACACTAGATTTAAATTTAGGTACTAAAACGTATATAAGCGACTTTATAAATATTTTAACAATAAAATGGTTTATGAAATGTAGGGGGGAATTATTGTTTTTAAATGACAGACTGTGGGCTGAGGGGGGGAATTGCAATTGCTCGTTGTGCAATTTACAAGAAAAGGAGGACGTTTTTCATTTCGTGGCGCGCTGTCCTATTTTGAAGGAAATACGAAGATTTTGTTTTGGAAGTGTTTTATTGTCCAGGGAGGAATTCAATCAATATTTAAATGGAAGGGATTGGGCCTGTTTGTCGAAATATGCCCAAAAAGCATGGCAATATAGATGGGGGTTAATTAAAGAATTCAATTACTAAATAAGACATATGTAAGGGGAAATTGAGTAAGTTGTGTATGAATATAATATATTTTCTAGTAGGCTGAGTGGGTTTTGTTGTAGGTATGAATGTAAATATGTAAGTATGATTGTGGTAAGGTGTAAGTATGATGCATGTATTCAGTACATTGATTTCTATATCTTGGTTTATATAAATTTAATATGTAGTTTATAAAATAGTATAACATATAGTTTATTAGAGTTTAAAATAGTTTTTCGCTTAAAAGAAATAATAATGAATTAATAAAGAAAACTTTTACCAACCTGGCAGACGGTCAGTAAAGACCATTGCTACTTAGTGTTATTAAAAAATGTATATTTATGTAAATTTATGAAATTTGTAAAATAAAGCACTGTTATTATTATTATTATAATGTGTAGATTTAGTATTCATTAGTCTATAAGCCTACACATTGTATATCCTAAAATGTTTATCTCGGGGTTTCATTTATTTGTTTGTAGTTTGTGATTTCTCTATATATTGTTTGTATATATAAATATATTTTGTATCAATAAGAACAAAAACTTTTATTTCGTAAAACAAAAAACTCAAATAAATACATATCCAATTTAATTCAACTTAGTGAAAAGTAATTATATATTTAATTTCAAAAATGTGTTATATAACTGGTAGTACTTATTCGCAGTTTTTCTAGTTGGTTTAAAATTTGGGATTAGCGTTGATACAAAAACGCTTTACTCTTCGATTTAATACCTATTTGCATTTTGTAAAGATTGTTTCTGTTTATCGCTGCCGGTGTCCAAGTATTACTGATGTTCATATTGTCAAAACACGTTTTATTGGTACAGCTATCGGTGTAACCAGGTACGTAATTTGTTTTGAAAGTTTATTGTATAAACATGCACAATTACAGTTTGAAACTCATTAGAATCATCTCAAAGTCGATAGTGTCATAGTTTTCACGGTGAATGTATGCCATACGATAAGCTGTATAAATAGTAGCCAATTCATGTTACCTTCACTACATAGAACTAACTATAAACATGATTAACTGTTAGAGCTTTGTTCAAAAGATATATTGTGCATTTACTGATGTGTTTTAATTAGTTTTGTTAAAACTGGGAGCAGTGTTTTTAGAACAGAGTACAACATATTTTACAAGTATTTGAATTCATAATAACAATAATAAATAATAAAATAGTACTTTATGATAATTCTATACAAAACAAGATTCTTACAAATATAGTTATAAACTTAAACTGTATTTTTTTTTTTAAGAAAAGAAAAGAAGACTGCACAATTTTAACAATGATCTATATCGATCGACTGCTGAGTCAACAAAAATAAAATTATGTAAACTACATATTATCCTCTTAAATAAATAATTACAAAAACTTCAATAATAACAGTGTTTATATACACCAGGGGAAACCCCTGCGTGCTCCGCACGCCAACACCATTGGAACCTTATTTTATACACATAATTTTGTTATATTTTCTTTATAATAAAAATGTACGATAATAATGTCCCCAAAGCTACGATGGTAAATAATTTTAAACGTTCAAATCAAATTGTTTCGTATATTTTATATCAGCAGTTATAATAAAGGTTAAAAGAACCAGCAAGGTTCAAGTCTACACTTTAATAAAATCTAACCTAAAAGTTAGAAATACAAATAATTGCGTCAAACTTTGAAATCAGCTGTTAATGGAAATATTAGAGCAAACAGTTGTTTTATTCAATTGGTTGTTATAGTAATAAATGCAAATACATGTGTTGGTTTTTAGTCTAGGCCTAACCTAAACATTTTTTCCGACTAAATTTACAAATATTAAATACAAAATTTGTCAATCAAAATGAATTATAGCTTACGCTACTCAGGGATAGGGTAGCTTTTTATTAGTAAAACTATTTTTTCAATCGGTTCAGTAGTTCCAGAGATCACCCCCTACATACAAACAAATAAAATTTTACCTCTTTATAAAAAAAAAAAAACAAAACAATACTATTCTGCGGCAAATACACCTGTGTTACAGGCGAAGTTAGTTTTAACCTAAGACCCAAAACGAAAGAAAGAAAAGTGGCATAATCCCAGTAGTATACGCACAAAACACACACACTCTCAAAATAACCATACACATACAACTTCACACCTACACATACAATCGGTAGACAGTATCATCAGTTTTACGACACCGGGTGTCTTTGCAAAGGGGAGAGTACGGAACTACCAAGTGTGACTGAAGAACGCGTTAAACGAGTGATAGAGTCTCACGCGTAGCTAGAACAAATCAAATTGGAAGGCTAGTAAGTTGTGACGTCTGTGTGGAGTGTGTCAGGGGGACACTTACAACTACGTCCTTACTGTTAGCAGTTGTTACAACCTCTAAAGCCTACAGACTGCGGTTTACGCGACAACTTTGTTAATGATTATGTTGACGGTGAATTATGTTGCTTCAGTGATGTGAAGTGGACATGTGAACGCTCATAATGTGTTCATGTTGTGGTCAGCAAATCCCAAAGAGATGTTTCATTAAGATGGTGCGCCGCCTCACTAGTATCCCTCAGTAAGCGATTGGTTAAACGCCTTTGTAGCCCACAGCTGGAAGGAGGCAAGGGTACGGATGGCAGTGCTTGTAAGCGAATTTCCATAGCTATTGCAGTGGGCAGTGGCCCTTATGGTAAGACCCAAGGTCGGGAGTTCATGGTCACCAGAACTCGTTTTGTGGTGTCATTTATATATATATATATATATATATATATATGTATAAAAAATCAAACGGAAGCACGTTTTTTGACTGGAAGTAACTGTTATTATTATAAAATATTTCTCACCAGAATAAAAATATTTTTTATCTAAAGAAATTACTCTAGGATGTTTTCATGCACATTTTGTTCTTTTACGCGACCTTATAGCTCGCTTGGTCCCTCCAGAATCGATCAAAACGTAAAATACCATAGAAGTACCCGGTTCAAAGCCATGGATTCTACCATGGGGTTGGCGTGCGAAGCACGAAACGCATTGTGTATTGAAGATACTCCCAATACGGGGGTTGGCGTGCAAAGCACGCAATGCTTTGTGTGTTGACGCAATGCATTGTGTATTGAATAATGCCCAATACGGGGGTTGGCGTGCGAAGCACGCAATGCTTTGTGTGTTGAAGGTACTCAAAATATGCGGAATGTTGTGCGAAGTACGCAATGATTTGTGTATTGAAGATAATCCCAACACGAGGAATGGCGTGCGAAGCATGCAATACATTGTGTATTGAAAATACTCCCAATATGCGGAATGGCGTGCGAACCATTTTGCAGCTATTCAGCCCGTCGTGAATAGACCTATTTCCCAAATTGTTGGTTGAAACCCTAAAACATAGGCCTATCTATATATTAATAGGCAAGCACAAAACTTGTCGTCCTTTTTTCTCAGCTTGTGTGCACCGTAGGAGAAATTCTCGCATACCGTTAGAAAGGTAGTGTCCTGTAGATGAGCAGAATCCCATTATAATTTACATCGGTCCTCAGAGATACGCCCCAGTGGCCCTCAAAGTTTAAATGTTAATCTTATGGAAGGTCAATCTTAAGGAAGAAGAAGAAAGATTTCTTTTGATTAATCTTAAGGAAGAAGAAGAAAGATTTCTTTTGATTTTATCAGGGGCACAAAAAACAGCTGTTCGTATGAAAAGCTTAAAACAGCTGATTTTGATCAACAGCTGATTTTGATCAACAACTGATTTGAAATCAAAAACTGAATATAATTTTAGGTTAGGTAAATCAAGCAATAGCAATAGCGAAGCATTGCCGGGTCCGCTAGTACTATATTATTCTGCACAGTTTGTGTTTTTAATACGACCTTATAGCTCGCTTGGTTCCCCCAAAATCGATCAAAACGTAAAATTTCATAAAAGTACCTGGTCCAATTCCACGTGGGAGATTATACCATTGGGGAATCTTCTGATCCGTTACGAAACGGACGAGTTTGAATGCTGCGAGCGAAGCGAAGCAGTCCATCACACGAGGCCGCAAGATCGTGATTCAAACTCGCAAAGCGAGCGTGAGTTGAAACTCGAGGCTTAGGTACAAACAAATTCTACTAATATACTAATACTAGTGGACCCGGCAATGCTTCGCTATTGCTTAATTTGAAACTTTGAAAGCCTGTAATTCGTATCCCGTGTAATTCAACATCCTGTAATTCGTATCCCGTGTAATTCAACATAGGTCTAATGATTGTTACACATAATTAATAAAACAACTGATTTGAATCAAAAGTTTAATACAATTTTAGGTTAGGCCTTTAAAACCTATGAATTATAATAATTCAAACATCTAATATTACAATTTAACATTATATTATTGTTACACAATATAAATAAAACAGCTTATTTGGACCAAAGGTTTAACACAATTTTAGGTTAGGCCTATTATTATAAAATCAACACACTTTTTTGAAAGAGTTTAGAATTATCACCATAGTAACCAGAATAACACATTAATAAATACGAATCAGCTGTTTCATCTGTTATATGGATGCTTATGGGAGGGATGAATTTTCGCATTTTCTACCCTTTAAATTCAAAATTTTGCAAAATCCTTTCTTAGTACGCCTCTACATTATTGGACGGATGTACCTTCCAAATTTCAAGTCTCTCGCTTTAATAGAATCGGCTCTGCGTTGATCATCAGTCAGGACATTGCATTTTATATAAGAGATATTTCGTACACTCGGGCAGCTAATCTGCGCCTTCGTGAGTAGACCAATTCCCCAAACTATTGGTTAAAGCCCTAATTCGTATAAATAAAATTTTTGACATTCGCTATACTTACGTCAGCGGTTCGGCTGCGTGATCGAATTATATCATTATGTAATTGGCATAACTATAATTAGAAAACTAGTGAAAAGATGGAACACTTTTTCGAGACTTCGGCTCGTCCGGGCAGAAAACACGAATTGAAACTACGACTTTTTAACTCTCAAAATTGGGTTTCCGTACAAAAAAAAATTTGGAAAACGGTTGACTCTAAAGGCCATCCATGTAACTTCCCGCTAAGTTTAATTACAACAAACGCTATTTTTGGAAATTTTGAACTGCCATAACTTTTGAATGAATCAACCGATTTTTATGCGATTTGCGGCAATCGATGCCGTTTTTTAAGTCCATTGAAAGAATCAACAACAAAAATTTTTCAGATGAAAAGTTTCGGAGAATTTGAGGAAAAACACTTTTTTTTATTTTCTTTCGTTCACGATATCTCGCGAATGAATCAACCGATTTTTATGCGATTTGCGGCAATCGATGCAGTTTTTCGAGTCTATTGAAAGAATCGACAACAACAAATTTTCTGATGAAAAATTTCGGAGAAATTGAGAAAAAACACTTTTTTTTTATTTTCTTTCGTTTACGAAATCTCAAGAACGAATTAACCGATTTTGACCTGACTGGTAGAGATCGACGTCTCTTTTTAAGGTTAAAAGCTGATTAGATTTTGGAATTGATCGGTAAAGCCGTTTAAAAGTTATTCCAAAAAACCTGATTTGAAAAATTTTTATTTCTTGGTTTTTTTCGAAATTTCTCAGAACCTACCGGTCCGAATTAGTTGAAATTTTCAGGAAATCTAAGTTTGCTGGAACTCTTTAGAACGCCGTTTGGTAGGATCCAATCGGTTAAGCGATTCAAAAGTTATAAGCGGGTCACATACTTACATACACACACACACACACGCACACACACAACCCCCACACACACATACATACAGACAGGGTGAAACCCTCTCGGGAGTGGTCAGGGAAGATTCCTAGGACCTCAAAACGTCGAGATCTGATGAATACTCGATTTTCGAAAAACGGGGTGAAACCAATAACTTCCCGATTTTAGAAAATTTTCAATTTTCTTAGCGGGAAGTTAAAAAAACATATGAAACGATACCAACACAGAATTTTCAAAATGTTGACCCAATATTTTCAAAATTTGGATCAAAATACGTGACCCTGAATCGCTACAACGTTTTAACTTTTAAAATCGGGTTTCCCGTATCCAAAAACATATTATAAAACGATACCCCACACTGTATTTTCATAATTGTGACCCCAAAACGTGACCCCGATGCGCTCCGACTCACGCTAGAAAGCTCAAAAACTTTTCAACTCTCCGCAATGAAATTACGAAGATTTTCCTACGAGTGCTTATATCGTGTATACAGAAAAACAGACACACAAAAAATTACCGCATGATTTCAATACTTCGCCATTCTAATGCGAGCCGAAGTAATTTTATTGCTTCGGTAGATGATTCGATTACGTTGGAAAATCGTACAAATCGAAACAAAATTAATCGAATAGAACGGCATAGTTAAACAAGCATTAAACATGCTGTAATCGCTTTATCAACATGAACATGCTCGCACATTGGAGATAATGGTTCCAATAACATGTATTGCTGTGTATGTTTATCGGTTTAGATGTGTCGGTGAGCAATCAGTACAGATTATTGCAAAACAAACGTAACCACGGTGAAATAGTATTAACATAAACAATACCCAGAGTAAGTTAAGCTGTGAGGCTCTGACCAATAACCTGATGATTGTTGTGCATACGTACATTGTTGTAAGGTACTTTATATTGATCTAGCATAGTTATTTACGTTCTACAGGGTGATTTTTTTAAATACGCCACCATTGGCATCTCAGAAACTATAAAAGTTACAACAATCTCTTTAAATGGGGACCCTTTCCTGGTTTTTGGGGAAATTAAAAAATATGTAGTTAAAATATTTGTAAATGGCCGCTATATTCCAATATGGCGGTCAACTTTGAAATTTCTTACGGAAACCCCTACTTTTTATGACGGATTTGGATTTAACATGCAATTTTAAGACGTTTTTATTCTTGGTGTTTTTTTGATAAACTTAACCGTTTAGCCGCTAATTGCGCTGAAAGTTTCAGAAACTCTTATTTCAACAATTATTAAAGAGGCGTGTTTTAAAATTTGCAAAAAATAAAATTTAACTCAAAGGGTAATATTTTGTACAGTGGAAAGTTAAAAAGCTGATGTAATTTCACAAATGCTTAATTTTATACAAAAAATGTACTTAAATTACTGTTAATAAAATCACCTCTCCTACCCCACCCTACAAGTCACAGTGAATCTGTTTAATAATTTAAATATGTGAAAAAGTATGTGCCAGTTCCTGGTACCGGTTATTTAACAGTAATTTAAGTACGTTTTTTGTATAAAATAAAGTATTTGTGAAATAGACACAGCTTTTTAACATTCCACTGTACAAAATATTGCTCTTTGAGTTAAATTTTATTGTTTCAAATGGTAAAACATGCCTCTTTAATAATTATTGTTGAAATAAGAGTTTCTGAAACTTTCAGCGCTCCTACTGGCTAAACGGTTAAGTTTATCAAAAAAACACCAAGAATAAAAAAGTCTTACAATTACATTTAAAACCCAAATCTGTCATAAAAAAGGGGTTTCTATAAGAAATTTCAAAGTTGACCACCATGTTGGAAAATGGCGGCCATTTAGAAATATTTTAACTACATATTTTTTAATTTCCCAAAAAACAAGGAAAGGTTCCCCATTTAAAGTTTGCTGTAAAATTAATACTTTCTGAGATCCCAATGGTGGCCCAATTAAAAAATCACATAAAATAGAAAATTTTTGAGAGGCTGTAGCTCATAAACGGTTGGGTTTAGGAAAAAATACAAAAGAAAAAAAATGTCTTAAATTTGTGTCCTCAATCAAACGAAATTCAACATAAAAAATAGGGGTTTCCTTTTGAAAAAATGAAGTTGGCCGCCATATTGGAAAAATGGCGGAGTTTTTGGAAATGTTAATATTGTATTTTTAATGTAAGGGAAAAAGTAGGGAAGGTCCCCCATTTAAAGATTGTTGTAACTTTTATAGTTTCCGAGATGCCAATGGTGGCCCATTTAAAAAAATCACCCTGTATATACAGCGTGCTTCAGGAACAGCTTATACAGCAAAAATAAGAAAAAAAGTTCAAATAAACATTGGCCCGGAAAAGCTTCGTTTCCCAGATAGAAACATAAATGATTATATACAATTATGCGTTTCTAAATAGCGGCGTTTCAATAAAATTTTTAAATTGACATTGAAAATTCTTGAAAATTTTAATTAAATTTTTTTAAATTTAAACTACTAGAGCTATCTTTATTTCCCTGTTAAAGTGTGCACTAGTTAGTTGGTAAAAAGTGGTAAACATTTGGTTGAAATACATGCAGTAGTTCCTGAGAAATCTGCGCCAAAAGTTTAAAAAACATGGTTTTCGGGAAAGGGAAATAAATGATGTAAACACATAAAAGAATTCCCTTATAAACGACGGGCGAGATGGGCAGCATGGGCTGCTTTGTAAAGGGACTAAGAGTGGTGATTTTTCAGTTTTGTTCTGTGCAAGCCTTAGCCGAGTGGTAACGTGGAATCTTTTTGATCAGAAGATCCCGGTTCGAATCTCGAGAGACCAGGTAACTTTTCGTATCGGTGGTATGAGGGTAGGAGGGCAGAAGTAAAGCAAACTGTGGTTGGCTCGCTTCCAAGCTGATCGGATGTGACTAGTTAACTGGTCTAAAGGCTTGGGATGTTTTGCAACCGACGACATATGGGGGAACACTACTTTCACTCATCCGTAATTTTACATCGATTTCGTATACTATATCAGATGTGGAACGGAATAAACTAATCATTCATAGTAGATTGATATACATTATTAACAAAAATTTTGATTTTTTTATGCAGTTTAGAAATAAAATCTAAAAGGTCTACTATATGATATCATACTATATCAATGGAGGCGTCGCAAATTTCAAGTTTTTACGTGCTGCACAAATATTTT
Source organism: Philaenus spumarius (assembly GCA_018207615.1). Lineage (NCBI taxonomy): Eukaryota > Metazoa > Arthropoda > Insecta > Hemiptera > Aphrophoridae > Philaenus > Philaenus spumarius. Next base: position 23,131 of record JAGFPH010001422.1, read on the forward strand.
TTCAAAAAATAATTATGTACACTTAGAAACGTTATTATATAATGTTTTGTATGTCAAATTACTCGTTATGAGTTCTAGTATCATAAAAAAAAAAAAATAAAACAAAAAAAGAATTTTTTTAGTTTTTTTGCGCTCGTCCTTCCCTTAAGTGTTAAGAAGAGAAAAAGGTGGATAATTGTAAAACTAAGCATTTTCGGATCTTCACCTTTCCTCTTGGGACACCTTGCATATAAGATAAGTTGTTAAGTTTAAATTTGTTTACACCTATAGGTTGTTATACTAGGGGTTACCGACTCGGTTCAGTAGAAAAACCTTACCTTCCTATTATTAATTAATGAATCTTCGTCCTATTTGTTGCAGTTAGTATTACGTATCCATACTAATATTATAAAAAGGTAAAATTTGTTTGTTTGTATGTAGGGGGTAATCTCTGGAACTACTGAACCGATAAAAAAATAGTTTTACTAATAAAAAGCTACACTATCCCTGAGTAATCTAGGCTATAATGCATTTTGATAAATACATTTTTTTATTTCAATATTTGTAAATTTAGTCGGAAAAAATCTTAGGTTAGGCCTAGACTGATGAACTAACACAAGCATTTACATTATTACCATGACAACCAATTGCATAAAATAACAGATAAAACTGCTGCTTGCTCCAATATTTCCATTAACAGCTGATTTCACACTTTGACGCAACTTTTTGTATTTCTAACTTTTAGGTTAGGTTTTTATTAAGGTGTAAACTTGAGCCTTGCTGGTTAATTTAACCTTTATTGTAACTGCTGTTATAAAATTACGAAATAATTTGATTTTAACATTTTTAACGTTATTTACCATACTAGCTTTGGGGTTATTATTAATCCTACACTTTTATTATGAAGAAAACATAACATGTGTATAGAAGGTTCCAACTGGGTTGGCGTTCAAAGCACGCAGGGGTTTCCCCTAGTAATATTATATTTTAATTTATTAAGTCTAAAAATTATAATATTTGTGTAGCTTACCTTCCTTTAGTATATAAATAAAGCAATCATGCTTTAGTATATAAATTTAGCCTACATACATAATAATAATAACTATATATATTTTACATGTAATTTTATCAACAGAAACTTTATTTTTGTAATACTATTATTATTAATAAAAGTTAACGCCCATTTCGATATACGCATGAGGGTTGCGGGAAATCATTCTAAACTTTTCTCATTTATATCACAACCCTCGCCACTTTATGTCAAGCGCATAATGTTCTTGAACTTGTGAAAAGGTTTGCTTCATATGACTGTATACAAACACAAACTACGTTCAAAATATTTTCTCACGTTTACAAAAAAGTAAAAATCGAAAGTTATTTAATACCAATTTAAATAAAATTTAACTAATCCATGTTTTTAGAATATTCCTGAACATTGGAGGAAGTTCCAGCATAGTATAGAATCTTTAGATGATTCTGGACCGTCAAAGTTGATTCATGTTCTAAACGTTGGAGAACGTTCTAGAAAGCTAGCGACCTAAAACTTTTCACATACTTTTAAGGAGGGATAAAACATTTGCATTTCGATTATTTGTGTCTAAAGGGTAAAATTTCTATTTTATTGCAGCTAAATATGAATGTGTACGAAGCTTACGCGCAGTTAGCGCGGTAAATAACAAAGTAGCATTGTACCAAGGGGAGGATTAGTTTATATAAGCTGCTTAAGCATTCCGCAAGTAAATTGCAGTATTAAACGACAACCTACTGTTATATAACCTCTAATTCCAGAAGGTCGAGCAGGGATTACCACTTTGTTAGGTAATTTCAAAACATGGTTGGGTAAGGGATTCTAATAATTTAAACTCTCCTTTACAAAGAAGACTTAAATGATAAGTATTAAACAAATCTTTATTAGGGAATTTTCGTAGGAAAAATGAGCTATTGCAGTGGCCCTTATGGTAAGACCCAAGGTCGGGAGTAGCATGTGAGCACCGATCATTGTACCCAGAACACGTTTTGGGGTGTCACTAAAAATCATATATATATATATATATAGGCTTATATATATATGTTTATTTACGTAAAATCAAATATACATAAAACAAATAGGCCATCATTATTTAAAATAAATAAAGAAAATCAAAACTAACGATATAAATTAGGTATAAATTTACCTGTTAAATCAATCCTTGTTATTTATTTTTTATTGTGAGAACTATTGCAGTGTCGGTTTTACGCCATCATCTGGTCACATAAATATTACGCACATATAAATTAAATTAAAACACTCAAAGTTGAGGTCGTCTACACTTAACACAAACGAGTATACGAAACACACAATGAACAAACAATTATTAAAGCATGTCGACATGTTCCAGGGCTGAGGTAAGATGCAACATGTCGACATTCTTTAACGCGTTCACTGCTAAGCAAATTTCGTATAGCATAGGAATATGCTAGGAGCTGATCTTTTATTTTTTATATTAATAGTATAAATGAGTAGAAATTACTTTATTTTTAAACCTTTCTACGTAACAATCACTAATATTTTAAAGCGGACGCACATGTGCGTCCATAGCACATAGGCTGAAATGGCGTGCGAAGCACGCAATTCTCTTTGTATTGAAAATCCTCCCAAAACGGGGGTTGGCGTGCGAAGCACGCAATGCATTGTGCATTAAAACGAGACATCAGCTTTGAACTAATTACAAAAATTAACTCTAAACGAATAAATTAAAAATAAAATGAATATTTTTGTAACTTCAATATACTTGGTGGATAGTGGTAAGTGTTAAAAACTTCGGGAAATGGTTTCTGGGTAAAAATAAAGAGAAAAAAAGAATAATTTTTTTCGAAAAAGATTCGTTTTCCAGATATCTGAGATTTTGTTTCTTTTAATACCGTAAATAATTCATATCTAGAGAATGGTTTGGCCAGACCGATTGTGTTTAAACCTGGCATGAAGTTTAACCTGGTATGATCTACGTTAAGTAAAATTTTCGATTAAATCCAATAACGCGTTTCAAAATTTGAATTGGCGGCTGTTTGAAAATTGTATACCTGAATTACCCTAAAACCGTACATTTTAACAACAAATTTCAGAAAAATATTTTCTGGAGCCCTTTATATTTAATTTAAAATAATCAACTTTTTTAACGACACACATATAATCAACTTTCATAATCACACAAAAATAATCAACTTTTATAATCGTAAAAAAATAATAAATTTTTAAAATCAAACAAAAATTATCATCTTTTACAATCACGCAAAAATTATCATCTTTTATGATCAAACAACAATAATCTACAACAATGTTCTACAAAATTGTTTTCTTGATTTTTTCCGTATCTCTAACGTTAAGCTCACAAAATGGCCGCAAACTTCAAATATGTTCAAAATCGTCCAAGTTTTTGTATTTTAACCATGTTTTTATACGTTTATTCTTTAGATATCTTCATAAAACCTTAGAATTTTATGGAGAGAGGGAGAAAGCGCAACTTGCTGTCTTGCTCTTTCCTGCGCTATCCTTATATATAATTCTGTAAGCAAAATTTTAGATTCAAAATTGTGGGAATTTGGTAAATCGGAGGATGATGGGAGAGGTGTCAAATCAAAGGTTTCGATTCAAGGAACGAGGGAAAAATATAAGTTTTTTCTAAAATTAAAAACTAAGGGGCTTTTGAGATCCCCGAAAAACGAAAAATCCCCATAAGAAAACATGCTAATTTAAAAACATACAACAGCTGTTCTGCAGCTTACATTAAAACATTTTGTATTAAATAAATAAATTTAAAACATAAAACAGCTGTTCTGCAGTTTACATTAAAACATTTGGTATTAAATAAATAAATTAAAAACATAAAACAGCTGTTCTGTAAAATAATATGACAGTTAAAGTAAATTATATTTTTTAAATAAAATCTGCTACTTATTAAGCTATAAAAGATACACGTTGACACACACATAGAGAAACCTTATAAGTGTGATTTTTGGAAGGTTGTATGGCTGTCCTATTAAAACTCTTCATACATATCTACTAATATCATAAAGAGGTAAAGTTTGTTTGTTTGTATGTAGGGGGTAATCTCTGGCACTATACTGAACCGATTGAAAAAATAATTTTACTGATAAAAAGCTACAGTTTACCTTAGTAACATAGGCTCTAATTCATTTCGATAAAAACCTTTTTTTATTTCAATATTTGTAAATTTAGTCGGAAAAAATTCTTAGGTTAGGCCTAGAATGATAAACCAACACATGTATTTACATTTATTACCATAAGAATAAATTGAATAAAAAAAACAGATAATATATAGTTGTCTGTTCCAATATTTCCATTAACAGCTGATTTCAAAATTTGAAGCAATTATTTTTCTATTTCTAGATTTTAGGTTAGGTTTAAAAGTGTACACCTGAGCCTTGCTGGTTCTTTTAACCATTATTATAACTGCTGTTATGAAATATAAGAAATAATTTGATTTGAACATTTATCATTATTTATTATCTTAATTGTGAGGTTATTTTTATTAATCATATAACTTTATTATAAATAAAACATAACATTTGTTTTTAGAAGGTTCCATTGGGGGTTGGCGTGCGGAGCACGCAGGGGTCTCCCCTATTAATAAACCCCCAAACGCATTAAACATATCTTGTAGAGAATTTATTCGATTTTTTTAACTAAGCTACCGTTACATTTGTTAAAAGGTGGATATTTTATAATCCATTAATTTAATTTTAAAGCTATGCCTTTTCTGAGATATTTTAATTTAATTTTTCGTTTTTTATTAGTCTATTGAACACAAACATCTTCAGAAATAAATTCTCTACCAGATATTTTTAATACGTTTGTGGGTTTATACCCATTTCACAAAGTGAATGTACTAAAACCCTACAGAAAACGTGTTTTTTGAGACAGAATTTTGCGTTTTGGGTCAAATGTCGCAATAATTACTGCAGTTACAGAACTGGGACATATTTTATTAAATTTATCTGCTCATTTTAAGTAAATTTTATTTAATTTTACACCTTAATTAACGCCCTACATATTTCAATTAAGAATCGTTTCTGTGAGTAGTATGAAACACGGGTGAAGTCTTTTGCCAGTTGTAACTCTCTAACGAAGCATTTAAGGACGTATGAATATATGAACTTTTTCATTATTTTTTGCTAATGGAATCAGCTCAGAAAGTGCTCGGAACATTATGCAAATAACTGATTATTTTAGCTCATAATAACTTAAACATATTTTGTTTCTAGAGTAATTCTTTGTATTGTTGACATCTACCAAGAAATACATTTTTTCTTTTTTTTGTCAATATCTCTGTTATCCTTTTAGCTACAGAAAAAATTTAAAAAACCATTGTGTTTTTCAATAAGAAAGTAAACTTTTTTGTTGCTTGTAATTTTTTTGTAAAATTAGCGATTTTTGAGGTATTTGATGTGAAAAATTATAAACTGCGCCATTTTGAAAATGTTTAAAATATTGTTCTAATTTTTTGTACAATGATAAAAGGTTACGCAGAAAATAAGTATACAAAGTTTGAGCTCAATATCTTTTCTATTTCCAAAAATACTAAGTATTTTGTAAAAAACACATACAGACAGATGAAAAAAATAAGCTCCATAGAACCATGTTTATATTGTGAAATATGTTTGTCTGTATCCCAGAAACATATCTACAAAAGGGGTCCAGAGAGTTCGGGGACATAATGTATATTAACGTAAATAAATACAAAATTTAACAAAAAACTCTACTGTTTTATAATTCTTATAATTGGGCTTACTGACTTAAAAATCCCCTCAGAATAGTTAGGTAGGTCTAGATAAAGGCTGTTGTTTTTAAATAGTATTTTTTTTAAATGCTGTATTTCTGATATGTACCTAATTAATCTGCCTGTGGTTTTTCACGGGGGCTTACTGTATTCATACTTTAATTATTATTATATTATGTTTTAATGTAATTTACTAGTGCTTGTAGATACTTTTGTTCAAAATTGGCATGAAGTTTAACGTAATAAAGATCTACCTTAATAAAAATAAGCGGTTATATCCAATCATGCGTTTCAAAATGGCGCGGGTTTGAGAATTTCCATAATAATTCATGTACCCTAAAACCGTACATTTTAACAAAAAAATACACTATTTTTGTAGCCCTTTTGATTCTCCATCGGATGGTGTAACTGTCAAAACAATCGGATGACGGATAATAGTTATGTTATGTATAATTATTGGTTCGTTCTACCCGTCATCCTATGCCAACACCGTAAACACAACATTATTGTATGTACGTACCTATGCTGTTATTATTATAAGTGAACTATTATCCTTCATCCGATTGTTTTGACAATTGCACCATCAATAGGGAATCAACAGAGCTACAAAAAAGGTGCCTTGACATTTTTTGAGTAATTTAGCTTTGAAATTTTCAAACAGCCGCCATTTTCAAACGCATGATTGGATATAATCGCTTATTTTTTAGTAAGATAGATCATTGTTAGGTTAAACTTCATGCCAAGTTTGAACTCACTGGGTTAAACCGTTCTCTAGATAGGAATTATTTTGTAAAAGAAACAAAATGGCGGATATCTGGAAAACGAAGCGTTTCCGGTCCTACGTTTATATGAACTTTTTTCTTATTTTGACCCATAGAATAATTTCACGAAGTTTGGAACTTTACTTATGGGACAACCTGTAGAATCGTCCAATTGATAAAGTTGAAATTTTGCGGTTATTTATCAGTGTACAGACCCTAGTTTGGCTAAAACAATCAACTTTTTACAATACTTCGTCTCAAAATGGCGGCCATTTGAATATTTGAAATGAAAATAACTCGAAAACAGTAATTTTTTATGAACAACGCTAAGAGTATATTTAGCAGTCCGCCTAATTTCCTATTGTACGAAATGACCTACAAAGCAAACGAACAAAGTCCGTCAGCTAATTGGTTGTGCAGTTATTTATTGCAACGCTTTGTTCCTACGAATGTTTAACCCGTCTGACTAATTACCCTGCTTTGGTTGCCTTCGCGAGACAGTACAGATTTAAATACTTTGAAATAATGCTGAGCGTGTAACACTGCTTTCCCCTTTATGTACATTTTAAACTGATTCATTTAAAACCATTTAAATATATCATGTTGCCTCTGAAAGAGCTTTATAGTCTTCATGCTATATATTGTAAAGGTATTTACTTTAATTGATATTAAATATATTTATCTATAGCAATAGTCTCTTCCAACTTGAATGGCCATTTTGTTTAATCATTTAGTGTAGTACTTTATAATTTTCATAGGCAAAATGAGCTATTGCAGTGGCCCTTATGATAAGACCCAAGGTCGGGAGTAGCAAATGAGCACCGATCATGGTCCCCAGAACACGTTTTCGGGTGTCATTACGCAAAGTAATACCTTACATGGATGGTAGCATATATATATATGTATATATGTGTTCGCACTCTAGCGGCCGCATTTTAAGTCCGATTTGGTTCACATGTTGGTTGTATACGTCGCTCGAACGAGTTTGTTAGCCAAAAAAATCCAACAACCGGAAGTACGTTTTCTGACCGGAAGTAATATTTTTTTCGATTTTTCCTTCGACAATGAGTTTTTTTCTAAAAATATAAATGTAGAATAATATTCTGCACATTTTGTTTTTTTACGCGACCTAATCGATCAAAACGTAAAATACAGTAGAAGTACCCGGTTCAGAGCCATGTGGTGGATTCTACCATAGGTTGGCGTGCGAAGCACTCAATGCATTGTGTATTGAAGATACTCCCAATACGGGGGTTGGCGTGCGAAGCACGCAATGCTTGGTGTATTGAAGATACTCCCAATATGCGGAATGACGTGCAAAGCACGCGATGCTTTGAGTATTGAAGATACTCCCAATATGCGGAATGACGTGCAAAGCACGTGATGCTTTGTGTATTGAAGATACTCCCAATATGCGGAATGACGTGCAAAGCACTCCCAAAATTCAGAATGGCGTGCGAAGCATGCAATGCATCGTGTATTGAAAATACTCCCAATATGCGGAATGGCGTGCGAACCATTTTGCAGCTATTCAGCACCGTCGTGAATAGACCTATTTCCCAAATTGTGGGTTGAAACCCTAAAACATAGGCCTATAAACTTAATTTTGAAAATTTGCTCAACTCACGTCAGCGGTTCAGCTGCGTGGTCGAATTATGTTTAAACTTGTCAAATAACAACGCACAGATGCTTGTAAGTATGGAAATGAAAGTCACAACTACAAGCGAAAGCATCAACCTAGGTGTTGTAAGTTAAGTTGGATTAAACTTCAAAAGTTTGGAAATACGTTTCTCAGCGCCTGAAATTCCGACTACATTCATTTAAGTTATTTCTTGTAATGCGTCGCCGTCGAGAAAAGTAAATATATTTCTTCCCTCAACTGCAATTAGTTTTATAAAACTTTCGTAAACAGGTTTTACAAGTTGTTTGCGTTTAGTCATTTGTAATAACTACACTCCTCAAAACAATTAAAGGATCACTTTTTTATGAGCTTATAATTTTTTTAACAGTAAAAAAACTTATTATATGTTATATTATTTTGAAAGGCAATGCAAATGGCTACCAAATCCATGCTAAATTATTGAATAATTTTTTGTTGTGTATTGTGTATACGTGAGAAAATTTAAGAACTACCAACATCAAAATGAAAACCCGTTAATTATTGAAATCAAAAGTAAACAAAAAGTTGTTTTTGTGTTAAAATTATTGGCTCAGTATCTTGTGTTTCCTCCTCGGACAGAAATCACAGCTCGGATTCACCGAGGCATGGTTCATATGAGCCTCCTGAGGTTTTCTTGAGGCAAACTCTCCCACTCTTCTCGAAGAGCGATTTCCAGCTCATCCAAAGTGGTGGGTTGGTTTTGACGGCTTCGGATGCTTCTTCCCAGTTGATCCCAGACATGTTCGATGGGATTCAGGTCCGGGCTGCAAGCGGGCCACCCCAAAGTGGTGATATTGTAGGCACTGACGCACGATCCGTGCAGCGGAGGACGGGCCCCATCGTGCATAAAAATGGAATTGTGCCCTCATGCTTCTGCTCTCTGACCTATCTGGACATCCAACACCTCATTAACGTATCTTTGGACGCTCAGGGCTCCGTTGCGGATGACTACAAGGTATGTAAAATCATTGAGTGTTATTCCACCCCACACCATTATTGATCCACCTCCTAATGGGACCCTTGAAGACAAGCAGCAGGGAATAAAACATTCATTCCTTCTTCTGTATACTCTGGCCCGACCATCATTACCAAAAAGAGTAAATTTAGACTCATCAGAAAAGAGTACTTTACGCCAATGCCTTAGCTGCCAACGTCTGTGTGTCCAAGCGAACTGCATTCTTTCTCTTTTGTGACATGCTGTAAGCCGAGGTATTTGGACTGATCGTCTAGATCTCAATCCACTTTCCCTAAGTCAATTTCGCACAGTCTGATCGGAAATTTAGGTCCCCGTTGCTCAAATTAGCTCATTTTGTAGCTCCCTGGCTGTTGAAAATCTGCGTCTGAGGGCACTTAGATGTAAATACCTGTCCTCTTGGGCTGAAGTGGACCTCCGCCGCCCTTGACCTGGCCTCCTATGGACAGTCTCTAGTTGTTGGTAACGGTTCCAAAGTCTTGAAACCACCGATTGACTTACACCTAACCTTTGACCCACCTGACGTTGAGAAATACCACCTTCAATCCATGTGACAGCCCTAATGACATCATTGTCAGAAAGAAATCTTCTAACACTTGCCATGGTAGGTAAACAGGAGGCACCAAACAGAAAATGAGTAAACTGCACCTTGTAAGTTGGATTGACAACTGGTTAGTACTTGGAATCATGCTCTTTTCCATTCCTGTTTCGGTATGTTTACAAAAAGATAAGAATTATCTATACTAATTCAAAGCCAAGAGTCAAAAACAACCTCTGTTGTTTCTTATCAAAGTTGCCCACTACCAAAGATAAAATTATAATATTTATCATAAAACTTATTCTTGTACACGATCATTACAAAGTAGTGATCCTTTAATTGTTTTGAGGAGTGTAGAAATAATGTAAAAATGTAGCATATTATATCTATAAAATAAAAATGAAATGCTGTTCGTTCTTAAGCGCATCACTTGAGAATGGCTGGACCAATTTGGCTATTTTTTGTTTTCAAATGTTCGTAATTGTCCGAACTAGGTTTTTATAATAAAGACAAATTTGAAAAGTTTCCCGAAACAGTTTCAAATTATGAAAAAACTTAACAGCCTCTTTTGTATGGACTCAAGACCATAGTACACAGAAACAGCTGTTCGTATAAAAAGCTTAGAACACATGTTTGTTTACATTCTTTACCTTAGCAACTTTACTTAGCATTTATAATCAGTTTATTATTCTTGAAAACCAACAGCTTTTTTATTTTAGATTGACCAACTTAAAGGAAACAAAAACAAAAACCAACTAAAAATGCTTACTATATTTTAATTCAATTTAAACATTGGTTGTTACATATTATACATAAAACAGCTGAGTTGGATCAAAAACTGAACATAATTTTAAATTGGCTGGACCAATTTCGCTAATTTTTCTATTAACATGTTCGTAATAGTTCGAATTAGGTTTTTACGGAAAGAAAAATTTGAAAAATTCCCGGAAAATTTCCAAAATCGGGAAAAACTGAACATCCTTTTTTCAATGGGATTTTTTTTGAGGCCACGGTGGCCATGGTTGTTAAGGCGTCAAAGCTTTATCAATCGTCATGGCAACCATCAATCGAAAAGTTCCGGGTTCAATTCCCATTGACCCCGAATAATTTTCTAAATGGTTTCTTAACAGACATCGGTGGCTGTGGTTCGGAATCAACGTAAAACTGTAGGTCCCGTATTCATTAACTTTAAGTGCAAAACAGCAGGACGTTGAAAAAAAAAAATCAGTGGGATTTTTGTTTAAGACTATATCACACAAAAACAGCTGTTCGGATGAAAAGCAAAGCAACACATTTGTGTTTACATTCATTGCCATGACAACTTTAATTAGCAAATTTATAATCAGTTTATTATTCTTCAAAAACCGACAGCTTTTTAAACCGACAACAAACAAAAATCAACGAAAAATGCTTGCTATGGTAAAATTCAATTCAACATCGGTTGTTACATATCTATATACTTAGAGATATGCTGTTTAAAATATTGTTTATCTATATAATAAAAATGAATTATTGTTCCTTTGTAAGCACATCACTTGAGAACGGCTGGATGGACCAATTGCTCTATTTTTAGTTTTAAAATGTTCGTAATAGTCCAAACTAGGTTTTTATATAAACAAAATTTGAAAAGTTTCCCGAAAAAGTTTCAAATTTGAAAAAAAACTAAACAGCCTCTTTTGTATGGCTCAAAACCATAGCGCATAAAATCCGCTGTTCGTATAAAAAGCTTAGCAACACGTCGTGTTTGTTTACATTTATTACCATAGCAACTTTACTTATTAGTTTATTATTCTTCTGGGCAATCGTACTTTTGTACACAAATTCCATCCGCGAATTGTCAACTGTACAAGTATTGATTTTAGTGATAAAGAAACCGCATTGTTGAATAAAGGCCTCAAACATAACCTATGTCCAATAAAGGATAACATAAAACATAACATAATTAATTAACATCGAAACAGCTGTCCAATGTTTACCAATAGACAAGCAAAATATCACTCGATGTTTAATCAGTAACAGTAGAGACGGGGATACTTGGGCGCCGGAAGTGACGTCACAGGTCACGTGACACCCCCGCCCCCACCCCCACCCCCACCCCC
>JAGFPH010001422.1:77112-87642 GCA_018207615.1 Philaenus spumarius
GCGAAGCACGAAATGCTTTGTGTATTGAAAATACTCCCAATAAAGGGTTTGGCGTGCGAAACACACAATGCACTGTGTACTGAAAATACTAACAATACGGGGGTTGGCGTGAGAAGTACGCAATAAACTGTGTATTGAAAATACTCCCAATATGGGAGTTGGCGTGCAATGCACTGTGTGTCGGCCGCTTCTCATAGTGTTCAGTGACAAGCTCACATGTGCGTCCTTAGCAGTGAACGTTTTAAAAATGTTTAAATTCAAATCCCCTGTCCTGACCTGACCCCCCCACCTCAAAAATTTTTCCTGGTTACGGCCTTGGTAAAACCTATCCATATTTGACGAATCTTTATTACAGAATACATAAAAATACCTAAGCTGAATTGTTTTGAGTAATTATTTCGTCCAAACACAATCATAAGTTTTCCTAATCCTAAACACTATAATTTTGAACTTTATGGGCCATTTACTCTAGAGAGGCGCCATATTGAGGTAATAGACTAATAACACTATAGAAACCCATAGAAGCATGGGCTGATAACTTAATTAGGCAATCAGCTGGTTTAAAGCAGCAGTTAATTAACTATATCTGTAAGCGTGTGCATATACATGTAGTGAACATGAAAGGTGGTATTAGGCAGTCTGAGTCGGCCAAAAATATAGACGTTGAGGCTTTAGACACTATTCTAGATAGTATGATTTAATTTACCTGTAACTAGCATAATCTATATATTAAAAGAATTTATGAAAACTTGTGGCAGTCAGTACGGCCATTCTATCCGGCCGATTTCCTTATTTTTTTAAAAAAATTGCAGGTAATCATTCACAGATATGTCATCAAGCATTACAAATCATGTATCTTTCGCCTTACAAACGTTATAATCAAATGCAAATATCTGCTGTGTATTCCTTATGGGTTTTTTTTTTTTTTGGTTCTTTGTCCACTTTGCGTTCGTATACCATTCATCCGATTGCTTTTAAATTTTGCATTGTAACACAGGTTAACCCTGGGAAGGTTTTAGGCCATTTACCAAAGTCCTAGGACATTAGGGCTACGCCCCAGTGGCCCTCAAAGTTTCAATGTTAATCTTATGGAAGAAAGATTTCTATTGATTTTATCAAAAACAGCTGATTTTATCAGGGGCACAAAAACAGCTGTTCTTATAAAAAACATGTTCGCAACACATCATGTTTGTTTACTTTCATTACCATAGCAACATTACTTAGAAAATTTGAAGAGTATTACCTTTTTGAGGTTACATTGACAAACTAAAAACAAACACAAACAAAAATCAACGAAAAATGCTAACTGTATTTTAATTCAATTCAAACATTGGTTGTTACAAACCTATTATATATAAAACAGCTAATTTGGATCAAAAACTGAACATAATTTTAGGGTGGGCCTACAATGAACCAAAACACCAATTGGGCTAATTATTAGAATCAGGTTTTATTATAATTCTTCACAACTACCAGTTTTTTTTTAGATTAGGCAAAATTTTCCAACTGCGAGCGAAGAGAAGCAGCCATTTGAGGCCGAAGGCCGAGGCGGGGTTGGGACGCGGAGCGTCCAGGGGCAGAGCCCCTAGTTATAATTTAATTGTAAGTGAAATAATCCCATACACAAGATTTAGTAAGTACAAAAGTATCAAAATGGTTAAGAATTTAACAACCAATAACACGCACAGGCAGCGCACTGCCACTTGACTATATTTTTTGTTCTGTTTGCAAAAATTACCCAAGAAATTATTAGTTTTTTTAAAACCTTTCTTAACGAGCACCTAAGTTCCTAGAGGAAGCTACATACCAAATTTCATTCCAATCCGTTTGGTAGTTTTGGAGAAATCGTGATTTTGTAACTTTGAGCCCCCAAACACCCCCTAAGATTTCGAATTTTGTTAACCCCTTTCTTAGCGAGCACCCAAGGCCCTAGAGGAAGCTACATACCTAATTTCATTGCAATCCGTTCGGTTGTTTTTGAGATTTCACGATGAGTTAGTGAGCGAGTTGTATTTGGATTTTATATAAGATGACGGTTCTATGTAGCGGCGTAACAAGCAAAGTGGGAACCTCTTCCAGTAATCTTTGCACTGATAGGACATAGTGCAGAGTAATTAAAATATGAAAAGATCGCAGATCATTAAGTTTTAAGATACCAAGTTCTTTATAAAAAGGAGTTATATGGACATCGCGTTTTAAACTAAAAATAAATCGTATGCGGGAATAATAAATGAGCACCGATCATGGTCTCCAAAACACGTTTTGGGGTGTCATTAAAAATTTTAAAGTTACATGTATTTACAAGTTCGCACTCTAGCGGCCGCATTTTAAGTCCGATTTGGTTCGAATTTGGTACACAAGTTGGTTGTCTAAGTCGTTCGGACGAGTTGTTAGCCAAACAAATCCAACAACCTAAAGTACGTTTTTTACGGTAAGTATTTGTTTCCGACTTTCCTACTAGAATGAAACTTGTTGGAGGTTTTATCTAACGAAATAAATTCAGGGTATTGATCTGACAGTTTTTTTACACGTCCTTGTAGCTCGCTTGGTTCCTCCGAAATCGATCAAAACGTAAAATACCATAAAAGTACCCGGTTCAAATCCACGTGGAGGATTTTCAAGCCCGAGGCCGCAAGTCAAGGTGAAAAGTAGCAAAGCGCGTTTTTCCGCTGCCAGTGGATCGAATGAACGCGTGAGTCGAAGCTGGAGGCTTAGGTGCATACAAATTTTACTACTGTATGTATTAAAGTACCCGCAAACAGCTATTCAGCGCCTTCATGAGAAGACCAATTTCCCAAATAGTTGGTTGAAACCCTAAAACATATAAACTCAATTTTTAAAATTCACTCAACTCACTTCAGCGGTTCAGCTGCGGTGTCGAATTAATTAAATTTTATTATAATTTTTTGATAGCTCCACAACGCTAGCTCTGTTACCATTGGCGTCATTTAAAATAATTATTTGATTTTGCAATTTATGTCAGTTACTCCACGTTTTCATTACTGGTGTAATGTAAAGAAGTTAAAACAAATTAAAATTAAAAACATATTGTTCTGTAAGCTATTTATCCATCTTGAGAAACAGTTTCAAGATGACACACTTTGAAGGATACAAAAGTTTATTATTTTTCATTAGATTTCATCTAAGGGTTTAAAAATACCTGAATGAAAACTACCATTGAAACTAGCTGTTCAATCTATATATAAAAACTAGGGGTTCTGCCCCTGGACGCTTCGCTTCCCAACCCCGCCTCGGCCTTCGGCCTCAGATGGCTGCTTCGCTTCGCTCGCAGTTGGAAAATTCGCTAAAGAATCTCGTTAATCTTATGCTCGTTTGTACGTAGGTGACCGAGCATAAACCAGCTGTTTTATTTGGCAGCTGACTCAAACTCATTAAACATTATCTCCATAAGATTAAGGCCATGTAGTGGCAGCCATCTTGGATTTGTATAACATAAGAGCAATGTTAAATTTCAAACCATTTATTTCGTTTATTTTTTATCATAAAATTGTTTGCAAGGTCTCATTTTAAGCACAGTCACAATACGCATCCGTCTTGCAATTTACATTTGTTTTAAATGCTTTTGATTTTGACATTTTGTAAGTACAAAGTTTGAATTTTTTTCCTAACACAATAAGAAATTAATAACGAAAAATAATTTGCAAGAAGGATCCGAAATTTTATAAAGAAAATTTAGCTTTTTTTTCAACACTCAATTACAAAAGATAGACTTATAAAATGGTATGAAATGAGGCAATGTCAGCGCAAGAAATTGCACTGTTTAGATAGGGATATAGTGAGAGGCGTTTGCGTTCCGGTGGATTTCTCGTTTACTGGAGCAGACCCTTAACATGGGAAATTTGAAGGATTGTGTGCCGGAGCTCCTTCTCGGGTGAATAGCGGCTAAACGGATGATTGGATCTTAAATCTGATGGAGAATCGTTAGTTTGAAATTCAATTTTCTACAACTATTGTATTTAACATCTTTTGCTATCTCTTTTCTCTTACCGTTTTGTTACAAAACGCGATCAAAGTGGAAAAATGAAAAATTGAAAAAATATTTCCCTCACAAAAGGTGCTTTCAAAATTTAAAATGTTTCAATTTCAATTTTTCTGAATGTTTCTCGTCGAGAGCTTTAATTCAAGTATGAGGTCGAGGGGGGTACGATTACGGGAAGTGCCTCATAGTTTATGTCAGTGAATCAGTGAACCCGTTTAGCTTTAAAGACGTTGGGCGGAGCATCCCTTGTCGGATTAATAGTGGCTAAATGGATGATTGGATCTTGATCCTGACGGAAAACCTCTAGTTTGAAATTTAATTTTCTAAAATTTTTCTATTTTTAACATTTTTTGCTATATCTTACCGGTTTCTTACAAAACGCGTCCAAAGTGAAAAAAATGAAAAAAATCTAAAAAATATTTCCCGCCCAGAAGGTGCTTCCAAAATTACGAAATGTTAAATTCTGGCAATTTTCTCAAAAGTTTCTCTTCGAGAGCTTTAATACAAGTATAAGTTTGAGGGGGGTCCGATTACGGGAAGTGCCTCATAATTAATGTCAGTGAATCAGTGTTACCATCTAGCTTTAAATAAGTAGATAGTTTTTTTAGCATTTCTAAACGGTTTATAAATCGGCTACATTCAAATTGTACAATTGCTTACAGAGGGTTCTGCTTTACCTTGAAGAAAACTCCCGAGTGTTCAGTGCGATATTAATAAAATGGTACTGTCAGTGAGCATGTAGTGGCGCGGAGAGAAGCGGGGAGGGGAAAAAACCTGAACTGAAAACATCAGTATCAGAGTCCGCAAATCGCCCACTCATCACCATCCAATACAAAAACAATAAATTGTTACTAAATAAAACCATGGTCCGAACAATGAATGCTACAAAGTGGGGTGTAGAGGGAAATGGAAGGAACACAATTTTGAACATGATTGTTGACTTTATTTGTACTAATTATTAGGTGAACATACTAAAAGTCCCCACTCCAAGGAGGAAAGCGGGATGCATAGGAGAACGTGTAGATCCCTTTTTCGGTTTTCACGTACATCTTGAAGACTATGCGTCCAAGCGATAATACCATTCTGTAAGAAATTGATGCTGACCAGACATACTACAAGATTGATTCTAATCATTTTGTGGCTAGCTAGCATAGTTTCCCAGATATCCGCACTCAAAATCGCTTATTATTGAACAAACTTTGCCTCAAGTGTTTTGCCTTATTTGACTAGCTAACACTTCATCCTACGAAACAAAATATGAGAAAGGAATTTGTAGAGCTTGTAATGCATTCAAATTGTGTCCGTTAAGACTTTGTACAACGGACTTTTCAAACCAGTGTAAATGATGTATGGTGGGGTGATGTCTACGTCATAGATCATTCTATAAATGCAATAAAGTGATTGGTCAAGGCAGATCACACCACTGTCCTAACCGACGTTCCTTCCCTTAACCGAATATCTCCATTTATATTAATAATATGTTAATTACCAAATATATATCATCCGTGAACAATCCAAATTTTTCCTTTGTAGGATTACCAGTTTCAAAAAACAAACAGATTAGAATTATTACAAAAACCGACACACTAAGACGTATACAGGTACATTATAGTACAGCGAATCGTTATGCTGGTCAACGAGAAGGTTTATTATTGCCGCGCAGGTCGAGCATGTAATTCGGGCGATCTTCTATTCTGTACTAAACTAAACGGTCTGTTTGTCCTGTAAACTGATCCCCCCCCTCAATCTGATCACAGTATTGAATAGTTCGTTTGACCGATAGTTAATTTTGTCATATAGTACGTTTTGATTTTTTATTTTATTTTTAGTTGCGGCGTATATCTCGAACTCCTCTAACGCTGACATGTGACGACCCTTTTTGCAGATATGAAGTACTTCTAGGTTTTCGTCTATAGATGTGTACTTGTGATCATAGTCCATAAGATGTTGAGCGAAGTGGGACCTTTGTTCAAAGAAGACGATGCCAGAACAGGCGGAGAATAAGGAACAGTAATAAGGATCTGAAGATGATGGTTTACCGTTGAAACCGGTAATATTACAGAGGAAACATTTTAATTGTTGACGAATGTATAAGGTAATTAACCTATTATTAATATAAATTAATTACATAATTCAGGAAGCTAAAAAACAATATGTTTAAGAATATCTTCAGTTGAGTTCTACACTCAACTCCGTGCCTTACAGTCTACCAGCCTGACCAAGTTGTGTTTTGTAATTATAATAACAGAGTATATTATTTCGTACTCTTGCTGATTTAGTTTAGTTATGTTGAGAAGAAAGGTGCCAACATAACAGAGCTTTAGATTTTCTCCAAGAATATATGATATTTTAAGATTTATCTTCAACCTTCAGTTCAAGGCTTATCTTTGCCGCATTTAACATAACTTGGATAGCGATAAACTTTTATCTTTCGTAAGGTTATTTTTGTTTATGTCACAAGAAGAATTTAGCTTGACAGATATCATTCTAACGTAGCGTTTCATCGAAGCACGTTGAACCGTTTTACAGTTGCGTGTATTTAATAAGTAATTTATTTCATTTATTATATCAGACTTAATATAAATTATGTACTTAGTGAGGCAGCAAGTTTCAAAAAGTTATAGAGGTAGTTTATAATAATTAAAAGGAACGATCATTAATCTCAAGACCGAATAAAATTACATAATGTTAGAAAAAGATTTGAGAGATTTCCTCGAGAAAGTTCTTCGCGAACACTACGACATGAATATTACCATCGACAGAATCGACCAGAAACAAAGTATAAAGCCAAGAAATAGTGTGATGTCAGCACCATTCACGGTTGTTGTGCAAGGGAAAACGGGAACTGGTAAGTTCATATATAATGAATAATACTACTGTTGCTGTAAGTTAGGTAAACAAAAAATGTTTGAACAAAAAGATGCATTGAACTTTTGCATTAAACTTGAAAATCAAATAATTGGTAAATGTTACAATATACAAAGCAATTAAATCGATTCTTTGAATCAATATTGTTTCGTTGCAATATTTCTACTGAAAAAATAAAACAATATCAAAAGTTCTACTGTTTGATTTGAGTTTTATTAGTTTGCATTTTTTTAAATTGTTGTAGCTATACAACGACTATTACAACAATGTGATGCCCAAACATTACGATACTACCAATAAATAAACGGTACCAGAAACTGGCACATACTTTCTCACAAATACATTTAAATTACTAAACAGATTCACTGTGACTTGTAGGGTGATGTAGGAGAGTTTTTTTATTAAAGTTGGAGATTAACTAATAAATATTATTATTATTATTATTATCTAGAGAGAAAACTATTCGATCGATTTCGAAAAAATTTGCACCAAACACGTCAATTAGGTCTTCATAGAAGCATGTAAAATGGTTTTGAAATTTTTTTTAAAACAACCCGCTTTATGGCCAAAAAACCCACAAAAACAGTTATATTATTATTATTAGCTAAACGAGAATTTTTAGAAAGATGCGGGTTTCTGTATATAGTAGGGCACATTAAAGGCTACAAATAAGCCAAATTTTATCAAAATCGTTAGAGCCGTTTTTTAATAAAAAAATAATAACTGATTTTTTGGGGGTTTTTTGGCCAAAAAGGGGGTTGTTTTTCAAAAATTGTTCAAAACCCTTTTTCGTGCATCTATACAGGTGTACTGGACATGTCTGGTGCATATTTGGTTGAAATCGATCGAATAGTTTTCTCTCTAGCTTTGTATACTTTTATTAAAGTAGGCGATTAACTAATAAATATTATTATTATTAGCTACAGAGAAACTATTTGATAGATTTCGAAAAAATTTGCACCAAACACGTCAATTAGGTCTTTATAGATGCACGTAAAAAGGTTTTGAAAAATTTTGAAAAACAACCCCCTTTATGGCCAAAAAACCCCCAAAAATCAGTTATTATTATTATTATTATTATTAGCTAAACGAGAATTTTTAGAAAGATGCGAGTTTTTGTATATGTTAGGGCACATTAAAGGCTACAAATAAGCCAAATTTTATCAAAATCGTTATAGCTGTTTTTTATAAAAAAATAATAACTGATTTTTTGGGGGGTTTTTGGCCAAAAAGGGGGTTATTTTTCAAAATTGTTCAAAACCCTTTTTCGTGCATCTATACAGGTGTACTGGACATGTCTGGTGGAAATTTGGTTGAAATCGATCGAATAGTTTTCTCTCTAGCTTTGTATACATACAGACATACATACAGACATACATACAGACAGACATTTTGTATAAACCACTTTTTTTTACTCAGGGGGTCCCAAAACGGATATTTCCACAAAAATCTCAACATCGATTTTTTTTGCGATCACTATACTTTCTCTATACTATAGTATAGTGAGAAAGTAATATAATGTATTACATCCTCCATTTAGGTTTGTAAAAAAATACATAATATACAGTCCAGAAAATCCCCCGTGTTATTTATATGGGAGACCTTTTGTCTAGAAACCCAGCCTTAGTTTGAGTGAAGCATGCAAAGTACGCTATGGCATATACAGGGTGTGCATAAAGTCCATTTAAACAGCTTTATCATTTTTGTTACTGAAAATAAGTTAACAAAACTTCATATTTATCTTGTGTTACTTAACAGGAATTTGTGTTGCCATATCTGAACCTCTATGATTTTGGAGGCCTTTAGGGACAGGAGGGGGTCAACAATTTCATAAGTAAAGATAGGTCATATAATAGCTTATTAAAAGAGAAACAGAGTAGCGCAAACTAGAACTTAGTATCTTGTTTCATTTCAAAGTAATGGACAATAAAAGTTCTGGAAAATTATATTTTTATCATAACATCAAAGCAGGTTACTAATTTGTCTATATATTAGAAATAAGTAAGTTGTAGGTTAAGTGTAACACATTTTAAAAATAGAAACTACCACTAGTTTATCTCAGTTTCTATGTCTAATTTAGGGGGGGGGGGGGGGGTGGAAATGGAACCGGGAATACAACCCTTGACCTACGCCTTTCTCTACTGTATGCTTAACTGATAAGCACCACTTTTCATGTACTGATAGGATAGCAATACCACCCTCATTTCGTTCTGCTATTTATTGTAATAGCACTCAGTTTTGCCTTTTCACAAAAGAATCGCACAAATGAAGACAAGGTTGAAATGTTTTTGTTTACGACAAGAACCTGATTCGGAGTTTAGTAAAAATATAATTTTCCACAGCTTTGATTGTCCATTACTTTCAAACGAAGTAGGATTGATTTCTTTTTCTCTTTTAACAAGCTTTTCATTGGTGTATTACATGACCTACCTTCATATTTGAAATTCTTAACCATCCCTAAGCCCCCAAAACCATAGAGGGTCAGATATGTAAAAAAAATGTGTCCTGTTAAGAAATACAATATAAATACAAAGTTTTGTTAACTGACTTTCAGTAACAAAAATAATGAGGGGGGTTAAACACTCTGGTATATACATTAGAAGCTTTATTTTAATAAATATTGTATAACTAAAGAAAATCAGAAAGTTTGAAACGTGCACACTTCAATTAAAAAAATTACTTCATAAAGGTTAAATTTGTTGCTTACTGTTTAGGAAAATAAGTCAAAACCTTGTTCCAGCTGTCTAATTGTTAAAAGCACGTAGTGAGATTTCACTAATAATACTTATGTTCCTAGACAATATTTAACTGTTATTATGAAATTACTAGGAGAGACCCATGCGTGCTCCACACGCCAACCCCGTTGAACCTTCTATACACAAAATGTTATGTTTTACTTATAATAATGGTGTAGGATTAATAATAACCTCAAAGCTAAATTGGTAAATCTATATATTAATAGGCAAGCACAAAACTTGTCGTCCTTTTTTCTCAGCTTCTGTGCATCGTAGGAGAAATTCGCGCAAACCGTTAGAAAGGTAGTGTCCTGTAGATGAGCAGAATCCCATTATAATTTACATCGGTCCTCAGGGATACGCCCCAGTGGCCCTCAAAGTTTCAATGTTAATCTTATGGAAGGTCAATCTTAAGGAAGAAGAAGAAAGATTTCTTTTGATTTTATCATGGGCACAAAAAAACAGCTGTTCGTATGAAAAGCTTAAAACAGCTGATTTTGATCAACAGCTGATTTTGATCAACAACTGTTTTGGATCAAAAACTGAATATAATTTTAGGTTAGGTAAATCAAGCAATAGCGAAGCATTGCCGGGTCCACTAGTAATGTTAAATGTCCAAATCAAATGATTTCGAATATTTCATATCAGCAGTTATAAAAAAGGTTAAAAGTACCAATATGGCTCACGCCTACACTTAAACAAAAACTTAACCTAAAAAGTTAGAAATACAAATAATTGTTTAAAATTTTGAAATCAGGTGTTAACAAAAATACTAGAACAAACAGCTGATTAGTATACCAATAATAAACATATTTAATTATTATTTATTATGGCGCTAACAAAGCCGTAAAATATTTAGTATAGTGTTTGTTATTTGTATGTTCAGCAGACGGTATTGTTTATAAAAACCTAACCTAAAAGTTAGAA
>JAGFPH010001422.1:87652-108368 GCA_018207615.1 Philaenus spumarius
ATTATTATTTAGTATGGTGCTCCCCGTTGCCGTAGAATATTTAGTATTGTTTTTGTTGTTTTTCAGTCCAACAGATGGAACTGTTTTTAAACAATTATATAAAAACACACTTGTATTCGAATGCAAATTTGTGTCAAAGTTTCAAAGCAATCGGTGAAGACCTTTTTGAGATTTAAGATTTTGAACAAACGAATATTTACATTTTTGTTTAAATAGATTCGCATAACTAACTAATACCAAATTTTCTAACTGTTTACCATTTAATATTCAAAATTATAAAATAATAATACATTTTCTAAGTTATTAAGAGAATATTGAATTAAAATTTAGAATATTGAATTTTATTTTTCATAATTTGTGTGCGCACGTGGGTATCTAAAAATATATTTGGTCCGTATGAGTTGGTGAGGGAGTGTGTGTGTGCACAGAATTTATATGTGGGGGTTTGTGAGTATGTGTGTAGGTCTCCCCTATTTATAAATAAAAATTTAAGTAATATTAATTTAATCAATTCAAATGTATTATATGGTCACATGTAAATAAATAGCATGAACACACCTGTTAGACGCTATACTTTAACCTCTTGATTTATTTCCAAATTGATTTACAAATATTGAAATTTTTAAATAAAATATTTTTCTTCTCAAAATGAATCCTAGGTTATGTTACTCAGGGATAGTGTAGAATTGTATTTGTAACACATTATTTTTCAATCGGTTCAGTAGTTCCAGATATTACCCCCTACATACAAACAAATGTTACCTCTTTAAGATTTTAGCATATACGATGCAGTAAGCTGAATAACTGTTGGTCACTTTTATCAACAATTGAATCAGTCATACAATAATTACTTTTACTTTCTCCACCCTATACGTAGTATATAGAGAAAGTATTTTTTTCGTAAAAATGTTCGAATTTGAATTTTCAGTTGAATTATCTGTTTTGGTGCTCCCAGAACCCCAAAAAATTGTTTAGTGCAATTATCTGTGTTGGTGCTCCCTGAACCCGAAAATATTTTTAGTGGAATTTTTTGTTTTGGTGCTCCCTGAACCCAAAAAAGTGTTTTTAACGTGGTGTCTGTCTGTCAGTGTGTCAGTATGTATACACGACCAGAGGGGACACTATTGGTCCGATTTTCATGAAATTTGGTATGTAGGTACTAAACCCTAATATCTCCAGGCGTTTTTTTCATTTTTTGGAATTTTTAATTTTTAAGGGTAATTTACCAGTAAAAACCAATGAAAAACGACAAAAATGCAAATTTCTCAAAAACGGCTCTAACGATTTTGATCAAATTTTCAGTATTTATAGTGCTTAAGATGCCAAACAAAATGACACCACCCGCTTTTATCAAAACTTCGGCGTTTCGTAATTATGGGGAAATGTTAAAAAATAAACAAGTTTATGTTGTCAATCTAGCATCACGGCGACGGCCGCACGGGGTAGCACAACGGTAGCGAGGACGGCCAGTAATTCAAAGGTCGCGCGATCGAATCCCGCCTGGGACAATAACTTTTTTATACGATTGTCGTAGGTAGAATATTATTTTTTTGTTTTGTTCTAAAAAGTAGTAAATAAAATGATTAAAAACAATATTATTTTGACTACAGTAAGTTGGGAGAAAGTTTGTGTCAGTTAACTGATACCGTTTATTATTATTTGTAATAATTAAAAGTTGTGTATTTCTAGGAGAACCTTTCCGCAGTAGTCTGTTTGTGAAGAACGCTCCGAACGTAACCGTTCTCATCCAAAACCTTATGATCAGTCAAGCGTTCAAAAAGGAATCCTTCGCGTACTCCGAGATCTTCAATCAAATTCCAGATGTTAAAAAGTACATTCCTAAAGTGTATTTCTGTGGTGAAGACATGATTGTAATGGAGAATCTTAGCGAGGCAGGCTTCAAAATGGAAGATAGAATGACTGGTTTTAGTTTCGAACAAGCGGACCTAGTTATGAAGGTAATATTACATTTACACATCTCATTGATTACAAAACCTGAATTAAACAAAACTACAAATACAAGTGACTGTTGGAGTTATTAGCGAATTGCCATAGGAAAATGAGCTTTTGCAGTGGCCAAGGTCGGCAGCAGCAAATGAGCACCGATCATGGTCCCCAGAACACGATTTGGGGTGTCATTAAAAAGCATACATATATACGAGTATATATGTTTTCGCACTCTAGCGGCCGCATTTTAAGTCCAATTTGGTTCAAATTTGGTACACAAGTTGGTTGTTTACGTCGCTTGGACGAGTTCGTTAGCCAAACAAATTCCAACAATCGGAAGCAGGTTTTTTGACCAGAAGTAAACATTTTTGAGATTTTACTTTCTCACTATACTATAGTATAGAGAAAGTATAGTGATCGCAAAAAAAATCGATGTTGAGATTTTTGTGGAAATATCCGTTTTGGGACCCCCTGAGTCCAAAAAAGTGGTTTTTACAAAATGTCTCTCTGTATGTCTGTATGTATGTCTGTATGTCTGTATGTCTGTATGTATGTCTGTATGTATACAAAGCTAGAGAGAAAACTATTCGATCGATTTAAGCCAAATTTGCACCAGACATGTCCAGTAAGCCTGTATAGATGCACGAAATAGGGTTTTGAACAATTTTGAAAAACAACCCCTTTTGGCCAAAAAACCTCCAAAAAATCAGTTATTATTTTTTTATAAAAAAAAAGGCTCTAACGATTTTGATAAAATTTGGCTTATTTGTAGCCTTTAATGTGCCCTACCATATACAAAAACCCGCATCTTTCTAAAAATTCTCGTTTAGCTAATAATAATAATAATAACTGATTTTGGGGTTTTTTTGGCCATAAAGGGGGTTGTTTTTCAAAATTTTTCAAAACCTTTTTACGTGCATCTATAAAGACCTAATTGACGTGTTAGGTGCAAATTTGTTCGAAATCGATCGAATAGTTTTCTCTCTAGCTAATAATAATAATATTTATTAGTTAATCGCCTACTTTAATAAAAGTATACAAAGCTAGAGAGAAAACTATTCGATCGATTTCAACCAAATTTGCACCAGACATGTCCAGTACGCCTGTATAGATGCACGAAAAAGGGTTTTGAACAATTTTGAAAAACAACCCCCTTTTTGGCCAACAAACCCCCAAAAAATCATCAGTTATTATTTTTTTATTAAAAAACGGTTCTAACAATTTTGATAAAATTTGGCTTATTTGTAGCCTTTAATGTGCCCTACCATATACAGAAACCCGCATCTTTCTAAAAATTCTCTTTTAGCTAATAATAATAATACTAACTGTTTTGGGGGGTTTTTTGGCCATAAAGCTGGTTGTTTAAAAAAAAAATTCAAAACCATTTTACGTGCATCTATGAAGACCTAATTAACGTGTTTGGTGCAAATTTTTTCGAAATCGATCGAATAGTTTTCTCTCTAGATAATAATAATAATAATAATATTTATTAGTTAATCTCAAACTTTAATAAAAAAACTCTCCTACCCCACCCTACAAGTCACAGTGAATCTGTTTAGTAATTTAAATGTATTTGTGAGAAAGTATGTGCCAGTTCCTGGTACCGTTTATTTCCTACGAGAATGAAATTGTTTTTGTAGGATATAAAAGTAGGATGTTATTCTGCACATTTTGTTTTTTTACGCGACCTTATACCAAGCTTGGTTCCCCCAAAATCGATCAAAACGTAAAATACCATAGAAGTACCCGGTTCAAAGCCATGGGGTGGATTCTACCGTGGGGTCGGCGTGCGAAGCACGCAATGCATTGTGTATTGAATATACACCCAATATGCGGAATGGCGTGCGAACCATTTTGCAGCTATTCAGCACCGTCGTAAACAGACCTATTTCCCAAATTGTTGGTTGAAACCCTAAAACATAGGCCTATAAACTTCATTTTGGAAATTTGCTCAACTCACGTCAGCGGTTCAGCTGCGTGGTCGAATTATTTTTTTTCAAAACGATGTCTGTAATAGTGGATAGTTGACGAGTACGCAGTATATTCACGTAACAAAATTGCAATACGTACTCGGGGCACCATTGTGTATCGAATACAATAGTATCTGGAAAACTGCTTGACAATTTAACTGAACATGGTGAGAAGTCTGGTTAAGCTAAGCAAAACTTCAACCAGGATTTCGTTACTTTGTTCTTTGCTTCTGTAAAACATTCAAATATATATTTTTTTTCGTAGTCGGTATTTTCTAAACAAAAATCATAGCTTGTAATGTCACTCCGCCAGATCTCCAAACATTCTTTAATGCAATCAGCGTTTCGGATTTCTTCTGCAAGTTGTGTCCCAGTTATCCAATTTGAAAATACAAATTGTGATATAGAGGGATCCTCTGAGTAAGCAAAATAAACACCATCACCACACTGCTCCATAAGTAAACTTTACGTCCTTCTATTTGAAATATTGATATCGCTGGTCGAATATGTCTCGTTAAATTCATTGCGTAGGCAAGCAATCAGGTATCCTTTGATTTCAAATTTTAGTGTATCCACAAATGTTCTAAACGATTTTTTTAGGCCGCCAGAATCGGCTGCATCTTTTTCAACATCTCTTTGATAATTAAAAATGTATTTCCTAATGCAGTTCTCGTGACAGTGGACGTCTGCAGCAAAACATTATTACATCTTCAATGAAAAACTGCATCAAAGTAAAATTTCGAGGCTTTCAGTAGTTGCTCTGCTCTGTACTTCTCACTAATACAGTACAGTTTCGAGTCTCCTTTTACTTCTAATTGATTACAACACACTATATATTTTTTAAAATTATCCACTAGGACCAGCTCTTCTTGTCTGACTTTCTAGTTAGGTGCCAGTATTACCCTCCTCCAAGTTTGATTCTTCAGCTTCTTTTTCTTGTTTTTCTGCTTGTTTTCCCTTAAGTATGTCAGGTCTGTAGCATTCTACACTGGATTCCACGTTCACCGTGCAGTACAGAGCGCCAATAAGGCATGTTATCCATATGACAGTCTCAGCTGTACTAGCCAACTAAAAACATCAACTTCCATGCAATGCTCGGTCAGTTGACGCAACCCGCATGACAATAAACGTGATGTTTCCTGTAATGATAATAGTATGTCTATTCTCCCGTAAGACCTGTACTGCAAGGTGAACGTGGAATCGAGTGTATGCGATACTTTATGCTTTTTTCATCTTCAATGTTTATCGTCCCCTATGAGTTCAGAATCTTTTTTAATGTTTCCTATACAGTTTTGACTTGTTCATAATTGCAAAGAACGTTTTATTTTGTACATAAAATGAACAATTTTAATGTCGTCTCTACAAACTGAGGATTGCCACGCTTCAATGTGTATACTTGGTTCACTATACCTTGTTCACTGAGAGTTTAAAGTGAAGCGCCACCTTACAATGGCTGACGTTAGGGATTTGGTCCAATGAGGAAAACGAACTTCACGTGTGGGACGGGCGACTCTGCGTATGATTCACAGTAGTTCTTAGTTAACAATCTTTGTCTTCACTAGCCCACCCTAACATTCACGTTCGTCCCTGAGATAGGTCCGCGTGTGACACAGTCTGCCCTGCCAATATATATTGTAGAAGGAGGTGCTTCACTTTAAACTCTCGTTGAACAAGGTATAGAAGTTTATTAACACATTGCCTGTAACAAAAAAAGAAACTAAATGTTGCATTATATACTAACTACAATACAAAGGCAATTTTTATTTTTTAAATTCCTTCGCGAACTTTAAATATCAAAAACCTTAATGTATCTCAGTAACTATTGGATTTAACAAAAAATGTGTAATCACAAAATTTGTTGACCTACAAAAAAAGGAGTAAAATGAGCTTTAAAAAATTAAAATCGGACCTCTGACGCAGATATACTTCAGTGAAAACTGGCAGTTTGGTGGACATTTTTAAATGCGGTGACCAAACTACCATGATCTGGATCATGTGACCATTTTCTTCTTTAATACTCCTATAGGTGTTTAACAAAACCCCTCAACGAAACTTAGGGGACATATAACTGCACACGTGACATGAGCTAGCTCCCAGACTACAGCATTGTTGGGTAGGCCTAGAAAACTTTTGTTGTTTGTAAATTGTATTTCATAATAAAACGATAAGGTAAAAAAAATATGCAGTTTTGGTTTTCGTATGTACGCCATAGTACTTATTTGTAAATAATATTTTTGCTTTAAACTACGACTTTAAATGATAACTTGAGTGATGTGTATGAAATAAACTAATTTACTCGTAATTTTTCACGGGTGATTACTGGTTAAGTCCACATTTATATCATTTATATTTATACATGTATTGTTACTGTTCCCAGGCAATTGGCACCATCCACGCTGGAACATTTCACTTGCGTCTATCCAAGGGAGAATCGGAATTCGATCGACAATTGTCTGATGAACAACAGACTCAATTTGTAAAGAACAAGTCCACCTTCGTCGCCCGTATGTTGGAAAAACAACTTCAAAATTTAACAGATCGTCTGACCCAAACCAAAGATCCAGTCCTCGAGGTCGCCGTACAAAAAATAGAAGAAATGAAAAAGTCTCAAGATTTAGGTAGTTTTTTCTTCGATTTATCGAAACCGGACAAAATCACCGTTTTGTTGCACGGAAATTTATTCACCGACAACATAATGTTTCGATATTTTAACGGTACTGTAGATTCGGTGAAACTTGTAGATTTTCAATTCCTATGTTTAGGTTCTCCAGCTGTTGATATATGGACCTTCCTTTACACAAGTATTTCCGTGGAGCTGTTGAACGAACGCGGCGACAGTTTGATTTCTTCTTACTGTTTATCGTTTATCAATACATTACAACTATGCAATACCACCAACATTCCAACAATAGAGGACGTGCAGAAAGAAATATACTCGAAGGAATTATACGGACTTTCGATCGTCTTGACCTATGTCGCTGTTCTATCCATGGACCAAAAGGGTGTTCAGGAATTATACAAGATGCTTGCAAACATGGACGCGATCTTGCAACACAAAAGTGAAGTAAATCCGACATTCAATGACCGTCTTGTTGAGGTTTTAAAAAGACTAATTTCGAGAAATGTGTTATAAATGTTTACATATCTTTTATGAGTTAATAATAAAGATCTAGTTATTACAATCTCCATTTGAAACTGCATTTTAATTTGTGGTTTATAAGATATTATTGTAAGCAACTATGTATATAAATTGAAAATAACGAAATAAATAAAACGGAGCTTTTCTACACCAGTAAAATTCAAATTAGAGGAAATACATACGTATATTTATTATAAATTTCGTTTCTTACCGTCATACGTATCCTTTCTTGACATGTTGGAACGATTTTCGAGACTGATCTAACCTACAAACTCTGTAAAAAAAAACACACACACACACACGCACTCACACACAGTGCATGTATATACGCGTATATATACGTCCAGTGGGACGTAATCAGAATAAATTAAAAACATCCCAAATAGATTCTACCATAATTCGAACTCGCAGCTAAACCGCTGTTGTGAGTTGAGCAAATTTCCAAAATTAAGTTTTTATATTTTAGATTTATAACCAACAAACTGGGAGATTGTTCTTTTCACGAATGCACTGTACCGCCAACGTGTACCGAATATCATCTCCTATAAA
This sequence comes from Philaenus spumarius, assembly GCA_018207615.1. NCBI lineage: Eukaryota > Metazoa > Arthropoda > Insecta > Hemiptera > Aphrophoridae > Philaenus > Philaenus spumarius. Next base: position 95,258 of record JAGFPH010001422.1, read on the forward strand.
GGCGAGTGTACGTCCGTACGTACGTGAGTAAGTATATAACAGCTGATTTCACCCATTATCTGTAATAATAAAACAAACCTAGCGATAGATTGTACTTTGGGGTTATGTTTACAACTTCAATCAATATAATTCTTGTAAAGTTGATTTTCTTAAAACAGGCTATAATACGTTATAAGATTTGCTTTGCGGTTATAAAATGAATATAACTTCAACCTTTTATCATTAATATATTTTTTTAATACAAATTTAAAGAAAAGATACCTATTTGTTTAGCTTCGAAAACATTCGTACTTCTAAACAGCTGATTTCACCCATAATCTGTAATACTTAAACAAACCCAGTGTAGATTATAGTTTGGGGTTATGTTTACAACAAATGCGGCCGTTAGAGTGCGAACACATATACCGGGTGAGTTTTAAATGTCCCCCCCCTAATTTTTTCCGCATTTCTTAAGATATCGACTCCCAACTCCCGCCGAACATCATTGATTAGTTTATACTTTCTTTTGATGAGCTTCACATTTTTGGCCGCCATCTTGGATCCGCCATATTGGAATGAACTTCTATTTTTTAAATGTAAAGGTAAGATTGTGACCCATCATTTCAAACTATTTTTTTCCGTAGAACACGATGCCGCAATCGGTTTTTAATTATCCGCTTTCGTTCTCGAGATATTAACAATTTTGTAAAAAATTTAAATTTACAAAAATCCCTTGTTTTATTCATTTTTTTTTAAATATCGACCATTTATCATCAGATATCACAGTTTGGTAGTAGCTTATAGATTTTTATTAAGTTATAAATGTTTACTGCCATCTTCAGTTTCGCAGAGAAAAGTTGTTAATAGGCTACACTGAAATCAAACAAATTTACTGAAGATGGCAGTACAAATTTATAACTTAATAAAAATCTATAAGCTACTGCCAAACTGTGATATCTGATGATAAAGGGTCAATATTTTTTAAAAAAATTAATAAAACAAGGGATTTTTGAAAATTTCAATTTTTTTACAAATTGTTAATATCTCGAGAACGAAATCAGATAATTAAAAACCGATTGCGGCATCGTGTTCTACGGAAAATAATAGTTTGAAATGATGGGTCACAACCTTACCTTTACATTTAACAAATAAAAGTTCATTCCAATATGGCAGATCCAAGATGGCGGCCAAAAATGTGAACCTCATCAAAAGAAAGTATAAACTAATCAATGATGTTCGGCGGTGGTTGGGAGTCGATATCTTAAGAAATGCGGAAAAAATTAAGGGGGGGGGACATTTAAAACTCACCCTGTATACAATTTTTAATGACACTCCTAATCGAGTTGTGGAGACAACAATCGGTGCTCATTTACTACTCCTGACCTTAAGTCGGGACTATAAGAGTCACTGCAAATAGCTCGTCTTTTCTATGAAAATTTGCTAATAAGCCTGTAAACAATAATAACTAATGCTATTTGGTATACCACAAGCTTATATCTTATGCTGGCCTTTGTTAATATTGCCAAAACAATTTTTTATAAACATTTCAAATAAAATAATTTTATCACACAGCTGAACCGCTCACGTGAGCGAATTTCCGAAATTAAGTTTAATGTCTACACACGAAGACGTTGGCTAAATACAGACACCGGCGCCAAAGCTGGCACTTGAGCAAACCGCTACTAACCTGACTGAAAACATCAGTACCCCGTAAATCTCTGTTTAACACGTTCACTGCTAAGGACGCACATGTGAGCTTGACACTGAACACTATGAGAAGCGGCCGACTCACAATGCATTGCATGCCAACCCCCCGTATTGGGAGAATTTTTAATACACAGAGCTTTGCTTGCGTCGCACGCCATTCAGCATATTGGGAGTATCTTCAATACACAATCAATGCATTGCGTGCTTCGCACGCCATTCCTCTTATTGGGATTATCTTCAATACAAAATGCATTGCGTGCTTCGCACGCCAACCCCACGGTAGAATCAACCACGTGGCTTTGAACCGGGTACTTCTATGGTATTTTACGTTTTGATCGATTTTGGGTGAACCAAACGAGCTATAAAGTCGCGTAAAAAACAAAAATTGCAGAATGACATCCTACATTTATATTTGTAGAAAAAACTCTGACAAAATTTCATTCTCGTAGGAAAAATCTCAAAAAATAGTTACTTCCGGTCAAAAAACGTGCTTCCGATTGTTGGATTTTTTTGGCTAACGAACTCGTTCGAGCGACGTAGACAACCAACATGTGTTCGAAATTTGTACCAAATCGGACTTAAAATGCGGCCGCTAGTCCCCACATGTTCTTTGTCTATGTGGCTCGGACGAGTTCGTTAGCCAAAAAAATCCAACAACCGGAAGTACCTTTTTTGACCGGAAGTAACTATTTTTTTTTTATGTTTACTACGAGAATGAAATTTTGTTAGAGTTGTTTCTAAAAATATAAACGTAGGATTTTATTCTGCACATATTATTTTTTTACGCGACCTTATAGCTCGCTTGGTTCCCCCAAAATCGATCAAAACGTAAAATACCATAAAAGTACCCGGTTCGAAGCCAAGTGTTGCAAACTCACGAGGACACTAGGCGCAAACAAATTCTACTAATATATTGCGTACACACAGACAGCTGTTCAATGCCTTCGTGAGTAGACCTATTTCCCAAATTGTTGGTTGAAACCCTAAAACATATTCATATAAAATTAATTTTGGAAATTTGCTCAACTCACGTCAGCGGTCCAGCTGCGTGGTCGAATTATTTGTTATGTGATGGGTGTGTTAAAATAATTGCAGTGCCTTCTTAATTTATCTCTTTGTAGTATTATGTTTTAAAATGTTGATAATACCGTGAAAATCGTACAAGAGATTCACCTTTAATAAACAATATCACAAACTCTCACTGATACTAACCATACGGGCTAAAATAACAAACGACAAGTTAGTTGAATTACTTAACGTTATTTTAATACTGTAAATGTAGTAATTTTTGGTCGCTCAGATTTGCTGGGCCTAAATATACGTAATTTACTATAATATTATGTGCTTATCAAAAAAAAAAAAAAAAATGCTTATCAATAATAGGAGTTATAGATACCAACTTTTATTTTAGAGATGTGTAGGTCCGAGATTTTTAAGGAGTCGGGTCCGGACCTACATCCAGCTCTCTGGACCTACATCCCAGATCCGTATGGGGTCCAGCCAAGGCCGACGGAATGGAATGAATTGTGGACATGAATCACGTGGTTGTATACAATCCAGTCGGAGTGTATTGCTGATATTAGGGATGAGCATCGATAGTTAAAACATCGATGTTCACCATCGATGTTAAAATCGGCAGTAACCATCGATGTGACAATTATATCGACCTGAAAACATCGATGTATTTTAACGGTAAACATCGATGTATATTTTAAAAAGTCATCGTTTCAGAAAACCTATTAACCTTTTCTTAGTTTAAAAGAAGGTTGATTTCCATTGCTTCTTAGTTTTGAGACGTACGCCTTACCGAATAACATTACCTATATACTTTGTAAATTTCTGAAAAAGAGAGTTAGTTGCTAGATGTTTATTTATAAAATTGTTGTTAAAACTTTACTCAGGCCTAAGACAATAATTCATGATGTGAAAGAAAGAAAAACAATCAAAGTAACAGAGTTAACATGTTCACTGCTACGCAAATTTCGTATTCCCTATACTAGGAACTGACCTTTTATTGTTTATATTAATAGCCTAAATGAGTAAAAATTACTTTATTTTTTTATTTTTGAACCTTTCTACGTAATAATCACTAATATTTTAAAGCAGACGCACATAGCACGTCCTTAGCACATAGGCTCACAATAGGCGTGCGAAGCACGCAATGCACTGTGTATTGAAAATACTCCCCATACGGGGGTTGGCGTGCGAAGCACGCAATGCATTGTGTATTGAAAATGTTCTCAATACTGGGGTTGGCGTGCGAAGCACGCAATGCATTGTGTATTGAAAATACTCCCAATACGGGGTTGGCGTGCGAAGCACGCAATGCATTGTGTATCGAAAATACTCCCAATACGGCGGCGAAGCACTGTGCGTCGGCCGCTTCTCATAGTGTTCAGTGTCAAGCTCACATGTGCGTCCTTAAGCAGTGAAAGTGTTAACTAATCGATACAAAACGTAAAAATTGCATTTATATTTGATGTTGACATCTTATGAAAACAAGGTTCTGTTCTTACATAGTTAATGTCGAACTCGGTATGTCAATTCATGATTAATTTATCAAAATAAATGCACAAAAAATACTGTAAATATTTAAAAACATCGATGTCGGGGAGAGTCATCGATGTAGCAAAATTATCGGTTAATTTCCATCGATGTAAAAAACATCGATCATCGACATGAAAACATCAATGTTTTGAAATCATCGGCCATCGATGCTCAACCCAAGCTGACATGAATCCAACCCATTCCTGTCTGTACTGCAACCAGGCTAGAATTTTATTTGTAGCGTGTAATGAAGTAAAATATCTAGACGTCTACTGTTATGATTGTATTACTGAAGGCTTTATAAATATTTTTGATTTAATTCTAGTCGTGAATATAATATAATGATTTACATTATATTTTTATTTAGAAAAACATTTGTATGTTAGGTAAATAATTTGTTTACAAAATAACGGATTGAGGTGTATGTAGTAGTAGGACTAGTTAATAATTAATGAAATAAAAAAATAAAATAAGAATATAGTCATTATATAATTATTACAAATAATTAAAATCAGTCAAAAACAAACAAAAGTAAAGCAAAATTTTTTGGCAAAAACAGTGGCATTTTATCACTGTTTTTCCTATGGAAATTCGCTAATAAATTAATGTAAACGATATTTGCTTTCAGTATCAGCTTGAGTCTATATAGTGGTGTATTATGACATTATAACTAAACTTGTTGAAATATGCAAAAAATATTAGAAATCAGCCATTGTAATCAGACTGCGACTGCGCACTACGGGTAATTTTCTAAATATTTGTTCCACTCGTGAATTATGGTAATCTTTCATTTCCAATTATTTAATCCGAAACAAAATCTAGTTCTGGGGACCATGACCGGTGCTCATTGACCACTCCCGACCTTAGGTCTTACTGTAAGAGTCACTGCAATAGCTCCTATGGAGTCCACACAACCGACTTTCTTCATAATTCAGAAATACAGAACTTAAAGAAGGTAGGTGAAATTGAACAGTCATCATTAGATAAGATAAATTCCTTGGCGGCCTTTTTCATGTAACAAAGTAAACATAGTAGGCCTATACAGCGTATGTTATCTCTTTAATACTTCGCAACCGATAACACTGAAACCATTTACTCATTAGATAACGCTATCATCCTAGGAACGTAAATATTTCACATTATACTATTTTCAAATGAGAGTGTTCAGAAAAATAGTTCCCAGAATTCAGGGCGTGATTCCCACATCAAAATAAGATGAAAAGTTAGAAGAAACATAGGTCCAACAATGATCCGTTTTATGTCCAGCCGCCATTGTTTGTTTAAAAAAAAAATAGTTCATATCTAGAGAAATGTTTGACTGACTGAGCTTAAACTTGGCATGAAGTTCAACATAACAATGATCTATCTCAAGGAAATTAAACTGTTACATCCCAATCATGCGTTTCAAAATGAGGGTTGTTTGAAAAATTTCAAACCTAAATTACTCGAAACCCGCAAGAAAATGTCAAGACCCCTTTTCTGTAGCCTTTTTGATTTGCTATCGGATGTTGTAACTGTCAAAACAATCGGATGAAGGATAATAGCTAAGTTATGTGTAATAATTGGTTTGTTCAAGCCAGCATCCTATACCAACACAGTAAACACAACAATATTGTATGTACATACGCTGTTATTTATCTTTAACTTAGCTATTATTATCCTTCATCCGATTGTTTTGACAATTACACCATTGGATGGGGAATAAAAAGAGCTACAAAAAAGTAATCTTAACATTTTTTGTTAAAATTTACGGTTTTTTGAGTAACTTAGGTTTGCAATTTTTATACAGCCACCGTTTTAAAACGCACGATTGGGTATAATCGCTTATTTTTCTTGAAATAGAACATTGTTAGATTAAAGTTCATGCCAAGTTTGAACTCAACCAGTCATTTTTGGCGGCTAGACAGAAAACATAATTTTTTTGGACCTATGTTTAATGGGACTTTTCATCTTATTTTGATGTGGTCAATCACGCCCTGATTTCTTGGAAACCTTTTTCTGAACATCCTGTATATGGATTGATTTGTAATAGGTAATGATAAATAAGGATAGTAGGCTATATTTTTTTAGTTTTGTTAAGAAGTCTGTCTTAAAAGAAAAACGGAGCCCTAAAAGCATCCCTTGTTTGTCTGCCTGCCACAGATATGACAAATATTTGTTCATCATGTAAAAAGGCTTCATTTAAAGATAGTAAAGTCTTTTATAATAATAATTATTGTTAGAGGGTTGTGTGACCTGCTACGAGGACACACTGTTCCTAAACCATAATTGTTTTCCCCACGTCCTCCCCTGTCCATGTGCCCATGTAAATGGACGTAAAATAAGAAAGAAGTCATTTTTCAATATTTCATTAAAAATTACGCCTTTAAATCGACGTAAAATTCAGAAAATAAGTTGAGATGAATTTCTCTAATAATTTTTCATGAACTTTTGTTAAAAGAATTATTTAAAATCTCCATCTCTTGAAATTGTAACAACGCCTAAATGAGGTTAAATAAAAAAAGGGAGGAAAACTTTTTTTCACTTTTTCTTTTGAATGTGGCTTAATGAGAACTACAAAGTCCATAAAAACTATGTTTCTCATTAGATGGTGTTAAATGGGAGTTTTTGAATTTTTAGGAATGTTCTAACCATTTCCCCGATTTTCGTGACGAGCGACCAAAAAACGTAAAATACAAGCGAACTCATTCTGGAGCGCGTACCGTCGATATATCCCCGAGTTTTGAATGGACCAAGTGAGATACAAGTATTACTTAACTAAATAAAAATACTTTCTTAAAAATCGAGTAAGTATCAAATTCATTTAGAGTTAATTCTTCGCCATTTGTTTTCTGTTATCTCTATAAATAAAAATGTAAATGGTCGTTTGTTCAAAATTTTAATTCTCAGAAGGTTGTTCACCAATTGCTTTGAAATTTTGACAAAAAGTTGCATTCGAATACACTTGTGTTTTTATATACTTTTTGAAAAACAGCGCCACCTGTTGGACATAAAAATAACACAAACTATATTAAATATTTTACGGCAATGGGAGCACCATAATAAATATTAATGAAATATGTATATTGTTGGTATATTATTTAGCTGTTTATTCTAATATTTCCATTAACAACTGATTTTAAACTTTGAAACAATTATTTGTATTTCTAACTTTTAGGTTAGGTTTTCAACGTAAAAGTAACACACACTATACTAAATATTTTATTAGGCAATGAGAGCGCCTTAATAGGCCTAAATAATAATTTAAAATGTTTGGTGTTGGTATAGTAATCAGGTGTTTGCACTAACATTTTCATCAACAGCTGATTTCAAAATTTTAACTATTATTGGTTTTTCTAACTTTTTAGGTTAGGTTTTTTTTTAAGTGTAGATCTGCGTCTTGCTGATTCTTTTAAAATTTATATAACTGCTGTTATAAAATGTATGAAATAATTTTATTTCAACATTTAAAATTTTTTACCATCTTAGCTTTGAGATTATTATTAATCCTACACCTTTATTATAAACTAGCTGACCCGTACGGCGTTGCCCGTGGTGGTTAGTATTTTCAGTATTTTTAACGTAATTGTATTCTTTTTAAGTGTTTAGTCAGTGAGTGGTATTTGGCTTTTATATATCTTAAATAATTAGCCCAATAATTGGTGTTTTAGTTCATTGTAGGCCTAACCTAAAATTATATTCATTTTTTGATCCAAATCAGTTGTTGATCAAAATCACCTGTTTTAAGCTTTTCATACGAACAGCGGTTTTTGTGCCCCTGATAAAATCAAAAGAAATCTTTCTTCTTCTTCCTTAAGATTGACCTTCCATAAGATTAACATTGAAACTTTGAGGGCCACTGGGGCGTAGCCCTAATGTCCTAGGACTTCGGTAAATGGCCTAAAACCTTCCCAGGGTTAACCAGTGTTACTATGCAAAATTTCAAAGCAATCGGATGGACGGTTTGGTAACGCATAAAGGACAAACATACAAACAGACAAACGTACAAACAGACAAACGTACAAACAGACGGACATACATTGAATTTTATATATATAGATAATACTTCAGACATATGTATAGAAGGTTCTAGAGGGGTTGGCGTGCGGAGTACGTAGGGATCTAACCTAGTGAAATAATATAAAAGCAAATTGAAATTATATTTGTTCACGGTTTTAAAGTTCCATAAAATGTAACTTTATAACTTTATGAACTCAGGATAAACTGATTCAGTTACATTTGTATCCCTTGTCAAAAGTAAGGCCATGACGTAAAGTTCTCCTGGGAAATTATTTGTGCTTGTTCAATCTTGAGTCTGCTTCCCTCAATCACACAGAATTATGTATTCAAGAAGAAAACAATGTCATATGTGGGTCAAAGTGAGCGCAGTACAGGGTTTCGCTGGAGAAATATTTTCATTACAGTCATTACGTTTTAGTTTTGTGGTCCAACTTCGACTCGCAACGGAAAAACTGGCTTCGCGAGTTTGCACCTCGTCCTTGATGCCTCGGCTCATAGACTGTTTCGCTTCAGTAGCAGCTTACAAACTCGGCCGTTGGGCCTCGGATAAGAAGATGCTGGATTTGAACTTAAGTGGTTATTTTATGGTATTTTACGTTTTGACTGTGTTTGCCCACCAACTTTAATTAATTCGACCATGCAGCTGAACCGCTGACGTGAGGTGAGCAAATTTCCAAAATTATGTTTATAGGCCTATGTTTTAGGGTTTCAACCAACAATTTGGGAAATAGATCTATTCACGATCTATTTCATGGTTTGCATGCCATTCCGCATATTGGGAGTATCTTCAATACCAATGCATTGCGTGTTTCGCACGCCAACAACCGTATTGAGAATCTTTTTTTTTATTCATTAATTGGACTCATTTATAAGTCCCATTTACCGAGGCCTTTATAGGCCTATAAAATGGGGTATTCCAATTATTTCTGATTCCTCTAATGATTTAAGTGTCCCCTTTTTTATGTTCGAACAATTAAACTAATCTTAAAATATAGTTCATTAATTGATTTGGACAGTAGCGCTCAAAGTCTCAAGCCTGGGCATACGGCCGATCCTCCAACAGCTTAGATATTCCAGCAGCAGATGTTGATCCATAGATTTTATAGCGCTTAAAGTCTCAAGCCCGGGCATTTAGGCCCATCTTATGGCTGATCCTTCAGCAGCTCATCCACAAGGTCCTGGTCTCAGCGCAACCAATGTGTTTGTTCTAATCCTCTTGGTCTATGTCCCGGAAGATCCCAAACGTGGCAGCGAAGAACTCCGTGGCTCTGAGTAATCTGTCCCTCGTCGTCAGAATTTCTTCTCCACTGTGTATTCGCACCTTCGCACGCCAACCTCCGTATTGGGAGGATCTTCAAAACACAATGCATTGCGTGCTTCACACGCCAACCCCCGTATTGGGAGGATCTTCAATACACAATGCATTGCGTGCTTCACACGCCAACCCCCGTATTGGGAGTATCTTCAATACACAACGCATTGCGTGCTTCACACGCCAACCCCATGGTAAAATCCACCTCATGGCTTTGAACCGGGTATTTTTATGGTATTTTACGTTTTGATTAATTTTGAGGGGGAAAAGCGAGCTACAAGGTCGCGTAAGGAACAAAATGTGCAGAATAACATCCTACATTTATGTTTGTACAAAATCTCTAAACAAAATTCATTCTCTTAGGAAAAATCTCAAAACATAGTTACTTCCGGTCAAAAAACGTGTTTCCGGATGTTGGATTTTTTTTGTCTAACGAACTTGTCCGAGCGACGTAGACCACGAACATGTGTACTAAATTTGAACCAAATCGGACTTAAAATGCGGCCGCTAGAGTGCGCACACATATATACATATGTACATAGTTGTACTTTGGCTTTTGTAGCTTTATCACTGAGGATGGCGACTTTGTCGTTGAAACGCGTTTGATTTATTAAACGTATTTGTTGTGAGATTGTGTGTTATTGTTTTATTTCATCTATATTGTTCTCACAAGTTCAGCTCATTGTTTACTTTTTACTGATAATAGCAAAAGAACAGCATAATCACATCGTAATCATTTTAGCAGGATTATAATACTACTTTTAAATTAAATTCCATTAATTTACGAATGAAAGTCACCACAGCCTACCAAATCAGATTGACATTTTTGTTAAACAATACAAAAACTAGGAACCTAATTTGAGGATGGCCTGTTAGAAATACTGTGCGAGGAATTAAATAATACAATAATTGGCAAAATCTGATTCCCAGCTCGGATAAAAGCGGGAACGCGGGGGGTGCGTGATGTATAGTGGGGCAAGTAAATGGAGAATAACGAATGGTTTTAATTTTGTAAATGCATTCAGAAGAGATTGCACAGCTTCGCAGAGCGACAATATAAAAACAAATTATTTAATCTTTAGCAGTCGTAATTATTTGCAGTTCTGTTTATTTAATATGCTTGTAGTCCCTATGTATGGATCAGCGACCACAGAATTAAATAGACTGGTCATGCCATAAGCCTGTACATTGTGGGAAGTGAAGCTAGGTCGGCCATCTTGAGTGAGGATAGAAACGTCTAGCCGGCCTAAATGACCACAGAATTAAATAGACTGGTCATGCCATAAATTAAGTGTTTGTTGAAGTGAACCTGTACAAAGCTAGAACATTTTTTGTATCTCCTCGAAAAATATGATAAACTGAATAAATTTGTTTCATAAATTAAATTAAATACATTTATTCACCTAAACACAGAATAAATTAATAATTGATCGTGAACACATAAACAACAATGAGACGTAGACAACCTAGCGAGCGCGTGTTACTAGGGCGACTCATCACTGCATCCGCCATGTTGTACGCCTGAAATCAACCATGTCGTCAGCAGCTGGGTTATGTAAAAATTCAACTTCTTATGTGGTCGGTTTATCCATTTGGAGATAGTATTAACTAAGCCAGCAGTATATCTCTCCCTTTACTCTTGGTCCCATCTTTCCTGCCAAAGTGCTTGCTCTCTAGCTTCCGGATAATCTTGGTTTCATCCCTTCTCTGGAATGTAAGCATCTTCTCCGTTGCCGTCAGGACGATTGTCTTACCTTCGGTATTTGTCAAACAACTCTCGTTTTACTGCTTGATTTAAATATTGGCAGATCTTGGTGAATAATTTGATTTTAGAAGCGAAACCCAGAGCCATAATTATCACTCTGTCTCAGTAAAATTTAGGACAGATTAGGCTAGTTATTCAAATTAAATTTATCACATTATCACATTTTAAATCATATTCCAATAATTAATCATATCTATAGTGTAAATTTTCTGTATAATTTTTGGTCAAAATTTGGTATTCCATAATGTATTTTATGATTTCATCGTATAGAATTACTATTTTAATAAACGGTACCAGAAACTGGCAAAATTCTCACATATTAAAATTACTAAACAGATTCACTGTGACTTCATAATTGTATTAAAATAGTAGAGGGGACACATTAAAGTACGAGAGTAACTAATAATTATTATTATTATTAGCTAGAGCGAAAACTATTGGATCGATTTCGAACATAATTTGCACTAAACATGTCAATTAGGCCTGTATAGATGCACGAAAAAGGGTTTTGAAAATTTTGGAAAACAATCCCCTTTTTGGCAAAAAAATCCCCCCAAAATCAATTGTTATTATTAGCTAAACGAGAATTTTTAGACAGATTCGTTTTTTGCATATGGTAGGGTACATTAAGGGCTTCAAATAAGCAAAATTTCATCAAAATCGTTAAAACCATTTTTTTTATTAAAAAAATAATATCTGATTCTTTTGGGGATTTTTAAACTCAAATAATAAACACCGATTATTAAACGACCGACTGAACTTTGATTCGAACACCCTGTATGACGCAGCGATTCAGAATGCGGCAAATTGTAGTTCGTGTTCTGTTTGATAACGGACAACCGGATAACGGATATCCGGGAGTCGTAAGATGCACATCTACCTACTGTGTTATGTATTGTGTGTTTGTGTCTGCGTAACGTTTTGACGACTTCCATACACAGAGGGATTTTCTGAGGATGAGATAAATACCTCGAAACGCGTCAAAATCTTTGAAAAGTTTTACAAAAGACGTTCACTGTCGGAAAATAAAAGGTGTTGTACTTTATTATAGATAAACAACGTCTTGAAAGCATGTTATCAAGGGGGAAGACTGTTGAGGGTAGAGTTTTATGATAATGGTGACTTGGTACTTTTGCGTGGTTCTGACATCCTTAAATAATAAGACCCTTTAAATAAAACCTTAAACGAGAACATCATAAAATATTCACTTCAAAAAGAACTCAAATTTAGTCCACAAAATGTACAATAAAAATATTTGTAGCTATAATTTTAATATAAGCGGGTTATAACGCTTTAAATCTGTGCTTTATTCTTTTCTGGTAGCTTCATCTGTGCATGTGAAAATTTACTCCTTCAACGACTCCGTGTTTTTCCTTTTAACTCTATCAACCTATTATTTCCCCAACATGCACAATACAACAAGTTTTAAACAAGACTGCGTTTGAGTGAAGCTGAATTGAATGTTTATGTAAAGTAAAATGATCTACTTTATTGTAGTTTTTGTATCTTCTATATATATATAAAAGCCAAAACCCACTGACTCACTGACTCACTGATTCACTGACTCACTCATCATGATTTCTCAAAAACTACCGAACGGATTGAAATGAAATTTGGTATGTAGCTTCCTCTAGCGCCATAGGTGCTCACTAAGAAAGGGTTTGAAAAATTTCGAAATTTTAAGGGGGGTTTGGGGGGGGTCAAAGTTTTAAAAAAATGACTTCTTCAAAACTACCGAACGGATTGGAATGAAATTTTGTATGTAGCTTCCTCTAGGGCCATAGGTGCTCACTAAGAAAGGG
>JAGFPH010001422.1:136854-156737 GCA_018207615.1 Philaenus spumarius
TATTTTCTTTTTAAAACAGAATAAATCAGCTTTTCAATCACGGCCTGTCTTGGTTTAAAGCCCTCTCACCAGCGTCAAGGTGACAGACATGAGAAGGTTAATTTTGAAAAAAAATAAAAATAAATAAATGCCAAAAGTGATTGAAAATTTAAACTAAAAATTTAATTACATTTGTTTCTCTTCCCACCAATACTTTCTATATTTACAATTAATTAAAACACAAGTACATAGTTTTGGTATGATTCCCGTTCGTGAACAGTATGAACAGTTAAAAAGTTTATCTTCGGTGAACCGAGTGCATATCTTGTCACAGCAAGTAAATCCTTCAAAGTTTGTCTTGTATAGGACTAGTTTCATTGCTTTCTTCTGTTCCGTTACGCATCTACAGTGACAAAAACTATAACATCTACAGATGTTACATGCCATTCCATCCACTTGACTTTTAGGTTGAACAAAGCACTTCAACTCACAACAATAATGCGTCATATTGAAAACTCTCTTAGATGTTTACCCTACAATAGCTGGGTACAGAATGGAAAATACCCCGTTTGCTAACCATGTATATCTAATGATTGACCTTGTTAAATAAACACACACCATTTAGATATAATAGATAATTTATTAAAACTAGTATAATACATTATTTAAAATCTAACATTTTAGAAATAAAGTCGATGTCTTCCTGTGGCATATTTATAACCAACTCCTCGGCCGATGGTGGTGGATCTTCCCCGGAGAGCGCAAGGATTGCCTCGTCCCATTCCTCTTGGGAGACTGACATTCCCCCAAGATCCGACTTCGCAGCGATAATAGGGGCCGTCGAAGGATTCGGTTCGGAGTCCCTTGATGGTTCAATTGCGGTGGTGGTGGCTAATGCCACTTTCGGCCACCACAAATGATTCCACTTCCTTCGTATAGGAGCCGAAACCGGAGGAGTAGAGCCTGTGCCTATTGATGGTGCAGCTTGCGTTACCCCGCGGATCTCGGCAGAGAGAACTAGGGATATAGCTCCGAAACCCTTCGATTGCACACCTTCACTGCTCTCTCGAACATCGCTGAAAACAAAAGGCTTATTAAGAAACAACTTAGTGACACTTTTAATAAAACTTGAGGTTAGTACAATAAATTACAAACATTTACAAGATAACAAGAAGGTTTTAAGAGTTTTAGGCTTGGAACCATAACACAACTATGTATATATTTAAAAAAGATAAATTAAATCTACTCACCACGAAAGCTGATCGATAGCACGACCCAGGAAAGAATTAAATGACCTCTGGAGTTTGGCCGACATCGACTTCTTCTTCTTTGCCACAGTAGTTTTCTTCTTTGCAGGAGCCATGATGAAACAGATACTAAAGTTTATAGGAATCGGTCGCTTTTATATAGTCAAGTATGGCTGACCTTTCGCAGTACATGCGGGAAGTGGAGTTATGGAGGGGGAAAATAACGTTCAGAACCGCTCTTTACAATGTAATCTCTTATGGTGAAATTACTCTGTTAGTGTTTCTTGTAGTGTAGCTGTATGGTGGGGGTAGTTCTCGTCACCTACTGATGGGTCACTCCTGTTGTCTTCAGAGTCGCTCGCCTCGTTCATGTCTGCATCGCTATATTCGGATTCCGAAGAGTCGGAATCGTATTCAGTACTAAATGTAACTTTGATACTATCCGTATCTCTAACATCGAACACCTCCGAGCATTTTGTAAACTTATAACAATCTAAATAAACTTTTTCAATTAATTTATTATCTTTGTAGAAACAAATTGAGACACCTGCGTCAATACCCATGATTACTCGTTGGAAGTCAAGTAGCGAATGAAGAATACTCCGTCATCTCCGTCTTATTTATGATTGTCCTCTGCGATATACGGAGCTGGAACGCATCTTGTGCCTAACTCGTTATTCGAATTGTCATCATCGGATTCGTCATCATAGTTTTCGCATTTCATTTTTTTAATCGCCCTTCGCCGCAACCTTTCGGCGGCTTCTCGCATCCAACAACAACCATTTCTTGCTTCTCTTTGTTCGGAATCATCGATTATATAGAATATAGTATTCATCTCGTCTCTAAAATGAACCGTACGTTTCGAACTTGACATTATTACTCTCTTTTCTTATTTTGTAGAAATTGCGACACTGAAGTCATTACTCGTCGGAAGTCAAGTAGAGAATGGAGAATACTCCGTCAGCTCTGGGGGGTGATTGTCCTCTGCGTTATACGGGGTTGGAACCGTCGCACGGGGAAGCCGTGGCCCGCATTACAATCCAGGGTGAACTGAAGGTTCACCCCTTAAGGAAGTAGCCCCAACCATCGCTACTTCCGGTGACTACCACTCCATTACAAAAATGTAGCCTCCCAATATATTTTTTATTTTATTTTATTTTTGTTTTTTTTTGTTTTTCTACAATTTGTTCCTCACTTACTTTGGTTTACGGAAGACTTAACTTCTCGCCAGTGACCTTATAGGTTTACGGATTTTCCGCACCATATCGTACACACTTAGGTTTACGAGGGACTTAGCCCTGCGCCAGTGACCTTGTAGGTTTACGAGGGACTTAACCCTGCGCCAGTGACCTTTTTAGGTTTACGAGGGACTTAACCCCACGCCAGTGACCATTGTACACACACACACTAAGTAAGGAATAAATTGTAATAATATTTAGCACTTTTTAAGGCGCATTTACTATCGTGTTGAAAGTGTTGAGGTAATATACATTGAATTTCTGTACAGTAGGAGTATTTTTCTTCCTCTGGCAATTCTATCACACGAGGATGAAATTTTCTCAAAAACTGAGCTTTTTCCAATCCTTTTGTGAAAATTGTGGAGAATGGTTCGCACAAAGAACGTATAGTTTCCTCGTCATATGGGACACTACCATCATCCCATTTGAGAAGATGATAGTGCTTTTGCAAATAACGCACCGATCTCCGAGCTTTAGCATTCAGTAGGTCAAATTTATAGGGTGGTTTGAAAACAATGACGCTTTCAAAAGCATCACTCACTATAGCAAACTCTTTGACTAAATACCTGTTGTTGTTATCTTGGAATCCGTGAAATTCAACTATGGCCCGCATATTTTTTAAAGAGGACGATTTCATCGTACAATTTGTCCGCTTCGGGGAGAGTGCTAGAAACGAGTTCGTCAGAGGCTAAACACTCACTAATGTAACTGCGTAAATAATCTTCGTTATAAAATAATTCCTTAATCCGGCGGTTTATGAGAGGTATGGAGTCTTTAAATAGTCCCCACTCTGGCAGGTTCAAGTTTAAATAATGTTGGCCGTCATGAAATGTAACATAACGTTTTCCAAACATTGTTTTTACTTGAATACTCCCAACACTTAAGGTAAAACCATGGCTAGTCTTTCCTTCAAGAACCGAGGTTATGTCACAAAGTAATATTTCGTTAAACACTTCGCCTGTAAAGAAAACATATTTTTTACCTGCTTGAAGCAATAATCCAGTCTCATATCCCGTAAGCTGGAATAGCCCTGTCGCTACAAATTTTGTGCATTCAGTGTTTAAGAAATGTACGGATTTCAAAAAGATGCCCAAAGGTAGGTTAGATGGATACTTGATCTCAACTTCCATTTTCTCTGACTTCATGATCGCGACTGAGCCTAGACCATCTTTTTAACCGTACCGGAAAGAAGATTGTACACTATATGTGTATCGTGTAGAATGAGACAGTAGGCTGTGGTTTTATCGTCAAAATTGGAAGAGGTTTCTATCTCAAGTCTGACGTCAACAGGGCCTGATTTTATAGAATCGTTCTGTTTCGAACAGTCAATCACAAAAATCGGGGCTTTGTCCTTGAACGAGGCAAGATCCATGCAAGGAGACGACTCACGTAGATAGTAAGACTGTTGAAACCTAGAGTACATCTCGTACATGGTCGAAACGTCCCCGTGGATACTATCGTAGGGAAAATACTGTGAATTTAAGTAAAGTTTTACATTTTCCACTCCACAACGGTCAAACAAGGAAGCGTCTTTTTTAATTTGAATCTTCCTATCTTTTTGAAAAGCTACAATAACGTAACGCGGTTTTTCCATCTGGTTAGAAGTTTTTACGGTCCAGGAAATCTGTTGCGACGGCGGAAGTGTAGGGAATTCGTGAATCTCCCAGCTTCTAAAAGGGACGTGAACGGGAGCATCGCGTTCGATCATTTTTAAAATTTTCAACCGATAAGCATCGGTCACAGTGAGATGGGGAACTCTCCATTGTATGCTGGTTATTTTCAAATCTACGGAAGTAGCGTTCTCACCTATTATCGCGTTCAAGTCGGACGAAGAGCGTAAAAGTACAAGTTCCTGTTTTACGTTCACCACAATTCTCTTGTAGTCTTCAAAAAAGCCCATAAGCATTTTCAAAGGTACGGAGATTGTAAATGTCGTCGATTCGTGTGTTTCACCGACTCCCAGCCAACCGGCGTTCGCGAGTTTATTCTTTTCAATTTCCCGCAGAGACAAGAGGTTCTTAATTGTACTTGCAATTCCAACGTTTCTCGTTCTGTCCACTTCGTTTGCGGCGATTTCATATCGGATATCGTCAAACAAAAAGGCTACCGCATTATTCACCAACTTTACGGGCGCATCGACATTAGCAGTCGTTTTTCCGCTTATTGTACCTTTGATGTACAGTAAACTTTCAAACGGTGCAGTAATCACGTCCTGTTGATTAATAGGTATACGGATTTCGTCGTTATTACCATAAGTGGCTGACGCGTAAGGCCTATGCGAATGATATTCCATACCGGTGATGATGTCATTGTACTCGGCAGCACTATCGATTGCCAACAGCTCCATTATTGATTTTGAATCCAAGCGATCTCAGGAAACGAAGGTTTCGTGGTGTTAACCCCAACGAGTTTTGACGCGTACTGACCACCGGTTTATATTGTCGTTCGTTAAATACGAGTCCCATTCTGGCGTCTTAAATGCAGCCGCACTGAAATTGCCTCGCCTCTAAAATCAATCAACTCTCCGTTCTGATCCCTCAGACTCACCGTTACACTATGAACAGTTTTCACCCTGACGGGTAAATATATTATATTTGACGGCGTTTCCACAATCTTGTAGCCCGGGGGGACTTGGGGGTAAAACTCGTGCATAATGTGGGATTCGATACCGTTTTGAAATGAACCGGCCGCGATATTGCATTCTACGCGAATCATACTCACTCTGATAATGTTGACAGGCGTATTAGACACATGTTTTTTATTAGCCGCCAATGTACCATTTTTAAAACCTAGTAATTGACCAATGGAACCGTCCTCCAAACAAATATCTTTCGAACATTTAACTTCTGCTTTTAACGTGTTGTTATTGGGTTTCAGTGAAAATGTAATTCCTTTCGGTTCTAGTTCGTTTACAATAAACTTTTCCATGTCTTCGATTTCGTACGAGCCTGTAGGTATACTTACGTCTACATTAGTTGTTTCATTTAATTTGATTTTAAGTTGGTTATTAACGCCTTCTATTACGTTTGGAATAGAGTTGTATGTGGCAAGATCTATAAGACCAATTTCCCACTCTCCGTTGAGTTCAAGTGGCGGAAAAAAATCGGACAAGAGTGTGGAACTGTTACCAGACAACACGATACTCATTGTGATAGAAACTTTAAGCACAAATGACCGCAAACGACTGAGTCGCCCGACTGATGTTGCCTGTAATTATAGTGAACTGAAGCGTTTGGACCGAAATAACTTGTCAACTCGATTGGAGGCCTAAGATTTCCGAAACTATCAAAGTACTCGACGCTGTCTCCCCGTTTCTTATAGCACACCCAGTGGGTGCCAGTACCCTTTATACTGTCCAAATTCACAATGCCCGCTTCGTTCCTCAAGGACCGCGAAGGAAGGGTATCTCTCATGTACACACCTCTGAAATACGGTATTTTAAATTTAACGGCGTATTTTTCCAAATCAATATTAGTCAACGGTCTGATCGGGATCGAATCTATCGGGTTTTTTTTTTTACTACAGCGCTTGCGTCTTTTACCGCTCCCCTTCTTCTTATACGGTTTCAAGTAAAGACCTTTACCCTTTAGCTGTTTTAGCAATCGGTCGACAGACTTTTTCCCTGTCCTGCGTTTCTTCCTCCTACCACCTCCGATTTTTGATTTTAATTTCATCGCGTTTGTTACAGCCCAAGCAGCTGCTTTTTCACCTATAGATGCGTTACTCGCTTTAACCCGACTCCAAGCCTTTTCAGCTAAATTTTTATCCGCAACTCTACGTCTGTCGGAATCACTGTACTTACTATAGGCTATATCGTGCTCTTTACAAGCTTCGTCCAACAAATTTACACCTTTATCGCCTCGTGCTAATCTCTTGGCTAATTTCGTGCCGGGTCCACAGTAGTTGTAACCGGGTAAATGAAGTTCTATAGGTAGAAGATCGATAGCTTTATTCAAAAGACCACGTCCTTTCCTGATAACTCTTCGTTTGCGACTGACATGTGTTGACCGTGTCTTCGCCATTTGTATACTAAACTAAGACGAGACTAACCCGTGGTTTATGTAGAAAAATAAAACATATCCGTCACAAGAGAGTACAAATCTTTGAGACGCTTCTCTTTCATACACCTGATTTGTAATACGTCAAAAATATCCGCCTCTATTCGTGTAACGTAGCCGACAAACTCGTTGTAGACGTAAACGTTATTCTCACCAAAAAAGTAGACATTTCCATCGATATACTGAAATCCTCCCTTTACAGTCGACGGTAACCCTGCGTACAGCTCCCTGACTCTACCCATGTACATACTAGTACGAGCGCATTCGTCGTAACGCGAAACGTAAATGTCATCGTGGAAAAAGATGATTCCTCCTTGATTGTTTCGAAAAACGGCATTTATTTGTTTAACATTACCTCTTCCCAACCAGTCGGCAATACCGTACTCGTACAATACTTTCAGACTAGGATAAGCGAATGTGTACACAGTACTGTTTGTTAATAAGACTACATTACTATCGGCTTGTTGATAGAGACCAGTCAAATTGTTAAATTCGCGAGGTAAGAAATTCAACCAGTCTCTAGTTAATCTCGGAGCAGTGTACGGTTCTCGTTTTGACACCTCCAAGTGAAATTTCCAAAAATATTGTTCATAAAATAAAAATACGTGCTTATCGCCAATTAGAATTTTGTTAATTTTACCCCTCAAATTACAGAGGTCGGGTGCAGTAGCTACGGGTGATTGAGGAGGCATAGCGGTAGTAGTAGTAGTAGTAGTAGTGGTAGTGGTAGTAGTTGGAATAGGAGTGGTACTAGTAGTTGTAGTAGTCGTTGTTAGTGGTACGTACATATTCTGTATATCGCGAATGACGTCATCGGATATCTTTACCTGGTACATATCAGTTATATTTTGAGGGAGAATTGTAAAAGGATACATTGTCGAATTGCTCAGATAATTATGACTGAGTCCGAGAGCGTGACCTATTTCGTGAATAAGTACAAAATAGAAAGATTGGGTACCGGTTGCGGGGTAGTTCATGCTGAAATCCCAATATTCATCGTTGTCAAAATGAACTTCTACTTTTTTGTGAGAAGTAGTAGGTCTTGCATCACAATGCGCTAAAACTCCACCAGGACCGTCGAAATTATAATTACATATGCCATTGCCCACACCTATTTTCATGTGTTTCTTTTCACTCATAGAAATTACAATATTTGGGTGTAAATTGTCGCGGTAAAATTTTAAAATGGTGCTATTACTCCATAGTTCAAATACCCGTTGTACTATTAACTGATGGTCTCGTGGTCCATACATATACCATGATATCGTAGTATTCTTCCAACCGAGTTTAGCAGTCGCGTCCAGAGGGTGGTCAGTTTCGTTAAATCCGCAAAAGCTTTGCTCACCCTCGGAGAGAACAGATTTGATAAGGAAAAACACAACCGTCGCGGTCAAAGTCATCCTAATGAATGATCGAATTTAAGAAATGCAGACCCTTACAAAGTGGGTCTTACTTTAAGCTAATCATTTCCACATCATACACCAGGTGAAAGGGGAACAAATTCAGCCTTTGAATAAGCTTTAATTACTTTTTCCATAGCTTTTATCGTGTCATTCAGTTGAGATAACGTGACGGCGTCGTCGTCGTCTACGCCTTTAGCTAAATTACACAATCGATTCTGATTTGCGTTAAAGGTTTTAGGCGAGTCCCTCATTATAGCGTTTGTCTTAACCCATTTCGTTAAATCTAAAACACCCTTTTTCACTGCATTTAGTTGAAGAAGATTCACGGCATCTCTATCTTTTTTGGCGACCGGTAGATTCGTGATTCTTTTAGAGCCGGCATTGAATACATCATCACCTTCGGGTAATTGAGTTACAATTATTGCGTTTGCCTGTAAAAATTCTAAATTAACCGCGTCTCGTAATGACACCGGTGGACCGATATTATTTATTATATTATTTTTAAAATCCCATCCGTGTTCCGACAACGATACGATCCCCTTGTTCAATATACGTTCGTCAACGTATTTCATATTTACCGCGTCCGCTTCTACTTTGGGATATCCTACGTTTTGTATACGTTTATTATTAACATTATAGCCACTACCGTCGGGTAAATCGGTTATAGCGCTTGCCTGTAAAAATTCTAAATTAACTGCGTCTTTATTGGACACTGGGTGACCGACACTGGTAAGCCTTTTATTTCCAAAGCCCCACCCGTTATCGTCAAGAGTTATTCTATTGTCCACATAGGACTTGGTTGCAACGTCATTCTCATTCTCGGGAGTTTTTACATTACATATACGTTTATTTTTAACGTCGAAATACTCTTCACCGTAGGCTTGGAACGGGTCAACAGGTCTTTTGAGAATCACACTATTCGTAACCCATGACTTATATTTATTTAACTGATCAAAGTTGACGGCGTCCGTTATGTCGGTTCCCCCTTTGACATTGGTTAATTTTTTACCTCCGAAATCCCACTTATATTCATCTGTAGGTATTTTACTATCTACATAGTACTTGTTGACTGCATCCTTTTCATTTTCTGGTTGACCCACATTACATAACAATTTATCCTGAATGTCATAGTTCCCCTCTGAGGTGAGATTAAATCCTACACCTTTAGGACCCTGTTTCGAAACCGTCGCCTCGGAGTAACGTCCAAACTTGTCGACACTCATCTTATCAATGATCTAATTTTTCTATTTCCCAAGCCTTTTATCAACCCCGCTTCACGTAGTTCTTCTACTATTGACGCAATCTCGTTCGAATGACCCGTGTGACCGGCGTCATTGGAAGCTAGCAAAAGTCTCATTCGATCGCATAGCTCGTTCGGATCGTCCCAGTAAGAGTATCCTTTTCCGCTTATCGATTTAGGAGGGAACAATTGTATTATAATTTTTTTGTATTTCTCTGATTTAGGGTTCCTATTAACCTGACCACGTGCATCATATTTTCTTTTGTGCGCGTTGGTTTTCAAACAGATATCTTTGTACGCGTTCAAGTCTGCATCGGTGTACATACCATCTTTGGGTATTCGTTTAAAAAGTAACTCGTACAGTCCAGGTGTTCCTTTATAGTTAGTTCCTTCTATTGATATTTTCCCTTCGTCCGTAAACTGTATTGTTTTATCACCGACCATAAAATCGTCACCTTCGATTCGCGGGCCGTACACGTTATCTATAACCTTTTTAGTAGGATTATCTGTCATAAATTTAATCAGGTACCTTTGTGTAGTAGGATGTTTGAACGTATTTATCACCCAATTTTTGGATTCAGCACGACCTTGTGGCGTTGACAATAACTCGGTCACGGTATCGGGGGTTTCCGCGACTGTTTCGGTTTCGATAAAACTAGGACCACCAGGCGTTGAGGTTTCCGCAACCGTATCAGTTTCGATAAAACTATGATCTCCGGGCGTTGAAGTTTCTGCGGTAGGTTCAGGCGGTTCATCCTTTATCACTGTTTTAACATCCGATAGTGTCCGTATTTTAGACAACTCACTAATAATCGGCTTGTACTTTTTTGCAAGAACTCGTTCCGTATCGACTTCCCCGTATCTCATCTGTTGGTACTTCCTTTTGATAGCGTCTCTCAGACGTGTTATCTCAAAGGTGACCTGTTCGGACGACGGCATATCGCGAAATGAAAGGTCTTTTGCTGCGAATTTTCTATTTATGGTAATTCTATAGATCTCAAAAAGAGCGCGTACTTTTTATCCTTTAACAGATAGCCTACTACATTACCTGCTGAGACTTTAAACACTTTGCCCTTCCCCTTCCAATATTTGCGCATATGATTATCAAAATATGGAATGTGTTCCACTTTGTTTACGTTGGTGAATACAAATGTTCGTTTTAAATTATCACGCAACTCGGGTATTTCCGCCACAATGAAGTTATCATCTGCAGGTGTGTCTTGCATGTGTCGTTTGAGTTCAGATATAGGCCTAGGCGCAGATGTGTCCAACAGGAATGAATTTAACAAGAGAAATTCATCCAAATTTGCACCTGTAAATTCACGCCATGTGTTTAGTTGTATCGGATCGATGATGGAATATTTTTTACCGTCAAATGATAAACCGAAATGCATGCATTGTTTCGGTACTGATGGTAGAGCTAATTTCAGAAAATCTACGGTAAACATACCCTGTGCCATGTTGTTTACGGCCTCAAAATGTTTCCCCCGCATTTGGCGTGGTAGGTCTTTAGGCGGCGGTCCAAACTTTACATTGTAACTCACGTCGACACAACACTTTGATCCGAGCACTAGCCGATAGGCGTAAACCGGATCACGTATAGGCATTGTACGCTCCGTTACTACTATACACCTGGATGCATAAGGTAGGGAACAGCCGTATTGCAACATATCCAGGTAAACTTGCGTGTAGTTTATGTCTCCATGGCCGGGTGTAACGATACGGTTGAACAAGTTTGGAAACGGTCTGAACCGAGAGATCAGATTTTGAGAATGCCGTACGGTACCTTTTAACATGTGTTCGTTGTAAATAACTAGTTCGAATGGGACGCCATTCTTTTCGCTCTCGTGTAGAAACTTTATCCAAGCGTCCCTGTTGTAAATCCTCTTACCCGATGTAATCATCAGTATGATAATGGGTGGTAAACTTTTACTGTATCCCCCGCGTCTCTTGTGTCTCCAACAACGTCTGTTAAATATATCACCGTGTTTAGTAGTACGACTACAATAGTTACCGCAAAACTGTTTCTTATCGGGATAGTACCAAGTACAAAGATTTGACTTTGGTTTAGAAAACCTTGTAGCGTTAGCATACGGACCGATATCGTTGTACGTGTAAATACGCATTATATATCTTTTACAATCCGATCGAAACCTATTCGATAGCGACCGTCTGTTATTTCACTGTCTTTGTCTATGACCACAAATCCGTGTTTATTCTTCCAAGCGAGAGCACAGATATCTTTAAAAACTCCAAAAGATACGTCCGGTGTGACGTGATCAGTGAAAATGTGTCGTAAATTCATCTCATCTTGTTTAAATACCACCAACAGATTTGCATTGTCCCGGATTAGCTGCTTGGGTATTTTACTGTAGGTCTGTCCTAAATAAAACGAGTCTATATTGTTGTGTCGACCCATGGTAAAGTAGCTGCGTATGTGATCGTGTTTCTCACAAGCAATATCATCGAATAGCATAACCGAGTTCGGCTCGGCTTCATCAGGGGCTATGACATTATCGTTGTCCGAATAAGAAAAATATCCGATACACGAATTTTCAAAAACATTTTCTAAAAGTTTATATTTAGGCTGATGAAGCGATTTGGAGAATACATAAATATTTGCAAACTTCAATCCGTACGGTTCGAACAGTAAATTGAATACTACATTGGTTTTACCGCAATTCGAGGGGCCACACACAATACATCTAATAGTATTGGGTAATATCGGACTGTGACGTTTCTTATAATTTCTTTCCGGCAGGTAGTCGTCAAAGTTTGACATTTGAAGCGAGTGCGACATACTCTCGATACGCATTGTGAATAGATACTAAAGTATATTTATTAGAGTTTCTCTTTTTAACGATCGGCATGCGAGACTCTACAGTCGGCATTGGGACCTGCGTACCGAGCCTCCAAACCGGTCTTGCGCAACTAGACTTTGTGACCTCATTGACATTCGGCCTTACACGAGCAGCTTTCTCTTATCTACCCATGTGTTGTGTGTTTGATCAAAGCCCAGCCATTTCACAAGAACTTTGTTTCCTTTCTTACGCAATACTTTTTCCACGAGATAAACGTCGCCCGTGTTCGACTTACTTAACTCTTCCCCGTAAAATCCACCTTTTAAAACTTCACCTTTTCCGTCTTGCAAAACATATGTGGGTGGTTTTGTAGGTCTAATACCGTACACCGTAAACACTTCGTTTGTCCAGTTGGGTAGATAACCTTTTGCGAATGTTTTTTTATACTTGGAAATTCTAACTTTATCGTCTAATTTGAATTTAGGCTGGCTGTTGATAGATTTTCCCGCGATTTTGTCTAAAAGCATTTTCTCGTGTTTTCTCAATACCTTAGAGGGTTTCATACCGATGGTACTGTGTACGGTATTATTGTACAAGCTAACTATATTCGGTAATATATCGAGCCACTCGTAACTCCCTTGCGCAGTAAATTCACGCCACATCCGATTTTTCAAAGTACGATTCAACCTTTCCACTATGGATGCTTTTTTGTCCGAATAGGTAGCGTAATGGTTTATTTTGTATTTTCGCATTAACTTTTGTACGTGTGTGTTGAAAAATTCTTTACCTTGATCGGTCTGGAAATGTTTCATCTTATGATTTTCAAATATCGGTTCCAACGCAGCGGCTACTTCTGCCCCCGATTTCGACTTTATAGGCACGGCAAAAGCAAATTTGGAAAGGCAATTTATCACGGTCATTATGTACTTGTATCCCTTATTGTCTTTAGCGTACGGTATCATCTCGACCAAATCCGCTTGGAATAAATCCGTTAAACCCTTCAAAGTCACACGCCTAGTTTTGAAATTTCTTCTCGCGGGCTTATGAAGCTCCGCAGCAATAGCACGTCTCACGTCCATCGTTCGACTGAAGGGATTATCAAATTTGTCGGGGTATGTAAACCCCCGAAGGGGTGAAGCAGGCCCCCACCCGCCTGCTTCCGTGATGCCCAACCATAAATTTTGGCATCTCCGTTACAACACATTCAGCCTTACAGGTTTTTACACCGCTCCAGGGGGCCATTCAGTCTTTTTACACACTCACACACACACACACACACACACACACATACTAACACAGAGTTCAACATATCTCTCTTTCTTGGCGCGGGATTTTAATGTAGCCATACGGCAGCGAATCGTATTCACCATCTCTCTTTCTCTTTGCACCAGTGATTTTAAACATTTTAGTTTCGCTCACGGTTATGACCTCACGATCCTTTGTTCTTTTTATACGAGTGTCTGTAACAGCGAGCGGTTCGTCCTCTCTATCTAGTACCATCCGTTTCATTGATTCAAAATTCACCACACCCGAAGTGCGAAGGTTCAGCGATAGACCTTTTACTTTACAAACAGTCACAGGGTCATTGGATTTAGTAGATAGAACTTTGTAACTGTAGGTTTTTGGACCGCCTGATACAAATTCTGTAATGAACGATCCCGCCCCGTAGTCGGCCAGTTCGTCAGTCATTTGTCCGAGATAATCTCCAGTCTCTACTTTGTGTAATCCTTCTCTGTGCAGGTAAATAACAGAATCAGTATCATAGTAGGCCACCTGAGTATCTAAGGCGTCCAGGTAGTCGTACAATTTAAGTCTTGCATGAGCAGTAGTGAACGCAGCGAGTACCACGTTCACAGTAGGGAGTACTTCGCAGGAGTCCTCAACATATTGCCAGTTTACTACAACTACATCTTCGTTCACTTCTTGGATATGGTTTACGTCTACGGACGGGCTGACTAGCATTTTAAACAATTCCGAAGGCTGTCTTACTATGGATGTTTTTGTTTGATTTTCCCTCTGACCGAATTTACCCCAGAATGAATTTAACATTAATTTTGCAAGTGACCTAAGCCCCTCATTTTTACAAATTTTATTAGGATCGAGTTTAATATTTTCGTTTATAAAATAATCTTCTATATACTTTGCCCTGTCTTCTTCAGATTGACACCACCCTGGATACCCTGAGGCCTCCTGTTTGATTTTTAAAAATTTATTTATAAACCCTGTGAAAAGACCGTCCCCGTTGTCAAACGACGCCATTTTATATTCCCATAGCTCGTACATCTCAATAATAACGTAACCCTTGTCCACAGCTTTTCGTATTTCGTCCATAGTCCAAGTACCTGTCAATACTCGTTCGTCAATGTTATGTGTACACTCCCCTAGTAAATTTTGTCCGCAAGTTCGACACAGAACAAACATCAGTTTTTGATTCATCTTTGCAGGAAGTACAGGATGATACAATTCACGAGGAGGGAGTATAGTGCATTTAAGAAGTCCGTCAACAGTCATACCTTGTTTCCTACACTCGCCATCGCCTATATGTATTTTTGGGTGACCTACAGGGTATTTACCGTACTTGCAAACCCAAGGATAGAGCGAACACACGTCTACGTACTGAATCGTTTCGCCTTCCTTGCATTTCGTGTACGATTTTGTATTACCCGTTCGGCCACCGAAAAATGCATCTCGAGGGTTAAGGGGTACAGTGTGCATCATGGGGTGAGAATCAAGGTAAGCCATTTCAACGTTTCGGTGTTTAAGTTTGCGAAAGTCGCATTCCCACATTTCCACGACTTCATGTCGAGCGAGTTTAGCGATTTTGGCTCTTGTTCTCGCTAATCGCGCATTGTGCGTGTCGGACGGATCGTCTTTAAGAGGTTCATTGCGGCTGTGCGGAAAACATTTAGGGCATCCGTGCCAGTAGCAGCCGTGGAATTCGAAAACTTTTCCGTCGCACACTCCGTCCACTTTCACCCCATCGACGACAACTTCACGACCTCTACTAGCGTGATCCATACGAATCCCTCTCTGATCTTCCTCCCAAGTCAACCATTGTAAAGCGATTTTAGACTGGAGGTCGACAGATCGGTATCCAATTTTAGGAACAATTCCTATCGTGTTTGGTTTTAGGAAATTACGCCTGAACGCGAGGTTGCAAGCACTTGCTATTGTCACGGCTTCTAGAAAAGGGTCAACGTTACACTCTTTGAGAAATGAGGCTCTGAATTTAATACACGCTTGAGCCAAAATGTCTACGTCCGAAAGGCAGTACTCAAAGATTTCCTTTTGAAAGTCAAACTCGTACTCGTTACGAATCTGTTCGTCATGCCATTTCGTAAAGTCTTTGTATCCTTGGTCAAACATAGAGTCGGGACAATAAAACTCTTTAGAGGGGATAGGACCTACATAATTTTCATTGGCCAATGTGTTGAACAGATGTGGAAAGTAGCCTTTCTTTTTTTCAGGAGGTAGATCGAAAGCTTTAGGAAGTTTGGATAGAGCCATGGGCATGTAGTTCAAAGAATCGATAAATTTAACATTATCGATCTCCATGAGGATTACCTTTGTACCGCGTGTGATCAGTTCGGGGGTGAATTGAGTTTTTTCGAGCACGTATTTAAGGAGAAATTGAAAATCGAACGATTGTCCGTTATGTGCCAGGATACACACTTTTGTGTATGCTTTTCGCACTTCCATAACGTACGACATAAAGTCGTTGACGGGGTCATCTCTGAAAACTCGAATACGATCGAGACAATTTTGACACGAATCGCCGTTTATACATTTCCAGCAGAACTGTTGGGATATGCACAAATTTACTCGATGAACGTTGGCTGAGTCAAGTACCTCGTCTTGACGTGTCTCTAGATCAAAGAAAATGAAAAGAAACCCCTCGGACATAGGTTTCCTATAATCGACTTTCATGTAGCACCTGTGATTCGGTTCCATGAATTCATTGCACACTTTACAATAAGTTTCACCGCACACATGTTTTGAATGTCGCAGTTGTTGAATTATCATTTTCTCGCAACTGGGGCACTTTTTGACCGATTTACATATATTTTTTAAATGTGCTGTGAAACAGTCTCTGTTCATAAACTTTCTGTTACAATCTCCGCAATAGATCCCATCGTTTTCCAACAAACACGGCGGGGAACGTTTGCAAGAGTAACAGGTGGAGGAACATCTGTGCACGTAACGATGATCGAAAGGAATGTGACACGCTTCACAGTAAAATTTGCAAGCAAAAGCGGCAGTCAAACTAGTAATTACGTTGAAATGACCTTTGTGAAAAATTAAATTTAGTCTGTAGCGAGGATTTTGCACTTCGCCTTCGAAATAAATATCACGGCCTTTATTCCCGTAACTGTACACCGTAATTTTGTGTAGAGGCAAATGATTTTGAAACTGATGCAACTCTCGTACCCCTGCACCTTCGTCTGTGAATTGAACTCTTGCATCGAGCATAAGTTGTCGGGCTCTAAGAGTCTGTCTGTTACATCTATTCATACGTATAAGTTTATAGTCCTTGTCTTTCTCCGCATGAGCTATAGCAACTACGAGTGAGCACGGTAAACACAAAGAGTCTGTATTTTTTATAACTACAATACCTTTTCTCGCACTACATTCTTCATCGAAATTATTATACAATCCGGGTCTAACTAAAGCCCCTCGACCCATCGGTACTTTTACTTTTGTACATTCTACTTTAAATGTATCGCAAGAAGTACAAGCCGCGGAGTTACTCTGTATAATACCCCCGAAAATGTTCCACAGGATATCCGCAGACACTTCTGAAGCCCGTCTGAAAGCTAAAATCCCGGTTCCTTATTTTTAAAATTGAGGCTCCGCAAAGTAAACCCTAAATAGTCTTCGTCAGTCGTATCCTTTGTCATAATCTCTACAAGTTCGTTCAAACCCTGTCTAATCCAATGCATTTCTTCAACACCTTCGGGTGGTGAATTAAATTTGAAAACAACTTTGGTACCGTAGAGTCGGAACTTTACAACATAAGTTTCCAAACTAGATAAAATGTAAGCGGCTGACATTTTACTAACTATATCTATTACAAGAAAGAGAGAACAAATATAGATTAAAGAGAGATATGTTACCTCGTGTGCAGTACTGCGCAGAATGAATAACGTTTTTAACAAAGACACTACATAGTAAAATGAGTGCAAGTCAAGGCCTATGCAGGGAACGCAAGTCAAATATGTTGAAAGAGACAGACACTTCTAACCGGTTGTTCTACGCGACTTTCGCACAAGTTGTAAGAGGGTCTTTGCCAGCGAAGTTGAATCACTGTCAGGCAGTATTGAACGTTTAAACTAGACTCGCTTATTGCATGGAATTTACATGCATATGAATAGGGATTGCAATCACATTGTGAGCGAATGTTTCGCACTCGACTACATCGGAGTCCGTTTTCCAGTGCGGCACGTAACCTCGACATTAGTATAAAAGCAGGATACATCTACCTTTCATTATCAGTCGTTTATTATCGGTTGTCAGTGTGTGTTACAGTGTTAATTTTCTTAGTGAGTATGGCTGCTGCTACTAATACTATTGATTTTTTTAATACGATCGAGCCGAAAAATTTAGATTTTTTTCAATTACAAAAACTAAAAATTGGAAAAGCGTATTTAATTACAGACGCCGTACGTATGGGGACCAAGCATGGTCAAAGCATTCTATTAGATCTAGATCAGGACGAAAATTTGAAAAAAGTATTTTTACCGCAGCGGTACGAGATTTTGACAGATTCTCAAGTATTAGAATTAATACATAAAAAATTAATTGTCACCGAGCATGTAGGGAAAACCGTTAAACTGGAACTACATCCGTAAATCCGGTTATCGAGAAGAACCGTATATGTTTATTCTTATATATATATATTTTATTACAATTCAAGTAAGTATAATTTTTCAGTAAACGCTATGAATGTATCTCATTCACCAAAAACATTGTTAGACCTATGTGTTATATCAGTATGTGAACAACTGTTAATGGCTGATATTAATATAGATGATCTTCAATTACCTGTGTCTATTAAAAAACATTTAAGAAGAAATTTTAGAAACTATTCAGCAAAAGTGAGTTGCAATACTGTAGGATTTGATTATGATTGTATTGATTTTGAACATCTATTTTTCATTATCAGTTGTTTAGTTTCGGTACTGGTTTTAGTGTCAATAATCTTTTTTCAGTGTACGTTATGAATTCAGAAACATTATTTGAGCTATGTGCTCGATCAGTATGTGAACAAGTACTAATTACTAATAGTAATATAGAAGAACTTCATTTACCTGTTTCTATTCAAAAACATTTGAAAGCAAATTTTAAAAACTATTTGATGAAAGTGAAGTGTAATACTGAAGGATTTGATTATTTAAATATTGATTTTGAAAACATTACTTATTCAGATTTTTTTATGCTAATGAATCACCCGTTTGAAGTGCCTGCATTCGCATATGAGTACAACGATGTATTTACTCGACGCTTAACTTACAATGGTGTTGATTTGTGTAGGCACTGTTTTAGCTTATTTGTTGTGAATGATTCTGATTTCGATAGAAATAAACTAGAAATATCTACTCGTAGGGAAGTTGTAGATGGTGACATGTTACTATACACTATTTGGGATCCCGATTATTGGTGCGGTAAATGTGTAGTATCCCCTTTATTTTCAATACAGGAATTTGCAGAGTTCTTACGCTATCGTCCAACAAACACAATTACTAATTTTATTGGAAATAGTTACGATTTCTATTGTGATCGTGACTTGTGTATAAATTATTTAAAGACAAAAATTAGACAATAATTTTATTCTATCTCTCCAAATTACAGTAAAAATGAGTAACGATTCTGAGACATCGGACTTTGAACAAAACGCACAAGATATTTCCCTTGTGGAATTCCCTCTATCCAGGCCTTCTTCAGCCGTATCTCCTTCTACGTCTTCTTCATCTGTTGAGACCTTTGCGAATCAAAACCTTCCTTCAGCATCACCTTCTACACCTTTTGAGACCGCTGCGAATCAAAACCTTCCTTCAGCATCACCTTCTTCACCTTTTGAGACCGTTGCGAATCAAAACCTTCCTTCAGCATCACGTTCTTCATGTGTTGAGACCACTGAGAGTTCTTCATGCGCATCTAGATCCGCAGAAAACGAATATATGTGTCGATTGATGCATTACCTACAGTGCTACGGACATGCAAACTATGTAAGCATCTAAAACATTTTTTCTCTACCTTAAAGTTTAATTTATAATATTAGTAACAACCGTATTTACTTTTTTCAGCTCAGAAATGATTATTCACCTCTGGCTCATCACCGTGGTAACGTTCAACCTTGTCAACATATTCATGGGATGCCGAACCGAGCTACAACGCTAGAGGTTTTGGAAAATGCATCGGCCTCTCTCAGCACGATTGTACAAGATTTAAAGGTAGCAGCGTCGTTTTCATACTACAAAACATGTGGCACGTTTGCGCTCCATGTTTTTAGAATGATGAGACAAGATTTGATAGACCTGACGGAAGACGGTATCTTCTGCTTACAACTATATGGCCGTCCGCCTTCCACCACCACTGGTGTAAGTATTTTCTTAATAAATACTATTTTTGTTGTTTAAGAGTATATAAATACTAATGTTGTGTGTTTTTTTTACAGCAACCAGAGTTGAATAATCCTCAACAGACACAGAGACCTTGCACTGTCTGCTTGATTAACGCAGTGAATATGGCTTTACTTCCCTGTGGACACGTGTTCTGCACGCAATGCGTTATCCAATTTAACAACAGATGCCCAATATGTAGAAGATGGATAGTGGACTACATCAGATTATATTTTTAAAACATATATTTCAATTGTAATAAAATATAAGAATAAACATATATATATTTGAATTGTAA
>JAGFPH010001422.1:156747-167790 GCA_018207615.1 Philaenus spumarius
TAATAAAATATAAGAATAAACATATATATCTTAACAGTTTTTTATTTTAATACCCTGATTAAGACAAACTATCAAATATATAGGATATCATAGTCCAGATGGTACAACGACTATTATGGCTTTGTGTTCTGTTGTTATTTTTTCAATTATAGTAAGTAAAACGACTATAAATACATAGTCAGAACACAACAAACATTCATTACGCATACAGAGCTCAAAGAATAAACAATGGAATCTATCAAACCTAAAGTAATTCGTTATTGCTGCGATCTCAAATGTTTTGTTTTGCCAAGAACTGCTGTCGACGGTATTGCGTGTAGAGTGTGTAATTATTTTAGCACTTGTCATTGCAAATGTAAGACCTCACAAAAACTATTCTGGAAAATCACGTTATACAGAACTCATTTCGAAGGATATACCTGCTGCGAAGACATATGCCATCGGTTTACCAAGGCTCAATTGTTTAATTGTCAGAAATTTTCACCTTGTTATTGTTCTACAAATAAACTGTGTACTTGTGTGTTGGAAAAATGTAAAAATAGAAACTCGTGGTCAGAGAAAACCAAGTGGTAAAGTGTAAAAGATTTGTATTTTCTGTTTGAATAAATAGAATGTGTTGAAACAAAAGACGTGATTGTTGATTATAATACTCTACCTAAACTAACCATCCAAATTATTACTTTATACCAAACATTTTTAAATCGTATAACTATATTTTTTCCTGAGTATGAGATATCTGCGACTTTCAACATATTTGACTTGCGTTCCCTGCATAGTTCAGATGGCCAGTGTACATAGTCCAGATGGTGCAACGTGCATTACATCATCTTGGTAGGTTGCCATGTTGCATTTCGTTTCCTGTTAGACGGCTATATAAAGCAAGCGCGATTTCTACTCCGCAGTTCAGACTCGTCCTTCTCTCTGGAACTTTACGCTATGGATATAATCGAGGACTTTGTTGGAGACGAGCTGCCTCGTCTATTTGCCGTAAGTAGATTTTAAGATTTTTACTAGTATATAGAAATCAGTGCGTGTGTATGGTTTTATCGAAAAAATTTCTTCTTAAAGGAACTCAAATACGGAGTCGATGAGGAGGAGGAGGTGGACTCCGACAACCTCTTCTATTATGATTATTCCTCGGGGGAGGACGAAGATGATGAAGTCTTGGAATGGGTACTCCAAGAGTACATGGAGAGAAGAGGAATTTTTGATTTTTAAAATGTTATATTAAAATTTTGTTTTTTAAATGAATTGTTTTTATTTTGACTAAATCCTATAAATAATTTTTTTGAGGTCAAGGTTAGGTGGGAATACGTTTACTGTGAAACACAGACAATGTAGAGTTATGACAAATTAAGTGTATAAGTTAATTATTCGAGGGCAATGTAGAGTTATGACAAATTAAGTGTATAAATTAATTATTCGAGATATCGCATTCTGGTATAAGTTTTTCGTTGTATTTTTGACATCATATCACAAGGTTAAAAGAGAATAATTTAATTTAATTTAGAAAATAAAAAAAATAAAGATGGCGGAAACAAAATGGCGGAGAAAAGATGGCGGAAACAAAATGGCGGAAAAAGATGGCGGGCGGAAACAGTGGCCGGCGTCGACGCCTCAAGGTCACCCTCAACGCCCATATTACTCTCCTCAAGGTCAACACCTCACAATCGTTAACTATCCTCAAGGTCAACATCTCACACACGTTACACTGCTCAAAGGTCAAGGTCAAGGTCAAGGTTGTGCCAACTCTGGGCAGACTCTACTCTTATTTTTTTATTTGTTGATATATTTGAACTGTTTCCAGCTATTAGGTACAAACAAAAGTAACTTACAGTCAAATATTTATTAGGTTAAGAGCAGTAGGTAATTTTAAAAACTGAAAGAAATGTTGGTGGTACAGTTTTGGTTATTCGATATGTTAATCCTCTAATTTGGAAGCTTCTTTTGTAAAACCTGGACGTTTTCAGAATGACAAAAATTGTTAAACACATTTTGGGTATCCGTTTGAAACTCAGGTGCTCTTTCCAATATTTATTCAGGAATATTGATATTTGAATCAGCCATCATAAGTACGTTTACACTTTTACAATAGCCTATAGGCTAATAAACTAACAACATCAAAGGTTTGTCATTGTTCAATTTGTTTATGTGGCTAGAAACAGTCAGCTGTTTAAACATTGTATAATAGAATACGGTAAGTAGAATAGCAGCGCTCGTGGTAACAAATCGTGGAACCTTCTTTCCCGACCTAGTCCTTTTACAGTTTTACCCTGACTGTTTATCCGGCCTATCGAGAATCGATTGGTTTCAACCACAGCTGACAGTACTGACAATAATGGTTTATTGCGTTGGTATGATAAAAAATATTTTCTTTATGAGGCTCTTGCATGCGTTTTCAAGAAATGCATATTTGGAAGTTTAATATGTTGTTGTTTATAGAAGGAATTATTCAAGAGATCATATCAAGACATTTTAAGGTAACGCCTTTACTTACTTTGTTCAACTGCAATCCTTTGAGATTCGCTTCACAATCAACTAGATTCAATTACACAAAACAAATTTCTATAACATAGGATACCTAAAGAAACAAGTAGTTTTAAAGTAAAATCACGTTTTTCGTCTTATTTATAAGCAAACATCTTCAATAAAATTGTATAGTTTACAAGTTTTGTCACCTAGGAATTATAATTTAGATGTTCATGAACGATTTCCTCCAAATTAAAAACGATTATCTTCAAAATTAGATGAAAGATAAGTTATATTGAAGAGGACTGTATGGTACTATTTCGACCTCGTATTGCACACCCTTAAGAAAAACATAACTGTTTCTATTTTATTTGTGTATCTCCCATATATTTTAGTAGGCTAAACTTTTCAATTACATCCTGTACATACTTAAACTTTTGAGTACTGCGAACGTACGGGTCCGTTTGCTGCTAAACTTCCGTAAAGGACTACGCCCGTACGGGTACGTTTTGTATTTTTCTGTTCAAAGAACTAATACTAGTAACGCTATCTGTTATTTTTTCAAAGAAGCTGGATGTTTAAACGAAAACGAAATGCAACATTCAATTGTTTACAAAAATCTATACCTTCCATGCATGCAGTTTATTTATAGTTTGGTGTGCGTCTCTATAGTTAACCTTGTTTGTGACTTTATGTTTTGATTCCGTTTACACATCCAATGGATAATTACCATCTTGTAATTCATGACAATGAAATCAAACTGTTCTTTACAAATGCCGAATCGGACATTGAAGATGAACTGGAGTGTTATCTTCTTTTTCAGGGGAATATTTTATGTGTATACATTTTTTTCGTATAAAATATTTAATTATATATTTATTTATATATAATTATAAATGAATAAAAAACATCTGCATACAAGATAAATCAAAGTGAATAATAGACGTAACATACTGAAAAGATTTAAAATTAGAATATTATAAAAAATCTCAGGCTGTAGTTTGGAATACTAAAACGTAGTATTTAAAACGTTAAGGCCAAAAATTTTAAAATTACTTCCCATAAAAAATGCAGTTTTTCCACATATTATAAAATCCTAAATCAGATACAACAACCTATAGAATCTGTAAACGTACTAATAAAAGTTTCATTTAATCTAAATTAATATTTTTTAAAGTGATTAAAAAACACAGATATTTCCACTTTAAACTCAGCAGGGTGTAACGATAAAAGTACTAAATTCTATTTCCTCAACGTTGCATCGTTTTAGAAACTCCAACTTTGCGACTTCAAAAAACTCACCGGATAAACTAATTCAGTTACATTTTCATCCCTTGTTAAACGTACAGACCTGACGTAACGTTCTCCTGGGAAATTATGTGTTCTTGTCCAATCGGATGTGAGGCTGCTTTGGTCGTACGGAATATGTATTCAAGAGCAGAACAATGCTTGTATGTGCCCAGTACTTTGGTACGTTTAACAAACTATTCAATAAATACATAAATAGTATAGCGCAGGTTAGGTCGGGTCAATTCAACCTTGTGCACACGTACAGTAATTAACTAACTCAACCGTAATTAATTTTGATTTAAGTTTGTTCGTGAATCGAAGTAGTGAAATTAAAAAAAAAATATTTCTTTACAAGTAAAAACAACAGAAATAGAGTAATTTAGTTAAATTATATATTAACTATGGAAAACCCCTGTGTTGGTACCTTCTATACACATAATCATGTTATGTTTACTTTATAATAAAGTTGTAGGATTAATAATAACTCCAAAGCTAAGATGGTAAATAATATTAAATGTTCAAATCAAATTATTTCGTATATTTTATAACAGCATTTATAATAAAGGTTAAAAGAACCATCAAGGCTCAGGTTTACACTTTAATGAAAACCAAACCTAAAAGTTGAAATGCAAATAGTTGCTTCAAAGTGTGAAATCAGATGTTAATGGAAATATTAGAGCAAACAGCTGTTTTATCTGTTATTTTGTTCAATTGGTTACCATGGTAATTCATCAGTCTAGGCTTAACCTAAGAATTTGTTCGACTAAATTTACATAAATTGAAATAAAAAATGTTTTTATCAAAATGAATTATAGTCTATGTTACTCAGGGATAGTAAAGCTATTTATTAGTAAAACTATTTTAAATCGGTTCTGTAGTTCCAGAGATTACCCGGATAGGCTTCCATTTCAGCTCATATTATTTGTTTTCTCTGACCTTGAACGTAATTTTGGGGGTAGTTTGCATCCACAAGGGGTTGAAAACTACTTCAGATAATCTCACGATCCCGTATATTTCCCCTGTTAAGATTAGAGGGTAGGTTTAAGCAATAAATGTAGATAAATATAATTAAAATATAGTTTAGAATTTACCAGCCCAAGACGAAGACACAGGAAGTGGACCATCCTTGAGTAATAAATAGTGCTAAATGTTATGAAATAGCTGACTCAAACAAGACACACTTACAAAGACATACTTGGATAATCTGACAAACTATAAAAGGGTTATACTGACCTAGATCTAGGATCAGTATTTTTGTGTGCCGGGGGGAGACTCTGTGGGAAAGAGTTAGTTTTCCTGTGAAACGGAGAAAACGCTGCTGGTCGGAAAGCGATCATTTTGGGCTACGAGAATTCCAGTTAGAGAGCTTTGGTAAATAGGTAGGTGAACAGATTGTCAGATATCCATCATTAAAGTGTTTATGTTGCTTTTTATTTAAATTAAAGTAGAAGCTCATTCGAGCCAACATTACACGAACATTACAGCTACTTCTTTGGGTGTTTCGTCTTGGGGTAGCATTTCCAAATTGATTAGTTGGAGTATTAAAGTTGATTAGTGTTAAAAGAATCAGTTATTCATTGCAGTTTTGTTTGTAGAGAGTGTAAAAAGAATAGTCTACCACTGAACCACTTGATAGTAAATTGTAAAACAAACGGACTGGTTTATTTCTATGACATACTCCTTGAACCTTAGTGATCCGTAACTTTGAACCTTGGGCAGTTGAAGTTATATTTCTACCCCTATCACACCTCCCACCAAAAAGTAGAGTAAACATTTTATGTTCCGTCATTTCCTAATTTTTCGTTAAATTAGGTGTGGTTTCACCGGCATGACTTTGTGGTGCATTTCCAGGTCGGTTTCTATGGGGCTTAGTGATGTGAGCTGGGCATATGCCCAGTGGGCTGGTCGTTTAAAAATGGGCATATGCCCGGGCATTTGCCCAAAGCGATTTTAAGCTCCCAAAAACTGGGCGTTTAAAAAAAAATTGTTTAAGGCAGTTTTAACTATTATATTTCATGTTTTAATTATTATAGTTCATGTTTTTAATCTTTAACTACCTTCAGTGCTTACTTGTGTTCTTAAAATTAACATTTTAAGGGAGGGGGTCATTATCAAGAGATAAGTTGACAAACAACTTAAACCATTCAAATAAACCCCTAAAACTAGTAATATTTTCAATGTGGTGTTTTGAATAAACATTTTATGGCAAAATTGTTAAACAATATCTAATTTACTAACTGCTACTTAAGCAGGTTTCTACTCTGGAAGTCATAAATGTGTGCATAAGGTAAATTTATAATGAATCAATGAATAATTGAATTTATAGTTAAGTATTAAGGTTTTGTTAATAAAAAGTGCTTTTTAACAGCTTTGTATTTCAATAACATGAAAAGGCACATATAAAACATTATTATTTTCATTTTGCTTTTATATGGTCCAACATTGGTTTAAAAATATATATATAATTCTGTTTGTTGTACAATCATTCATGTTTTTATATAGGCCTAACAATTTTTACCAAAAAACAAACAAAACAACTAACTTTTCACTTTAGGTAGGTAGGATAGTCAAGAATTAAGGTTGTAGTTACATATGAAAAAGATGGATGATTGTGGAGGCATTGGCCAACCACTTCTGGGAGGAAAGCCATATGTCTCATAAACATAATATAAAGCTTATTTCCATTCTAAATTATTTCCCCTTGTTGACAAGTGAGAGTCAACACTTCCTACCAATAAAATAACATATTATACAAGTAATTATTTATTTCAATATAGGCTTTTATGTAAATATGAATAATAAGAGGTCTACAAAGTTATTTAGAAGAGTGGTCTTCAAATTAATTTCCATTAATTAGGTTTATTAATTAGCCTTTAACTGT
This sequence comes from Philaenus spumarius, assembly GCA_018207615.1. Lineage (NCBI taxonomy): Eukaryota > Metazoa > Arthropoda > Insecta > Hemiptera > Aphrophoridae > Philaenus > Philaenus spumarius. The sequence continues at coordinate 163,388 of JAGFPH010001422.1, forward strand.
ATAAACGCCTGGGCGCTTATGGATTTTGGGCGCTTATTTGGGCATATGCCCTGGGCATTTTCCCCGACATTTAAACGCCTGGGCGTTTTACATCACTAATGGGGCTACTACATTTTTATATTTTAATCATAATTTGTTCATTCCATAGCATTATTTGGAGGTGTAATAAACGTGTGTTGTGATAAAACCCCTAAAATGGGTGGTTTTGGGACTTTTTAGGGGTAATGCTGGGTTTTAGAGCCACAGGTCCCAGATCAGCGTCCCAAGAATCATAAAGTACAAAAAGTAGGGTCGTGGACCATTTCCTGAGGTCATACCCCATGTTTTAAATGGACTAAAAGTTAGCACACGGTACATTCTGTACAAGTAAGGCGAGCGAGTGGAGAGTAAGGCAAGATTTTAATTTCGTAAATGCATTCAGAAGAGATTGCACAGATCCACACAGCGAGGTAATAAACGAAAATTATTGGCTTTTTATCACTTCTAATTGAATTACTGTTTAATTTATGGCATTGTATATTCGTCCGTTATAAACTTTTGAAAGAATCTTTGTAAGTAGTAATTCTAAAGAAATATATTGTATTTGCATTAGTGAAAAGGGTTTTATTTTCTACAATATCTGAGTCTATATATATATATATATATATATATAATCCAAATACCACTCACTGACTCACTCATCACGAAATCTCAAAAACCACCGAACGGATTTGAATTAAATTTGGTAACTTCCTCTAGGGCCGTGTGTGAGGGTTTGAGTGAATCAAAGTGACTAAAAGGACCACCGAACGGATTGGAATGAAATTTGGTAGGTAGTTTCATCTAAGGCACTAGGTGCTCGCTAAGAAATGTTCTAAAAAAATTCGAAATTTTAGGAGGAGTTAGGGAGGTCAAAGTTACTAAAAATCCCCCAAATATTTCAATATAGTCAAATATTTGTAAATTTAGTCGGAAAAAATTATTAGGTTAGGCCTAGACTGATGAATTACCATAGCAACCAATAGAATAAAATAACAGATAAAACAGCTGTTTGCTCTAATATTTCCATTATACCCTTATTTCACACTCTGAACCAACTATTTGTATTTCTAACTTTTAGGTTAGGTTTTTATTGAAGTGTAGACCTGAGCCTTGCTGGTTCTTTTAACCTTTATTATAACTGCTGTTATAAAATATACGAAATAATTTGATTTGAACGTTTAACATTATTTACCATCTTAGCTTTGGGGTTATTATTAATCCTACTACACCTTCATTGTAAAGAAAACATAACATGATTATGTGTATAGAAGTTTTAATATTTCCGCCATCAAACACAAGAAAAGTGTCATCGGTTCTCTAGTTACATTTTGTTATTAGGCAGTGTACCATGGACCACGCAACGACGTACACGGTCTGCAATTGTCCAGCAAAATTCAGTTTTAAAAGTGTTGTAATTGTTTTGTGTTTTTAATGTGTAATGTGTAAGTGTAACTCGACAATGGGATTACGGTCCCGAAACGCGTCGTAACATTCTAACGACCAAAATAAGTCAAATGACGGACCAATAACAGGTAATATTTATTATAGTAATTATTATATTATCCTATATATTAGTATTCAAAGTGACTTGGAAACCAAGAAACATGCAACTAAAATTACCATAGCAACCAATTGAATAAACTAACACACTAAACAGCTGTTTGCTCTAATATTTCCATTACAGCTGATTTCAAATTTTGAAGCAACTCTTTGTGTTTCTAACTTTTAGGTAAGGTTTTTATTGAAGTGTACACCTGAACCTAGCTGGTTCTTTTACCCTTTATTAGAACTGATGTTATAAAATATACGAAATAATTTGATTTCAACATTTAACATTATTTGCCATCTTAGCTTTGGGGTTATTATCACTCCTGCACCTTTATTATAAAGAAAACATAACATGATTATGTGTATAGAAGGTTCCAACGGGGTTGGCGTGCGGAGCATGCAAGGGTTTCCCCTAGTATTAAATAAAAATTAATGTATCGTTAATAAGAACTTTCTAACTGCATAGTTAAGTAAAGAACAATACTACAGACATCACACTTAACTCCACTTGGTGGCATAGCGCGAGTTAATATACCATTTAGTAGAACTATGTTATCATCGTACAAGTACGAAACAAAAACAATTATGACATAATTGTATCCAATGTACGAAGACTAAGTATCTTCCTATACTACGTATAATTGTATCTTGGAATTCTCACTAAGTTATCTTAGATTACACTAATCAACTCAGTCTTGTACTATACGTATTCCTGATTAGTTTTAATTTACAAAGTTGATATTTAATCAGTGTCAAGGACAGTTTCCACGGCAACGCGTAATATCAAATTGGATATGTCACGAGCGTTCTGAATGTCTTCCTTTTCAACTTAAACTTTCACATTGACATTTCGCTAAAACCATTATAATAAACGGTACCAGAAACTGGCACATACTTTCTCACAAACATATTTAAATTATTAAACAGATTCATTGAGACTTCATAATTGTAGGAGGGGTAGGAGAGGTGATATTAAAGTAGGAAATTAACTAATTAATATTACTATTATTACCTAGAGAGAAAATTATTCAATCGATTTCGAACAAATTTGCACAAAACACGTCTATTACGCCTGTATAGATGCACGAAAAAAGGTTTTGAAAAACATCCCCCTATCGGCCAAAAAACCCGCAAAAATCAGTTATTATTATTATTATTAGGTAAACAAGAATTTTTAGAAAGATACGGTTTTCTGCATATTTTGTACATTAAGGGCTACAAATAAGCCAAGTTTGAACAAAATCGTTAGAGTCGTTTTCTTATAAAAAAAATAATAACAGATTTTTTGGGGTTTTTTTGGTTAAAAATGGGGTTGTTTTTTTGTTTCAAATCTGCACTATCTGCAATAGTTCTTCACCGATTGCTTAGAAATTTTGACACAAAGTTTCATTTGAATACAGGCGTGTTTTTATTTTTGAAAAACAACGCCATGTTGACGTAAAAACAACACAAACAGTACTAAATATTTTACGGCAATGGGAGCGCCATACTAAATAATAAATGTTTATTTTTGTTACAGTAATCAGCCGTTTGATCTAATAATTTCATTAACACCTGATTTTAAACTTTGAGGTATGTATTCCTAACTTTTAGGTTAGGTTTTTATTAAAGTGTAGACCTGAGCCCTTCCGGTTCTTTTAACCTTTACTATAACTGCTGATGTAAAATGTACGAAACAATTTGTTTTTTACATTTACCTTAAACAAGTGACTAACTGTACTCTATTGGCAGAAGGAAACTTTGTATCGGATCAATTACGTTATCAACTTGCACATTATATTTCAAACCAGTAATCTCAGCTTTGAGGTTATTATTAATCCTTTATTATAAAGAAAACATAACATAATTATGTGCAAAGAAGGACCCAACGGGGTTGGCGTGCGGATCACGCTAGGGTCTCCCCTAGTGATAAATAAATATGTTTATTGTTGATACAGTAATCAGCTCTTTGGTCTAATATTTCCATTAACGGCTGATTTTAAACTTTGAAGCAATTATTTGTATTTCTAACTTTTAGGTTAGGGTTTCATTAAAGTGCAGACCTGAGCCCTTCTTTATTATAACTTATGATGTAAAATGTACGAAATAATTTGATCTGTGCATCTAACATCTCAGCTTTGACGTTATTATTAATCCTACACAATTATTATAGGCCTAAATAAAACATAACATAATTATGTGTATATTATATTCATTGTTGATAGCCTTAGAACTACATATATTTTATAAATATTATTTATTTTCTGTCAAATGTAGTCTATATTTAAGTGTTTGAGTGGACATAAATAGCTGGCCTGATGATGCTGCCTATGGCAGTGAAACATGTAGCCACATAAAAGGTAAAGTACAAATATATAGACTACATTTGACAGAAAATAAATAATATATATAATTATGTGTATACTAGGGGAGACCCCTGCGTGCTCCGCACGCCAACCCACGATGCGACCCTCTAAAAACATATGTTATGTTTTATTTATAATAAAAGTGTAGGATTAATAATAATCTCAAAACTAAGATGGTAAATAATGTTAAATGTTCAAATCAAATTACTGTATTTCTTATATTTTATAACAGCAGTAATAATAAAGGTTAAAAGAACCAGTAAGGCTCAGGTCTACACTTAATCAAAAACCTAACAAAAAAGTTATAAATAATAACCTCAAAACTAAGATGGTAAATAATGTTAAATGTTCAAAACAAATTAGTTCGTACATTTTATAATTTGAATAAATAATTCATTTCCTCCCTTATAAAAATCAATATTTACTTCCACAAAGCAGCTGTATTAGTTAGTTTCTTATTATAAACAGCTGTTTTGTATTAAAATGTTT
>JAGFPH010001422.1:167800-190994 GCA_018207615.1 Philaenus spumarius
ATTAGTTAGTTTCTTATTATAAACAGCTGTTTTGTATTAAAATGTTTGTATAACCTTCTGAATACTGTAATCATCGTTATTTACATCCACGAAATCAGCTGGATTAGTTTTATAAACAGCTGTTTTGTATAGAAATGTTTTTTAAATATTTTCCATGTTAATCTTATGGGGAAAACCCGACCTTTGAGATTAGCTCACGCCATTAAGGATAAGAATTTTTGACATCTAAAACCTTATTGCAAAACTACGAAATGAGACGAATTTTTTGAAACCTCAAACATTAAAATTATTCCAGAAATAAGGGATGAGTTGTGTTTACAAAAAACGGCTTCACGTATTATATATAAAGATATATAATTATGTGTATAGATGGTTCCAACATGGTTGGCGTGCGGAACACCCAGTGTGAAAACGTGACAAAATCTGCACATCAGAATGTAAAAATGTTTTAAGTTGGGCTCAAATTGAGTTCACCGGAACAACTACACCAATTTGGTGTTCTACAAAACAGGAGTAAATGTATTAGATCCACTTTTTTATACACAAACCAAACCTAACTGGAACTACTATTACCATTTCTGCGTTTGTGGTATTGCTGACATTATAGTAGCACCTTTATTAAAACATCATCCAAGGATCCATGTAGAAGTCTCAGGAAGTTTATTCTAGAAAAATACCAGAATATATCTCGGTCTTATTTTGTTTCATTAGTTTATAGTAAAAATACTGTTACTAAAACTAATCTGACCCAATTTTATGAACAAAAAACAATTTTAATACCAAACAGTTTTAAAAACTTTGCAAAAAGCAAAATATTACAGATTACATTAAGGTATTACATTAATTTCTGCTAAGGTCCTTCCTTTATTTAAAAAGAACAGTCCCATTTCTATCCTCCCAGCATTTAGTAAAGTCCACAATCGATGCAGTGGTCAAGTTAATGGACTTCTTATTAGAAGGTCTTGATAAAAAAAGGGAAGTTTTGAACATTTTCCTGGACCTTTCTTGTTACGTTCGTTAATATACGCGCCTTATTTTACTGATTTAGGCAACCTATCCTACCCCTAGTTGACCTACCGCCCGATTGACTACGCCACTAATCAGTGACATCTCTGCTTTCTTCTTTGCAAAGAAGATTCGAGAAGGGCTGCGGCCATTTTTGCTTTGTGCTTTCGTTTGAAGTTACACGCAACGTTCGCTGCTGATAATGTGAAAGTTGTTCTGGAGGAAAGTGCTCTTGTATAGCGTAATGTTTTGTATTCAGAGTAAAAATATTGAGATGCAGCGTTTTCTACAGTACAGTAATGTCGTTTACTTCTCTGAAAACATGTGTAGTGTTTCCTAACGTTTTTCAAGTTACACTCAGTGTTAACCCAGGTAACTGTTCTGTTCTCATTCTATTAGGTTTATGAATTCTAACTGTCGATATTCATCCATATATATATTAATTGTGCCTATATAATGTTACCTTTTCTTTATTTAAAATTCTATTATTCAAATTTTAAAAAACCAGACTCAGTAATATTTAACCTAACTTCTTTAATACTATCAGACTGTAAATTTTTTTGTTACTAATTTTGTACGTTAAAACGTTCATACTTAAAGAACTCTGTAAAACCATATGTTTAATGGACTGTGTCGTTAATTTTATTTTAAAATCAAATTGGAAATTACTATGATTTTTAAAGCATTCTGCCTGTCAAGCATGTTCCAACTTTAATGTTCTGACAAACTGTAACAAGCATTATGCAGCGCCATTTTGAACATGTTTTTTCTGTATAATGTCAGATCAGTAATTTGACTGTGTTTGGTCTGTTCTACAGTTTAACTGGGTTCTACTCCTGCCTAAAGTTTTCTATATCAACTTAAAACTTCCAAACATCTGGCTATTTATTTTTCAACATCTATCCAAAGCATTTGACAGCCAACCTATAGAAAATATAACAAAAAAAGAGAACATGTTTATGGATATTTAATTTTAATCCTGTTTTGTTGTAAAATACAAACCTTTTGCTTAATATCTGCAAACCTACATAAACTTTTTAAGGGATATTTCTACAGAGTGTTCTTGTTAATGTAATGTAAATTTATTAATTTATTGTTTAGGTTAAGTTATGTAAACATAAAGGGTGGTGCGCAGCTAGCTACTTTTCGGCAATTACAATCCCACAGGGATTATCCAAAATTTATTCAGTTTATAAGGTGACGTCACAAACTAATTTATTCTCAGTTTAGTCCATTTTTTTTATTTTTTTTATTTTTCCAAAAGTTTTCTTTATAATAAACATTTTGGTTGATCAACCGTATACCTATTCAGGTATACTAAACTAGGCATAATAACTCTTGCGTTGGTTAAGCGTATATGTTATATTATAAGCCATTTGGTAAATTTTTACTGTTTATAAATAATTATTTTGTCAAAAATCAAATGTTGTAATATTTGTCAAATATATCTCATAAAAATTATTCACAAAAAGGGGAGGGTTTTATTTTTCTTTTCAGGGTGGGTTAGTTAATTTTTGTTTAATCTAATCTAAGGGCGCATAATTTAATTTTGTTCTTGATAAATAAGGGCGTATAAATTTTGTTTATGACAAACTATTTAGTTGGTTGAATAAACTATGTAACTGATTTCTGTGTATATAATTTGTTTTACATAAGTTACCTTTTGTAAATGGATGAATAACGCTTATTCCAGCAGTTTTTTTTTGCAGATCAAGGTAAGGTTATCTGTTAATTTTTTTTTTGGGTTAATTCATAATACTGTGTCGTCTATTCAAGGTCCAGTTCAGCTTCCGTTTAGTTTAAAGTAAAGACGGCACAAGTTTCTGGTAGCAGTAGCAGGTCGATTCTTAAATAGGCCTAACCTAAATTTTTATCCTTTGGTCACACACCTTGACGCATGAAGTAAAGCTCTAGGTTACTTTCCAATATTAAATTTTCTTACCAGGTCAGCTTCACATTGGAGCAGCTGTTTTTGTTTGCATTGGTATTTTGTTTAACAATTTTTCGTAAGTTATTTAGTGGCGCAGTTTACCTTTTTTTTTATATTTACCTTGTCCGTCATATACCTAAACACAAAATTTTCCTAACCAGCATATCTCAAAACCAACACTAATGTTTTTGATGAAATTTTAATTTTTTTTTTTTTTATTAACTTGTTTGCATTTAACTTTCGGAGCAGTCGACTTAAATAAGCAAGGAAAACAAAAAAAAGAGGTTTTCCTTAAATAAATAAAATCAAAAAAAATTTCCTTGCTCATTTGACTTGGCGTTTTAAGATCGCACATCCGTACAGCACATATATATTTAAATTTATATTGAACATAGATGCAGGTTAACCATTTTTTTTATATATATATATATATATACATTCATTTTTTTTTAACCCAAACACATTCAATTTTTTTTTCTTTAATTGCGGAGCAGTTTCGGGTTAGTAAGGAAAACAAAAATATTTAATAATCTTATAAAACAAAAAAAACAAAAAAAATTATAAAAACGCATTCAAACAAAAACTTCCTTACTCACTTGATCTCTGCCTTATATTACGCACCTTTTATTTTTTTTTTTTTTCTTAGCAACACGTTGTTTTACATTTTTTTTTTTTGCAAACATTTCACCTTTTCTATAATTGATTTTTCATATTCAACATGGGTGATTTAACGAAGGTAATTGAAAATCTGATCTCGCTTTTGAGGTGGTTACTCGCGGAGGCCGAGTCGAGACTGTCAGGGCTATGCGGACTGCTCTAAGGAGTCTGCTTCAGGCAGGTTCAGAGCAGCTCGTAGAAACCATAAGTAAAGAAAATTTACCAGAGCACTTGGAGTTGGCTCGTTACTCATTTGATGATTTGAACGATGAGTTGGATAATTTAGATTCTAATCAACCTTCAAAATTAGAAAGATTAGCTGCCAGGTTAAACCTGTTTGAGCAAAGATTAACCTTTTTACTAAACGTTTTGAACAATTTAAATCTCTCTACAACCGATTGTAATGTGGAATGCAACCAAATTATAACTGATTTCCAAAGTATCAAATTAAAATTTCAAGGCTTAAGAACTAATACATCTTCTGAAACAAATTTATCACGGCTACCTGCCGCCTCGACTTTGCCAATCGTGAGTGACGTTGCGCCCGATCATTTAAATTCTGTTTTTGTGTCAGAAAGAAATTTGTTTGCTGAGAATAATAGGTTGTCAAATTCATTAGGTGAAGCTCAGCAGCTTTCATCTACTGGGTTTTCCTATGGAAAGCTGAAACATCCAGCGGAAAAACTTGTATGTACTTTACCAATAACAGACGGGTTTGATCTGGAAAAACTTATTAAGTTTATTAAAATCTGTTTGAATTTATGCCGAACTTATCCTGATTTGAATCGGAATATAATCACTGTTCTTTTGCCTTACGCTCAGGAACCACTCAGTTCATGTTTGCTGCGACACAGCAACTTTCCTGATTTCCATAGAGAGGCGCTCAACTTATTTGTACCTGCGAAAATACGCCGCACCCTGGAGCAGGACCTCTTTTATCGCCCCCAGGGGCATAATGAGACTCTGCACCAGTTTGTGAGTGAAATAAAGGAAGCTGCCCAGGTGCTTCTAATAAATAAAAATCCGGCAGAGATTATAGAAGTAATTATAGATGCCCTCTCACCGGAAGTCAGGAGTTGTCTGGTGTTCGCCAGCAAACCTTCTAATTTTAATGATTTGGACAAATTATGTGCCCAAGTAAATAACGTTTTGTTCACTGACAAAGAGAGGTCACCCGTCTCTAAAAGTTTTTCCAGACCAGAACCAGAAGTTAGACCCATAAGGTCACCAATAATATGTTATAGGTGTGGCCAAAAAGGTCACACAGCGCCACAGTGTAGGAGCGCCATGCAACACCACAACTCTACACAATACAGACAAACACATCCACACAATCAATACAACAATAGATTTTCACTTCAACAAAAAAACGATTCAAGGGGCGAGAAATAGCCAGTTTCTCTCTACATGCCCCAAAAGCCAAAACCGACTACAGCCATATTTTTTTTACCAGTCTTTTTATAAAAAAAAATACCAATATTCAACACCTTATAGTCCAAAACATAAAAAAACCATAAACTCAACACCTTCGAATCCTAAAACTCACAATTTAAAATGTAACAAAGAGTTTCCAGCTCTAGATAGGTTTCATAAGTCATCTGGTGCTAGACCAGAAATGTGTACCCCGTTTTATTTAAGGCCCACGTGCCTTTCTTGTAAATCAACTGGTCACTATAACTGGGAGTGTCCTTCTTTTGACCAGCACAGGAGCAGGGTCGCTCGCTTCTCTCCCTTGGCAAACAATTCACTTACTAGGAAAACGTATAAGTGTTTAAAATCAAAAGGCTTAACCAACAAAATTTTACCTCTTGTGGAGGTTAACATCAAAAATTTTAAAACTAATGCTTTATTAGATTCAGGGTCAGTGAGAAGCATAATGTCAGCAGACCTTTTTGAAAAATTAAAATCTTTAAACTCAATAAAGTCCGTTAAAGAGGTAAAATCGGAGTGCCTCACTGCCAACGGAGAGAGGTTAGCTATCAATGTAGCCTGTCAAGTTCAGTTAAAGGTTGAACACTGTAGCTGGAATTTTGAAATTTTAGTGGCACCTCAGCTATCGTGTCCTTTAATTTTAGGGTCCGATTTTTTTCTTAAAAGTCGACTCGTGTTGAATCCTTTCGAAGGCACCTTTACCTTTAATTTTTGTAAGGCTATACATTTCAAATTAATTAATTTTCAAAAAAGGGCACCTCCTACTCTAAGCTTATCCTCTGCTACTCCGGTCTCTGAAAACCCGCTGGGTCATCTTAATGACGAAGGTCAAAAGGTGATCTCAGATTTAATACAAAAATTTCCTGATGTCCTCACTACTGAATTAGGCCTCACATACCTAATAAAATATAAAATAGAATTGAAAGACAACATACCTGTGAAGAGTCAACCCTATCAACTGGCACCTCCGAAAATGCAATTTTTGAGGGAGCACATCAGAGACCTTGTGGAGAAGGGAGTAGTAGAAAAAAGCATTTCAAATTACTCCTCTCCGGCTTTTCTTGTTCAACATCCTGAGAAGAAACCCAGGATGGTTATCGATTACCGTAAACTTAACCAGCATATCGTAATCGAAGCTGTACCCCTTCCGAATCTACACCAGTGTTTAAATTGGTTTGTGGGAGCCAAGTATTTCACTGTGTTTGACTTAAATTCTGCCTACCATCAAATTCCACTCACTGAGAGTTCCAAGCATCTCACAAGTTTTTGTACTCCCTGGTTGCTCTATCAGTTTACAAGAGTCCCATTTGGACTCTGTACTGGTGCTCAAGTTTTGACCAGACTTCTTGACCAAGTTTTCTCAGATATCAAGTTCAAATTCGTTTTCAATTACCTCGATGACCTAGTCATCTATTCGGAAACTTGGGATGAGCATGTTAATCATCTGCACGAAGTCCTTTCTCGATTGCGACAGGCGAAACTTACGGTTTATCCCGATAAGGTTCGTTTTGCTGTAAAAGAGATAAGTTTCCTTGGTCACCTTGTTTCAGCCAGAGGCGTGGAAATTGACCCCGATAGAACCAAGGCCATCAGAACCTTTCCTAGACCTACCAATCCAAAGGCAGTGTCACGCTTTATTGAAATGGTTAATTTTTTTTCTAAATTTATTCCTAACTTCGCTGAACACGCCGCTCCTCTAAATCTGCTCAGGCGGAAAGGACAAAAGTTTCTTTGGAACAAAGAGCAAGACATTGCTTTTGAACATCTAAAAAACGCCATCATACAACCTCCTGTTCTTCGTATGGCAAACTTTGACAAACCTTTTGTCCTTCAAACGGACGCAAGTTCGTGCGCTTTAGGAGCAGTCCTACTCCAGGAAATTGACGGTTCTCGTCAACCTATAGCCTACGCTTCCCGCACTCTCACACCTGCGGAAAGAAAAGCCTCTTCTGCGTATGAGTCAGAATGTCTGGCCGTAGTCTTTGGAGTAGAGAAATTTAGACAATATCTCGAGCATCGCGAGTTTCTACTAGAAACGGATAACCAAGCGCTTTCCTGGCTTCTAGCCCGTCCCAGACAGTTAGGCAAAATGGGACGATGGATCGCTAAATTAACCTCCCTTAAATTTCAAGTGGCACATATCAGGGGAACCCAAAACGTAATAGCAGATTCACTTTCTAGGATGTTTGAGATAGAAAAGTCACCTGAACAGATTTCTCCTTCAGAGAATACCATTATTTGCAATAGCCTTTTAACTAATTTCCCTCTTGCCTTTCAGGACATTGGTGCGCAACAGCGCGCTGATGAGACTTTAAATCCCATAATTTCAGATCTGGAAGCAGGTGCAACTTCCAGTCGTTTTTGTCTTAATAAAGGGACCCTTTGCCTTAAGAACCACAAAGGTATCCCAATCAAAGTTTATGTTCCCCGATCCTTAATTGACCTGGTTATTAATTATTATCATGACTCCCCAGTAGGAGGTCATTTAGGTATTTTCAAAACCAAATTTAAGGTGAGTGAATTTTTCTTCTGGCCTTCACTCTCACAAGATGTCACCCGTAAGGTTCGCAGTTGTGACACATGTGCTGTGAGCAAGCCCGCTCAAAATAGCAAACTTGGCTATTTGTCTTCAACAGTCCCAACCCGACCGATGGAAAAACTCCACATTGACTATGTTGGTAAACTACCACGAACTTCTACAGGCAATACCATGATACTGGTCGCTGTTGACCAGTTCTCTAAATTCACCTGGCTTTGCCCTGTCAGAGATGCTACAACCTTCAACACCATTAAGGCTTTAAGCCAGAATATTTTCCAACATTTCGGTTTCCCTAAGATTCTTATCTCTGACAACGCCACTTGTTTCACTTCACATGCGTTCCGCAATTTTTGTTTCTCTCGTGGAATCAAACATGCAACGTTATCACCCTATCATCCTCAACCAAACAACGCGGAACGTTTGAATAGAAATTTAAAAGCCGCACTTATTGCCTACCATTCAACTAGTCAAACTTATTGGGACAAGTCACTATCATGGCTTCAATTAGCCTTTAATTTCGCAACCCACGAGACACTTAAAACTTCACCTTTTAAAATACTATTTAATTTCACTCCCAACACCCCGCTCAGTCTCACCTGGAATATAGACGATCTTCTTCCCAGGGACAATTCAAATCCTCACACCATTTGGCGTAACGCCAAAAATAACATCATGAGAGCACATCAAAATTCTGAGCGCGTCTACAACAAAAACCGTAGACCTCATAATTTCAAGATTGGCGATCTAGTTTGGTGTAAGACGCACAATCTCAGTTCCGCTGTGGATAAAAGGGCCGCCAAACTGATGCCCAGGTGGTCAGGGCCTTTCCGCATCATAGATTTTCTGACTCCAGTAACAGTAGCCCTTTCTTTTCAAAATTCTCCGACCTTCATAAAGAAAGCACATGTTGAGCAACTGAAACCACATTTCACACCCATAGAACCAAACCATCATTTTTCTGAACGCTTCTCGGTATCTGCGAACTGCGCTAGATGCGCCTATCCTAGTTGAACCTCTTCAAGGTAACAAGTTGTGTTTGTTTTGCTGCATGAGTTGCACATTATCACTTGTTGTACAAGTGTTCCCGGACTCGACAATTGAACCCAGAGATTGGCCATCTCAAAGGGTGTTTATTTGTGTATATCATGACATTTAAAATTCCCGGCGCCGGATTAATCATACCTTGTCTCTTAAAGTCATGACATGTCATGCATCCTAATAAATCTCACACGGTTTGAAGACTGATCACCTTCTAGACCTGAGATAGGACATAAATAAATATGCCTTTGGGCAAAATATTTTCTAAAGGACATAGCGAGTCCCTCTTAATTTTTAAGTACATGTGTTTTTTTTTGTCTTATGTTATCCACGTGTGTTATATGTGTGTATTTAGGTGGAGGTATATTGACCAGTTGATATCTAAATTTAGTGTTAAGGACCCCTTTTGTCTTGGGTATCTTGTTTTGTTTGCAGCAAACAATTTTCTTTCAAAAAAAAAATTTTCTAATCACCATTTTGAATTTTTTTTTATTATTGTTCTACCCCGACTCCGTCTTTCGCGGGGGGAGATTTGTTACGTTCGTTAATATACGCGCCTTATTTTACTGATTTAGGCAACCTATCCTACCCCTAGTTGACCTACCGCCCGATTGACTACGCCACTAATCAGTGACATCTCTGCTTTCTTCTTTGCAAAGAAGATTCGAGAAGGGCTGCGGCCATTTTTGCTTTGTGCTTTCGTTTGAAGTTACACGCAACGTTCGCTGCTGATAATGTGAAAGTTGTTCTGGAGGAAAGTGCTCTTGTATAGCGTAATGTTTTGTATTCAGAGTAAAAATATTGAGATGCAGCGTTTTCTACAGTACAGTAATGTCGTTTACTTCTCTGAAAACATGTGTAGTGTTTCCTAACGTTTTTCAAGTTACACTCAGTGTTAACCCAGGTAACTGTTCTGTTCTCATTCTATTAGGTTTATGAATTCTAACTGTCGATATTCATCCATATATATATTAATTGTGCCTATATAATGTTACCTTTTCTTTATTTAAAATTCTATTATTCAAATTTTAAAAAACCAGACTCAGTAATATTTAACCTAACTTCTTTAATACTATCAGACTGTAAATTTTTTTGTTACTAATTTTGTACGTTAAAACTTTCATACTTAAAGAACTCTGTAAAACCATATGTTTAATGGACTGTGTCGTTAATTTTATTTTAAAATCAAATTGGAAATTACTATGATTTTTAAAGCATTCTGCCTGTCAAGCATGTTCCAACTTTAATGTTCTGACAAACTGTAACAAGCATTATGCAGCGCCATTTTGAACATGTTTTTTCTGTATAATGTCAGATCAGTAATTTGACTGTGTTTGGTCTGTTCTACAGTTTAACTGGGTTCTACTCCTGCCTAAAGTTTTCTACATCAACTTAAAACTTCCAAACATCTGGCTATTTATTTTTCAACATCTATCCAAAGCATTTGACAGCCAACCTATAGAAAATATAACAAAAAAAGAGAACATGTTTATGGATATTTAATTTTAATCCTGTTTTGTTGTAAAATACAAACCTTTTGCTTAATATCTGCAAACCTACATAAACTTTTTAAGGGATATTTCTACAGAGTGTTCTTGTTAATGTAATGTAAATTTATTAATTTATTGTTTAGGTTAAGTTATGTAAACATAAAGGGTGGTGCGCAGCTAGCTACTTTTCGGGAATTACAATCCCACAGGGATTATCCAAAATTTATTCAGTTTATAAGGTGACGTCACAAACTAATTTATTCTCAGTTTAGTCCATTTTTTTTATTTTTTTTATTTTTCCAAAAGTTTTCTTTATAATAAACATTTTGGTTGATCAACCGTATACCTATTCAGGTATACTAAACTAGGCATAATAACTCTTGCGTTGGTTAAGCGTATATGTTATATTATAAGCCATTTGGTAAATTTTTACTGTCTATAAATAATTATTTTGTCAAAAATCAAATGTTGTAATATTTGTCAAATATATCTCATAAAAATTATTCACAAAAAGGGGAGGGTTTTATTTTTCTTTTCAGGGTGGGTTAATTAATTTTTGTTTAATCTAATCTAAGGGCGCATAATTTAATTTTGTTCTTGATAAATAAGGGCGTATAAATTTTGTTTATGACAAACTATTTAGTTGGTTGAATAAACTATGTAACTGATTTCTGTGTATATAATTTGTTTTACATAAGTTACCTTTTGTAAATGGATGAATAACGCTTATTCCAGCAGTTTTTTTTTGCAGATCAAGGTAAGGTTATCTGTTAATTTTTTTTTGGGGTTAATTCATAATACTGTGTCGTCTATTCAAGGTCCAGTTCAGCTTCCGTTTAGTTTAAAGTAAAGACGGCACATTCTAAAGCTTTTGATTATGTTGATTTTAATTTGCGTTACTTAAGAAATGCGAAAATATTGGTATTAGAGGGATTCCATTACTATGGATAAACGCATATCTCTCCAATAGAACAATATCTGCGTGTTAATGTTGCAGGAAGGCTGTCTAAAGAGACTGATCTGAGACAAGGAGTCCCGCAAGGATCAGTTCTCGGCCCAGAGTTATATTTACTCTATATTAATGATTTGTCATCATCAGTACATGCGGTTAGGGTAATTCAATTTGCTGATGATACAACACTAAGTTTGCAAGCAGATTCTGTTCAACAATTGGAGCAGAAGGTTTTTATACAAGTCAATGCCACTTCACAGTATTTCGCTGAAAACAATTTAACAATAAATCCATGTAAAACTAAGTACATACACTTCAGTAGAAAGCATAGCTCAAATCAGACACCAAGTGTCATGCTAGGTGATAGTATACTTGAAGAAGTGCGATCACTAAAATGTTTGAGTATTGTAATTAATTGATGACAAGTTGAACTAGTATTACCACATTAGCAGTGTTAATGCCAAAATTAGCCCCACGTATATTTGTACTGAGAAGTTTGAAGCCATACTGTGGTACATCAATACAGCCTATTATGGGGTAGTGTATCATTATTTGAACCATGGAGTTCTTCTTTGGGGAAAATCATCAGTTCAGAACATGAAAAGAGCGTTTGTCTTGCAAAAAAGATAAGGCTTATTGCGGGGCTACTAAAAAACAAAGTTGTAAAAACTATTTAAAAAAATATGGAGTACTTACACTTCCATGTATTTATGCTTGAAGTGTTTCTTTTTTACTTTCTCCCCCTATACCATAGTATATGGAGAAAGTATTGTATTCGTCAAAATTTTCGAGTTTGAGTTTTTGGTGGAATTATCCGTTTTGGGCCCCCCTGAACCTAAAAAAGTGGTTTTCGGAGTGATGTCTGTGTGTGTGTGTGTGTGTCTGTGTGTCTGTGTGGATGTGTGGATGTTATCAGACCTAGAGCCTAAACCAGTCGTCCGATTTTGATGAAATTTGGTATGGAGGTACTAATCCACGGTATCTCCAGGTGTTTTTTCATTTTTGTGAATTTTTTATTTTTAAGGGTAATTTTCCCATAAAAACCCTTAAAATAACGTAAAATTAACTTTTCTCAAAAGCGGCTTTAACGATTTTGATTAAAATTATAGTTTATTAGTTACCTGAAGTACTATAAACTGTAAAATTTTAATCAAAATCGTTCGAGCCGTTTTTGAGAAAAGTTGGTTTTTCCGTTATTTTATGGATTTTTATGGGAAAACAACTTTAATACAAAATCACCTCTCCTACCCCACCCTACAAGTCACCGTGAATCTGTTTAATAATTTAAATATGTTTGTGAGAAAGTATGTGCCAGTTCCTGGTACCGTTTATTTAAATTCAAGTGTGATCATGTCCAAAATATGGATATACACAACTACATCACCAGGCAAGCTTGTGAGTATCGTACCAGACCACAGGCTAAATTTATACGGTAAACTTCCTTCACAAGTTGGTGCAAAATTCATGAATAAGCTTCCTAAAAGCGTTCAAATTCACCAAACTACAGGGTTTCTAAAAACAGTCTTAGACAATTTCTATTGCCTTGATATTTTTACTCAGTAGATGAGTTTGCGCACCATGAAACTGTTTTGTGCTAGATTTTATCTCTTGTTTTTTTTTTTGCTATATGTGTTTGGCTTGTTATATAGTTAACTTATTCTTACATATTTTTGATTTTCTAAGTTTTGTGTATTTAATTATTGTAAATTTTTCTTTTTATTCTTTAATTGTATTTTGTGAGTATTGATCAAATGTGTTTTTTTATACTTGTTTATGCTTGATTTATACGACTTGTTTTATACACATATTTTTGTCAGCAAAACCAATAAGAAATAAATAAATGTTTTTCTTTTTTTCCCATAGACTATGTACAGTGGCCGCCATTTTTTAATGCGTCTCGGAGGAGATAAAGAAAGGGGCAACAAGCTTTGTGTGTTTTGTCTGAAACCAACAGTACAACCGCAATAACAATTATATAGAACTCTTTTGCCCGTACATGTTCTGCAGATGTGGTAAAGTTATGAGGGGAATGCATTCTTGGATCGACGAGCAAAGACAACAGGAAGGCGAGCAATATTTCCTTAGATTCCCTTCAATCATCCTATTTACTTTTCACACAAAAAAAAATGTGTATATACTATGTGTCATTGTTAGATATGCGATTCGAGCAAACATATTTAAATAGTCAATGTTATGCATTCAATTGTATTTAATCCAATAATTAAAGTTATCGTTGTTTATTTGACTTTTTTTTTAAATCGTATGTATATTTCCTAACCTTCACCAACCTGGCAACGAACCATACAGTGTATACAGAATAAAAACTTTAAAAACAGTATGATTAAAACAAGATGGTATTGTGCAGAAGGCCTATGGAACAAGGATAGAACCAACTAAAACAAAGCCAAACAACCACAATATATTTCTTCCTAGTGACCAAACAAAGGTTCCTACAGAAAATAGTTGAAATAAAAAAGTTAATTCAACTAATTATCTTAAACTTTTACCTAAAAAGTTTTTATTTTGCCTCAAAATACATGTTTCGCTTTAATTTTTGTTTTCATTAATAATTTTCTACAAACCTATACAATATATTTTTTTACTAACCCATGATACATAATTTTCTACCCATACTATACATTTTTCTAGCCATACTATAATATATTTTTCCACAAACCAATACTAAATATTTTTTTACAAACCCATACTATACAATTTTCTACAAACCTACACTATATATTTTTCTTCAAACCCATACAACATAATTGTTTACCCATACTATACATTGTTCTACCCATTCTACATATTTTTCTACAAATCCAAACTAAATAATTATCTACAAACCCATCCTTTATATTTTTCTACAAACCCATACTACATAATTTTCTACCCATCCTATATAATTTTCTACAAACTTATAATATATAATTTCCTACAAACCCATACTACATAATTTTCTACTCATACTATATAATTTTCTACAAAACTATACTATATAATTTCCTACAACGCCATACTTACATAGCTTTTCACTGATACTAAATGTTCATACAAACCTTTTCTGTATATTTTTCTACAAACCGATACTACATAATTTTCTACCCATACTATATAATTTCCTACAAACCCATACTACATAATTTTCTACTCATACTATATAATTTTCTACAAACCTATACTATATAATTTCCTACAACGCCATCCTACATAGCTTTTCACTGATACTAAATGTTCATACAAACCTTTTCTGTATATTTTTCTACAAACCGATACTACATAATTTTCTACCCATACTATATAATTTTCTACAAACCCATACTATAAAGTTTTCTACAAACTGATACTTTATAATTTCCTACAAATCCATACTTCATAATATTCGCTATAATTGTGTTAGAATCCAATCAACTTCCTTCACTGATGCGACATTTAATCTCCAGACATTACACTCAATCAGGATTAGAAACTAATTACACAACATGATTCTGAAACAACAACATATATCCGTAATGTAGGTTAATTATAAGTGGCATCAGCTAATCGTATTGTAAATGGAACTAAAATAGGTGTCAGATTCAATAGTGTTTTGTCTACCCTTGCGACGCTATTTACTGAAAGATCGAACAATCAATCGTTTATCTAAAAGTCAAATAGTGCACATAATTTATTTCTTCTTCCTAGATAAAATTACTTTTTAATCCGCTTGTGTTTGCTGCACGTTAGTTTATGTTTCAAAAGTTGAACAATGACATAGAGAATGTTTTAATGTAAAAGCTTATTATTGCCTGAATTTTTTGAATATCAATCAAAATCTTTATATGGATTCGAACCGAGTTACTGGCATGAGCTAGAAGAGACGAACATGCAAGCATGATAAGTGTGGTGTACCTCAACCAGCACCCGCTCTTAACATAGACAAGACAGAGTGTAACAAACTCCTATCAGCAGTGAAACAACCCTCACGAGGTCAATCGCAATTGCAGTTCCTCCAGTAGGGCCCCATCGCGCCAGTAACATTAAGGCCTAGTTACTGACAGTTGGAATTGAGCGGCAATAGTGCTAAAGAGACTTGCGTTTCTAGAACTTCCGGCTCCCCACCAAGTCCCCACTCGCATTGTAGACACTTCAGGGTTTTAATCTACACAGTGACACTGTCCCCACGAGGCCATTCTCAGTTGCTAGGGTACCGGAGTTTTCTCCAGTAGGACTATCTGTACCCGTCGTACCAGTATGCATACCGTACTACCGTGGTAATACGTCTACTTAAAGGCCAAAACTGGTTACTGACCCACCAGAAAAATCTATCTATGGTTTCGGAGTTATCCTTCTTTCCCACCGGGCCACCCCGAAAGGCCCCAGTGATTTTTCAGATCTCCTGGAAGCCGTCCCATGCCCTGCAACAAGAAGTCCCATCAGCACTCTTTACAGATCTTCGTTGATGGCAAGGTTTTCCAAGCCCCGGCGAACTAGTAATCGGCAGGCATCAATTGCGTACACACCTTACCCCACATCAATACCGAGAGGAACTGCCCATTACCCACATACTTACTTGGACATGGGATTGGGTAGGCCACCAAAGGTTTTAAGGGTTAGCACCGTGGGGTATAACACTAACCCGGTAAATTTCTTGCGATCTAGAGCGACTATAATATCGCTTGTAAAACTTGAGATTTTATTTTTATTTTTAGGTTTACTTATGGCCGTCTTATTTTTAGGTTCCGCCATGTGCTTATGACATTTAAATTTGCTGAACGCTCCAATGTAGAATTAGTAGGTAACAAAATTAGCCCCGATGTTTTACTACTATCAAATGAATCGACTGAAAATTATGTTTTTCGTCTTGTTTGTAAGCAAACTAGGGACTCCGCCCACTCCTCGCTTCGATCGCCCACCCCCAGTTGACTCGCGTCGAAGCAAATGCAAACAGGTTATTTTATATAAACAGGGTCCACAATTAAATTCTAATATGTCTTATTGATTTTTAATTAGGATGTAACATAGTGGTTTCTTATTTTTAAATCCCTTAATTTATTAAGGATTTATTCTCTAGCTTTAAGGAAAGTATAACAATCAACATGTTTTATAGAGGTTGTTACTACATTTTCACCCCTTAGCAGCACACCACAAAATGTCAATCTATGATAACTTTTTATGTATGTTGTAAGAAATAAATGTACAAATTTTCAGCTCACTAACTTTAAGGAAAATATAACAATAAATTTCTATTATTTTAGGGGTTGTTATCACATTTTCACTCCCTAGCAGCACACGAAAAAATGCAAATCTATTTTACTTTTTGTATGTATCTTGTAAGAAATAAATGTTCAAAATTTCAGCTCTTTAGCTTAAAGGAAAGTATAACAATTAATACTTATTGTTTTAGAGGTTGTTTCAACCCCTAAATCAAAATTAATTGTAGACTATGTTACTCAGGGATAATGCAGCTTTTTATTAGTAAAACTATTTTTTTCAATCGGTTCAGAGATTATTCCAGAGATACTCTCGGTACTTTCAGAGACTACGACCTACGACATACAAATAAACAAATGTTACCTCTTTAAAATATTAGTATAGATATTTTTAATAAAAATTTATAATTTACATTTTTTTTCCTACGAGTTATAATTTAGACGTTCATGAACGATTTATTGCAAATTACAATAAATCGATGAAAGATAAGTTATATTGAAGAAGACTGTATGTGACTGTTTCATTCTGATATTGTACACTTTTATTAGAAAAACATTAATTAATTTGAATGAAATACACTTATTTTTTTTCAAAATTCACGTAAGGTTAAGGCTAAATTGTTATCCCATATTCATTTCATTTTCCCACTCTTATCTGCGGTTGAATCCATGTGTATTGTTTGTGTAGGTAAGAAACTAAACACAAAAGCTTACTACTTGAATTTATCTTTTGTTTGAATTTACAATGAAATATCCTAAGCGTCTTGTTTATTTCCATATCGACATTTCCAAATAAATTTTTAGCATTGCAGCAACCGGAATTTCGCTCCCTTTGGCACACACAGCCGAAGCAACTTTGCAATACTATCATCTCCAATTAAATGCGAAGTGATTATAAACAGAACTCAGGGTTGTTTGTATTGGCAAACTACCAGGAAATAACTAGTTCGAAGTCTTTTGATTAATAAAACTTTTAATTAAAATTTTTCTTTATCTATAGATAAAATATTTTTGTTGAAAACCTATTTCCAATCGCCCAGCCTCTCAAAAAGGACCGATTTTGATGATTTTTTTAATGGGTGTCTTTTTACCTCTAGATATTGACATTTTGTGTTAGCATTCGGGGCCTTAAAAATTCCAATCTTATGAGATTTTTTGATTTTTACTTTCTCCCCCTATACCATAGTATATGGAGAAAGTATTGTATTCGTCAAAATTTTCGAGTTTGAATTTTTGGTGGAAATATCCGTTTTGGGTCCCCCTGAACCTAAAAAAGTGGTTTTCGGAGTGATGTCTGTGTGTGTCGGTGTGTGTGTGTGTGTGTGTGGGTGTGTGGGAGGGTGGGTGTGTAGGGGTGTCTGGGGGGTGTGTGGGGGGTGTCGAAAAATCAACTTTTCTCAAAAACGGCTCTAACGATTTTGATTAAAATTTTATAGTTTATAAACTATACAATTTTAATCAAAATCGTTCGAGCAGTTTTTGAGAAAAGTTGGTTTTTCCGTTATTTTATGGATTTTTATGGGAAAATTACTCTTAAAAATAAAAAAAAAATAGTGGCTTCATGAAATAATATTTTTTTATTAAGTTCCTATAATGAGGGAGAAAGTATGTGTCAGTTTCCTGATACCGTTTATTTTTATTTACTTTAGAAACTAAAAAAGGTATGAGGTTGGTTGATATCTCAATCGAAAGAGCTACAAATTTTGAACATTTACGCCGCTTACGCCCCTTTTATCTCTTAAAGTTTTCCAGTTATATAAATTCAAAATTTTGAAAAGTTTATGACAATGTCCAAACCAAAATGTTTAAAGAACTAAGTGCTGAGTCGATGAAGTAAGCGAGGAAAATATTTGAAATTACATTTTCTATCGAGTCGTTGAATTAGTTTGAAAACTTGCGTTTGTGGTTCACCAAAAAATTCAACTTGCGTTGTGTATTGCGCCGCCGTCGCCGCTACTGGTCATGCTCAGAGTGTTCGTTGTGGGCGTGGCTTCAGTTACGTTGTGAGTTGGCAGGCTTGAACTGAAATTGTGTAACGACCGTTATTCTAGGTTTGTGTTTCACGCGTACCGTACGCGTTTTTCATGCGTTTGCTTTGTAATTATTGAATTATCGATGTTATAATAAATGATGTTTCGTTTTAACGAGTTCGAAATAATTCCTATCCTACCGTGGGAGACGGGAATTGTCTATTCAGTGTCGTATCGTTCTGCTTACAAGGAACGCAAAATTTTTACAAAGATGTACACGTGCTGCGGCGGTAAACAGTGTTATTCAGAAGTGGGATGTAACTATTGAAAGGAAAATATATTATTATTTCGTTTTTACTAAAAGATGACTGAGTAAACACTTATTTTGAAAATAATTTGCCTATAACGTCTTGTTCCGAAATTTTAGTTGTACATGATCTCAATAATAATTACGTAGTTACAAAATATATTTATAAAAGAGTGCCAAGTATTTTAAGTTGTTCAAAGATACATGGATGAATTAGATTCAAACAAATCCATAAACATTTTATTTATCTAGAGTATTACTTTATTTATTTATTTACTAAAGTGTAGACCTGATCCTTGCTGGTTCTTTTAACCTTGATTATAACACTGATGTTATAAAATATACGAAATAATTTGATTTGAACACTTAACATTACTTACTATCTTAGTGTTGGAGGTTATTAGCGAATTTCCATAGGAAAAATTAGCTATTGCAGTGGCCCTTATGGTAAGACCAAAGGTCGGGAGTAGCAAATGAGCACCGATCATGGTCCCCACAACACGTTTCGGGGTGTCATTAAAAATCATACATGCATCCCAAAAAAATCCAACAATCGAAAGCACGTTTTTTGACCGGAAGTAACTATTTTTTAGATTTTTCCTACGAGAATGAATTTGTTTTTGAGTTTTTTCTACAAATATAAATGTAGGATGTTATTCTGCAAATTTTTTTTTATGCGACCTTATAGCTCGCTTGGTTCCCCCAAAATCGATCTAACCGTAAAATACCATAGAAGTACCCAGTTCAAAGCCATGTGGTGGATTCAACCGTGGGGTTGGCGTGCGAAGCACGCAATGTTTTGTGTGTTGACGACACTCCCAATATTCGGAATGGCGTGCGAAGCACGCAGTTCATTGTGTATTGAAGATACTCCTAATACGGGGGTTGGCGTGTGAAGCACGCAATGCTTTGTGTATTGTAGATACTCCCAATATGTGGAATGGCGTGCAAACCATTTTGCACCTTTTCAGCACCTTCGTGAAAAGGACTATTTCCCAAATTGTTGGTTGAAACCCTAAAACATAGGCCTATAAACTTAATTTTGGAAATTTGCTCAATTCACGTCAGCGGTCCAGCCGCGTGGTCGAATTATTATTAATCCTACACCTTGTTATAAAGAAAAGATAACATGATAATGTGTATAGAAGGTTCTAATGGGGTTGACGTACGGAGCACTCAAGGATTTCCCTAATTTTAGTAATTTCGTAAGCTTTTCAGTCAAAATCTGAATTTACAAATTAAAATATGAGGATGTTGTATCAAGACTTCTGCAATTCAAATAAATAAATTCAATAAAACACAAATATAACATAATTCAAATAAAACATTGTGGATTTTTTTAAAGAAAATTACATAAATAAATACAGAGAACACGGTAAGATGCTAAACTACCCAGTCTCGAGTAAAGATCCCCTTCGTGAGTTAACGCGTCCAGTGTACAACGGCAGAGTGATGTATGGGCAAGAGGTTTGACCGCATGCGTCACTGTTGGATTTACGAGGTTTAAAAGTTTTGTCTCGAGACGTCTTTGCTGATTCACTTACTCTACTCGTAAATAGGTTTATTTTCTTTGAAATATTTACAAACTTTAAGGGATAAGAGTGCTATACTCCGTGCACCCATTGTTTATAAACTAAGTTAAAAATATATATATTCTACAAAAATCTTATGCTCGTACGTCAACAAAGCTTGTATGACTGCACGAAAAAAGGTTTTGAAAATTTTTGAAAAACCCCTTTTTGGAAAAAAACCTTAAAAAATCAGTTGTTATTTTTTTATAAAAAACTGATCTAACGATTTTGATAAAATTTGGCTTATTTGTAGCCCTTAATGTACCCTACCATAAGCAAATAAACGGTATCAGTTAACTGACACAAACTTTCTCCCAACTTACTGTAGTCAAAATAATATTGTTTTTATCATTTTATTTACTACTTTTTAGAACAAAACAAAAAAATAATATTCTACCTACGTCAATCGTATAAAAAAACTATTGTCCCAGGCGGGATACGATCGCGCGACCTTTGAATTACTGGCCGTGCTCGCTACCGTGGTGCTACCCCGTGCGGCCGCTGCCACGATGCTAGATTGACAACACAAACTTGTTTATTTTTAAACATTTCCCCATAATTATAAAACGCCGAAGTTTTGATAAAAGCTGGTGGTGTCATTTTGTTTGGCATCTTAAGCACTATAAATACTGAAAATTTTATCAAAATCGTTAGAGCAGTTTTTGAGAAATTTGCATTTTTGTCTTTTTTATGGGTTTTTAGGGGTAAATTACCCTTAAAAATTATAAATTCAAAAAAATGAAAAAAACGCCTGGAGATATTAGGGTTTAGTACCTACATACCAAATTTCATGAAATTCGGACCAATAGTGTCCTCTCTGGTCGTGTATACATACAGACAGACTGACAGACAGACAGACACAACTCTACAAACACTTTTTTGGGTTCAGGGAGCACCAAAACAAAAAATTCCACTAAAAATATTTTTGGGTTCAGGGAGCACCAACACAGATAATTGCACTAAACAATTTTTGGGGTTCTGGGAGCACCAAAACAGATAATTCAACTGAAAATTCAAATTCGAACATTTTTACGAAAACAATACTTTCTCCATATACTACGTATAGGGTGGAGAAAGTAAAAAACAGCACCTTTCTAAAAATTCTCGTTTTTAGCTAATAATAATAGTAATAACTTATTTTTGTTTTTTGTTTTTTTTTTTTGCCAAAAGGTGGGTTGTTTTTCAAAGTGGGTTGCATTCATACAGGCCTAATTAACATGATTGGTGCAAATTAGTTCGAAATCGATCGAATAGTTTTCTCTCATTCAACTAATAATAATAATATTTATTAGCTACTCTCCTACTTTAATGTTTACCCTCTCCTACTTTAATACAATTATGAAGTCACCGTGAATCTGTTTAATAATTTAAATATGTTTGTGAGAAAGTATGTGCCAGTTTCTGACACCGTTTATTGTTAATGTATTATTAACCTTTCGTTTGTACTAAGCTCTAGTTTGCTCAATTTTGTTTCTCTTTCATTAAGCTTTACAATGGTGTGTTACATGACCTACCTTTACATTTTAAATTGTTAACACCCCTCTTCCCACCCCCCCAATCTCCCAAAATCATAGAAGGTCAGATATGTCAACGAAAGTGTCCTGTAATGCAACACAAGATGTGTTGACTTATTTTCAGTAACAAAATTAATGGGGTTAAAGGGACACAGTATATTTAATATTATCAATAATCAACTGTTCTAAACAAATAAAATAGTTTCCATCTATCGCGAGGTTTATTGATTTGACTTTATGTGGGTTTTATTGTGTTTTTGTATGTTTAGTCGTAATATTTTACTAAATGTTTGATTGTTTTCTATTAAATCAAGAATGACGGTCACAAATATAACCGAAACTTATAGAGAAAGAATTTATGTTATTATATAACTTTATCTTTTGATAATAGTACAGTAAAAATACAAATAAACCATCCCGAACATTATTAAATCTTTAAACACAACTTAATTGTCGACTGTTTCAAAAGGTTTAACACTTGTTTTATTTTACTAGATGTTTAATTTGTACACTTACAATGCCTTGTTTGCAGATATGAGCGCAATTTATTAAACGAAAAACTTTTGAAGTTAACATTTTATGAACAAAGAAGCGGGATGACATTAGCTCCAAACTTTACTTCCAGCAGTCCCCTACGCTTGGCGTCATGCTGTCAGGACGTTATATTATTGCCGGTGATAGATTTCCTTACTTTATGACAGCCGCCTTCAGAAGTCCACAAGTGCACGACTGTAAAAAAGAAAATATATAACCTTTTGTTACTAACTATTATTTTAAAATACTAGTACGCCCCCGTGAAAAATCAGAGATATATTAGTTGGATACACATCATAAATACATAATTTAAAAAAATACTATTTAAAAACAACAGACTTTATCTAGATCTAACTATGATGACGGTGATTTTTAACTCGGTAATTGTGTACAATTATAAGGATTGTAAAACTGTAGGCCTATTTGTTAAAATATTTTGATGCTAAAAGGTAGTATTTATATACAGTTTATAACCTCAAAGCAGAAATATTACAATGTATATTATAACATCTATATCTATATATCTAATTCCGTAAGCCCAAATTTGCAAATGAAATTGTGAGTGAATGGGAGGTGGTAGAAAGCTGCGATAGACTTCATTTTAATGGTCTCGACATGACATTTTTGGGGAAAATATTCATTTCCATTAATTGTGTCCCAAAATTTTGTTACGGAATAAAATAATACCCATTTAAATAGCAAGGGATTACGTAGGTGTAAATCAGGTGATTTTAGTGTTAAAAACAGGTGTTTGTATGTAAATTGGAAAATTCAGCTATCATAACAACATCTGAATGTGCTGTTTTGTGATGTGTTTTGTTAGTGTAGCTGTGTTTTTGTTGTTATTGTGCATATTATATTCACAAATTTCAAACAATAACTAAAAAGTATAATAACTTATGAGAAACTAATATTTATTCAATAAATTACTAGAATATATAGCTTATATACAGGGGCTAATTGCTCCTATACAAGCCACTTACTAGTCCTACATTAGTTCTATAACTGATATTTAAAAAAATCAACTTCACAAGAAATGATAACGCTTGAAGTTGTAAACATAGCCA
>JAGFPH010001422.1:193372-203621 GCA_018207615.1 Philaenus spumarius
TGTGTATTGAAAATACTACCAATACGAGGATTGACGTGCGAAGCACGAAATGCATTGTGTATTGAAAATACTCAAAATACGGGGGTTTGCGCGCAATGACTGTGCGCCGGCCGCTTCTCACAGTATTCAATGTCAAGCTCACATGTGCGTCCTTAGAAGTGAACGTGTTAACGAATACTTTTTTTCTGGAATGTTCCCAGTTCTTACAACTTACGTTACGCCCATACTGCTACGGATCAATTATTTCTATTCGAATACTTTCGGCACTCATAGATAGTTTGTCTGAATACTTTCTACCACGAACTATTCACTACTATTCGATAGGCAGCTCACACACAATTGTGAGCAGTTTTAGACTATTTAAACATCGGAATACTTTATTACTTGTTCATCATTTCTTTTACACATTTAAAAAACACAAACATGAATTTATAGTCCTAGTATTAAGATAGTGTAGTCACTTAAACATTTTAAATTAAAATTGTTCTTTGTTGTGGCTTCAACATTTTCGGTCTGTCAATAGGAAATGTATAATTTTAAAAATATTATGTTTGTTGCACAAAGACAAAATATCTAATGATAAATGAAGATTTATCCTTAGTCACTAATTTGTATTCAAAACTTGGCGCTCTAAAGAAAAATTATAAATTAAATTATAATTAGGAAAAGCAACGAAGTGGTGATGAATTTCTTCCTTCTTCAAAATCATTAACACCGACTCGCCTATCCTAACATGTCTTATTGTACAGAAAACTATTCAAATATGATTTCCTATTCAATACTAAGAAGTATTCGATAGTCCCAACATCAAGGGTCTGCTGTAGTTGGCGGCCATCTTGGATTTGTATCCCATAAGAGCAATGTTAAATTTCAAACCATTTATTTCGTTTATTTTTTACCATAAAATTGTTTGAAAGGTCTCATTTTAAGCACAATTGCAATACGCATCCGTTTTGCATTTTAGATTTTTTTTAATGCTTTTCTTTTGTTATGTAATTGACATTTTGTAAGTACAAAGTCTCAATTTTTTCCCTAACACAATACAAAATTAATAATGAAAAGTAATTTGCAAGCCGGATCCGAAATTTTATAAAGAGAATTCAGTTTTTATTTTCAGCACTCAATTACAAAAGATGGATAAATAAAATGGTTTGAGATGCGGCAATGTCAAAGCCCTCAGCTGCAAGAAATTGCACTGTTTAGATACGGTTATAGAGAGAAGCGCTTGCGTTTCCGGTTGCTTTCTCGTTTACTTCAACAGACCCTTAACACAAGGAATTGGTTGGCATCAGTGTGTCGACATTTAGCCAGAGTACCCACACTGGATTTGATTGTGACGCATTACTTCGTCAAGAAACCGAGAAAGATCGGATCGCGTGTTTAAATGCGATGAAAATTTGTACGTGTATTCAAGTGTTCATTACACCGATGTCCAACCAAGTACGAAAAAATATTTATTGTTATGGAATCGGCTGAAGACTGTGGATATTATTGCATACAGATTTGTATTATAATATATATCTTAGCAATACTAATAATCATTATTATGAAGCTGTTGTTTTCGGCTTCACCATGGAAAATTAAAGTACACGGATTTTGAAGTTTAAACTTTTCTATAGGCGCACCACATCCAAAAAATGTTTATTCATGTTTGTATAGCAGAGTATATAATTTTCTTGTTGCTGGGGGTGAATCGGTTTTTACCGTCAGGCTCTATTAAACGACCGTCACGCATCGCGTAACGCTCTATTCCGTCAGTTTGAAAAAAGTTTTCGACTTGCCGAGATTTGAACCAGCAGAATCCATCACCATAGACTTACGCCGCAGCCGATTAGGCCACGAACTCATCGGTTTTCCCGTGTTTGACGCAGAATTTAATGGCGTAGCGCTGCTCGAGATTTCTCTTCATCTTGGATCGCGACGACACTTCTTAACAGAGGTTCACGGAAATCGTCGTGCTTACACTCTGTTTGCCCGCAGGCGGCTGGAAAAAATATCGGTCCCTTCGGAAGGGCCCTTACCACCAAGCCCAGGTGGTCCGACCGGCCTTCACCGCTCCGTTCGCGATACAGAAATGTTCTACTACTTTTTGATCCAATATATTAAAATCCCAAGTTAAATGATTGTGGAAAACAAAACTGCAGTTGCGATCAGTTGAATTAAATTAAATTATAATTACAGTAAAAGTAAATTTACTTTCATATTTATATTTTTGTTTAATAAAACTGAATCAAAGAAGTTAGTTGACCGCAAACAACTACGTTGGTTCTACCAAAGGTTAAAGCCAAAATATTATGTTTGCTATATTTCTTTTCATTCCAGCTAGTTTTTTTTTGCAAACCGTGTAAGTGCTTTCAAGTTTAAAAATAAACTTATTGTGCGACTGCGTCGGCTCATAAATCTATTTGGGTAGAATCAACTAATGGACTCTGGGTTATTGAATGGCGGACTGGTGCCGGCACGCCTGCTACGCAATTTTAATGCTTTCTAGATGAATGTACTCGTGTAAGTATACAAACAATTTGAATGGAGTAATAAGATTGGTATACAATTTATTCAATTTCAATTACAATTCGAATTGATTAATAATTGTGTTAAACGTGTTAAACTGATTTTAAGTCCCAGCAAATATAAAGAGTGTGACAACCGTATAATGTAATTAAAGTAAAGATTTCAACCTGACTTATTTTATAAGTTAAATAGCGGGAAATCTTTAAAATAAATTCGTAATAAATAAGTTTTTCAGAAACGACTGAACAACATTCTACTCGTAACATATAATCTACATAAACGGAATGAAAAAACAAAAACAAAACCTGAAATTAAAACTAGAACAGTTTGAAGCTCACTTAAAATTATTTATTCGGAAACAGCGTTAAAATAAAGCGTATCCTTATAAATATATTATTTCTCAAAGTGATTTTGTCGCCAAGCGATATCTCCCTTAATTCTTCATCAAAATGTATTATTCGACATCATTTCGAAACTTATGTTTCCCGCTATTGACGAAAAATAGACAAAGCTTAAAATTCATGTTTTCGTTACAAAAATGTATTAAAAAACTTATATTATACTTCATATGGTTCCTAATGAAAGGCGCCATCTATTGGCAATCTGTTTAATTAACATGACATCTGTTAGTTTGTTGTATAGATTCCATATGCAAGTGCAAGTGTTATAAACTGTTATTTTATAAACCAAAGTAAATAAATAATCGTAATTAACTGAACTAAATCAACGTATTAAATTAGGTAAGTACTCCGAACTGGCGAAATATTTGCACGGATCAGCTTCATTTTTTATGTTTAAAAAAACAAACGTTTACCAAAATGGTGGATGAACCACAATAGAGCTGTATAATTGGCGAATAAGGATCGAAGTGGCTGGCCCCTGAACAGAAGCCACTCATACGTCTCGGCAGAACAGGCTCACATTAGCCACCAGAGGTTGTCAAAACTCTACCAGTTTCGGCACTCCCGACGCGCAATGGCTCTGCACAGTCAAAGTCCTAAACGTAGGTGATAGTAGGAATGTATGTATTGTTTAATGTGTGTATGTAATTGGACGGATGTATTGTATGTGTTGGGCGTTGTTTGACTCGGGCACCGCGAGGGACGCCAAACCCCTCTTAGTAGGTGCAGCTAGTCCTACACCCCCCGTGCGGAAGAGACTTTTTGTTTAATCTAAGAAAGTCAATTTCAAAAGATATTATAAGCTGAGAAAGTAGTGAATATATTTATTTGTGTCTAGGGGAGAAAGTATCACTTTGTCGTAGCGACAAAATGCGTTGGAACGAGCTCAGCGAAGGCGGACATTTTCTTCAGTTCGACTAAGATACTTATTTCCCGTAAGACACACAACATTTTCCCTCCAGCTATAGTTGTAGTAAATAATTTACATTTTACTACAGCCCAGTCGGTATAGGTTACAACTACCAGTAATTTGCAATACGGCTGATTTTTTTTTATAAGTACCTTAAAGTATGTAGATTAACATAAAAAAAAGTTTACCAGTCTATCGATTTCCCAAAGTCGAAAAAAACATCGATTATCATTTTTTTTCGATTATCCTTAATATTTCGAGCTGGGATGAAGATAGAGAAAAATAAAAAATACCACCGTGTAGGGGAGGTATTTTTCAACAAAAAAGGACATCTGTATTTATTTCGTCCGAGCAATGGTTTGTCTGGAAAAAATTCGATAATGCAGGTATGTATTTTGCAGCAGCGGAAATCACTAAAAGGGGACATCTTATTCATATATTAAGCATTGGCTCATTCTAAATTGACTGAATTTTAATATTTCGAATTGAAACTTTGTATAGGAGTTAAAATATATATTTTAAACATTTATGCTGAGTCTCAGCTTGTTATCTTGAAAATTACCCGATCTAGCAGTCTATTTCGATTATCGATTTTAGGAGTACCGGACCCACCAATTCATTTTAAACAGTTCCAGTTTAGAAATTTTTCAAAATATCAACCTGAAAGTTTTTTTACAAGTTAAATATATATATTCAAACAAGTTCAAGGAGTATAAACCTTTTTCATTATTTACTTTTAAAAGCACAAGTAAATTAAAAAAGTATAATTTTAGACCTTTTTAGATTTTTCATCAAAACGTTTGAGTTGATCAGCTGCAGATTAGTCATTTTTTTAAATATAGTTTTTAAAATAAGTATGGCAATAAAACAATTGTGTTTTTAACTTATGTACCAATTTTTAAATCGATATGTTCAAAAATGTCGAAAATGGAGTCTTTGAATCAAAAGGTGTTATAGTTAAAACGAGATAGGTAAAACAGAAGACTATTTTCAAGCGCATCGTTTTTAAAAATAGCAAGACAAAAATCGTTCATACTTACTAAGAATATTTATACTGGTGTACTGAACTTGTAAAACAAATTTGATGTTGATATTCCAAAAATTGACGAAACTGGAATAGATTGAAATTAGTTCGTGAGTCCAGTACTAGTAAAATCGATAATCGAAATCGACTCCTAGATCGGGTAATTTTCAAGATAACAAGCTGAGACTCAGCATAAATGTTTAAAATATATATTTTAACTCCTATATCAAGTTTCAATTCGATATATTAAAATTCGGCCAATTTAAAATGAGCCAACGCTTCATATATGAATAAGATGTCCCCTTTTAGTGATTTCCCCTGCTGCAAAATACATACCTGCATTATCAAATTTTTTCCAGACAAACCATTGCTCGGACGAAATAAATACATACGTCCTTTTTTGTTGAAAAATAACTCCCCTACACGGTGGTATTTTTTATTTTTCTCTATCTCCCAGCTCGAAATATTAAGGATAATCGAAAAAAAATGGTAATCGATTTTTTTTTTCGACTTTGGGAAATCGATAGACTGGTAAACTTTTTTTTATGTAAATCTACATACTTTAATGTACTTATAAAAAAAAAATCAGCCGTATTGTAAATTACTGGAACTTTTGGTCTAAATTGACCCCTACCGACTGGCCTACTACGGAAGACCCTTGATTCAAACACCGACGTTAACATTTTAAAATAATTCGAACACGCAGCTGAACCGCTGACGTGAGTTGAGCAAATTTCCAAAATTAAGTTTATAGGCCTATGTTTTAGGGTTTCAACCAACAATTTGGGAAAGAGGTCTATTCACGACGGTGCTGAATAGCTGCAAAATGCTTCGCACGCCATTCCGCATATTGGGAGTATCTTCAATACACAAAGAATTGCGTGCTTCGCACGCCAACCCCACGGTAAAATCCACCAAATGACTTTGAACCGGGTACTCTGGTATTTTACGTTTTATTCGATTTTGGGGGAACCAAGCAAGCTATAAGGTCGCGTAAAGAAACAAAATGTGTAGAATACACATCCTACATTTATATTTGCAGAAAAAACTGTAAAACAAATTCATTCTCATAGGAAAAATAGTACTTCCGGTCGTGCTTTCGGTTGTTGGATTTTTTTGGCTAACGAACTCGTCCGATCGACTTAGACATCCAACATGCATACCAAATTTGAACCAAATCGAACTTAAAATGCGGCTGCTAGAGTTCGAACACATATATACATAATATATATATGATTTTTAATGACACCATAAAACGTGTTCTGGAGACCATAATCGGTGCTCATTTGCTACTCCCGACCTTGTGTCTTACCATAAGGGCCACTGCAAGCTCATTTTTCCAATGGAAATTCGTTAT
The DNA here is from genome assembly GCA_018207615.1 of Philaenus spumarius. Lineage (NCBI taxonomy): Eukaryota > Metazoa > Arthropoda > Insecta > Hemiptera > Aphrophoridae > Philaenus > Philaenus spumarius. Next base: position 199,576 of record JAGFPH010001422.1, read on the forward strand.
AAATGATTAAAGTTATGCCAAGAATACACATATTCGGAAATTCATTGTTTCAAAAGTTGTTTTACTAACATGATTTAGCGGGCCGAAAAGTGACCCTATAAAAATCATTGAGCAAACTTTCCATGGCAAGGCTACAAGAAAAAGTCAATAATTTTTATTTCAGTACTTTTCCACCTCCGCCCCCCGCCCCCCCCCCCCCCCCCCCGATTATAATTTGTTCCTTGTACCCTATTACTGAGGCAGAAAAGACCTCTTAAAGTAAAAATTGGAGGAAATCAAATTTTAAAACCGGTGATTTTTAAATCGGTTCAACGTTTGTGTCTTACAGAATTAAATATTCGAAAGTTTTAGTGGCCATCACTAAAAAAAGTAAAATATGCCATCCGTAAAACATATTGATTTATTGTTTAAAATAAAGTTTCTTATCTTGTTTCCGTCAAATGAGCTCTGTTTAGTATATGTGACGCGTTTCGGGACTTTCATCCCATCTTCAGGCACAATTATAAATTACTCGCCCGTGGTCGTCAAACATTAAAACTAATTACACAACACAGCACAGCATATTTAAAGTACGTTTCGGTGTACACCTTCTGGCTGCCGGACGGCAACTGTCAGTCTGCTGTCTCGCGCACTCGGAACCTGTTCTTACCTCGAGCTTCTTCAACTCTTATGGCCGTTTCATACGAGGTATTAGAGTAGAAATTCAGCCGGTGTTCGATAATTGATGTTAGCCATTTGCATCTTTTGATTTGAAGGTCTTATAAATTAATCTCGTACTTCGAGTCTTGATGGCTTTCAAAATTCAATTTGTTACCTGAAACAATTTTTTTCGGTAAGCGTTTTTTAAATCGAATCTTAAACGCTCTTCCAGTTTGGCCTGTGTATACCTTGTCTCAATCATCGCATGTCATCTACGAACGGCTGTTTGGTCGTCTATAAAGTTTATTGAGTTTTTGTGGTTGGTGTGAAGAAATTGTTTAATGGTGTTACTAGTTAGGAAGGAACTGAATAATAATTCAATTGAGTTTAAAACTAAGTTCGTAATTTTTTGTCACTTTTACTCGTATGTATTAAAAGTGAATAAATTTCTCTTGCAATAGTTTTTATAGGTGTTCATTATATTTTAAATAATGAAATTTTCTTAAAACTACCTAAAAATTTCACTGTTTGTTCAACTACTAAGAACAAGTAAATATTTGAACGAACGCGATGACAAATATCGGTTTCGGCGTAATGTTTACGTTGTAAAAGCAGAGCAAATAATAAAAATATTTATAAGAATGAACAAATTTAATATCGTGTCATCTGAAAAGCAAAACAAATAACACAAATATTGGAATACTTTTTCCGGTTGTATTTTAAAGACTAGAACAAATACCAATAACACTCTTGTGTAAGGGCATACTTGAAAAAATATTACGAACGTGTTCTCAGGCCCAAAACAAATAAACGTCCCTCTGCATGTCCCCCTTGGTTTAGTAGTCGCCTGTCCTTGAGTTCCTCTTTGCAGACCTTATTTTATTAAACGTAAATATTTCAAAGGAAGCATTTCTAATTTATGAAAAACCCTTGTTTGGTAGGCTATATTTTGATTTCTCCCTCCTATACGTAGTGTATGGAGAAAGTATTGTTTTCGTCCAAATTTTCGAATTTGAATTTTTATTGGAATTATCTGTTTTTGTGCTCCAAACAACAGCAGTTATAATAAAGATTAAAAGAACCAGTAAGGCTCAGAAACACTACAAAGCCTTAAAACCCCAATATTTGTTTTGAAGCGCCCCATTTTATAATCCACTAGGGGAAATTTCTGCGTGCTCCGCACGCCAACCCAGTTGGGACCTTCTATACACATAATCATGTTATGTTTTATTTATAGTAAAGGCGCATGATTAATTATAACCCCAAAGCTAAGATGGTAAATAATGTTAAGTGTTCACATAAAATTATATCGAAAATTTTATAACCGCATTTATAATAAAGGTTAAAAGAACCATCAAGACTCAGGTCTACACTTTAATGAAAACCTAACCTAAAAGTTGAAATGCAAATTGTTGCTTCAAAGTGAGAAACCAGGTGTTAAGGAAATATTAGAGCAAACAGCTGTTTTATCTGTTATGTTATTCAATTGGTTGCTATAATAATAAATGTAATTACATGTGTTTTTTTATCAGTCCAGGCCAAACCTAAGAATTTTTTCCGACCAAATTTACAAATATTGAAATAAAAAATGTTTTTATTCAAATGTATTATACCCCGTGTTTCTCAGGGATAGTGTAGCTTTTTATTAATAAAACTATTTTTTCAATCGAATCAGTAGTTCCAGAGATTACCCCCTACAAACAAACAAATTTTACTTTTTTATAGTATTAGTATAGATTAGTATACATAATAGATTATAAATTATAAAGATTTAAATTTGAAAATCATGGATTACCTTACTCTACTCTTATATATATACAGACTGTATCATTGCACTCATTATAAAAAAGACTGTGACTTTATTACTATTATTGTGATTGGTAGATTAAGTACGCTCTTGATCACTAACAATTATTTCGGAATCACTAAAAGCAAGTCAAAATATTTTTTGTTTGAACCCAAGTGGAACAAAGTCAAAATAAACATAAATAAGGTTATAGGTTGGTCGTCGGGTCGAAACCGACACAAGTGCTGTCGAAGGTCAACTGTCTCGCAACCCCCTCCCCTACACTCGATTCCACGTTCACCGTGCAGTACAGGTCTTACGGGATAATATACATGCTACTACCATTACAGCGAACATCACGTTTATAGTCATGCGGGTTGCGTCAACTGACCGAGCGTAGCAAGGGAGTTGATGTTTTTTAGTTGGCTATTATCGCCGAGACTGTAGTAAGGATAACATGGCTCTGTACTACACGGTGAACGTGGAATCGGGTGTACAAAATGCTGCTCTGAGCAAAAACAAACTACAACGGGTCAGAAATGACCCGTAAAAGCGGTTAAAAGTTAATCAAGTTTATACGTCAACAATACGATCAAATAAATCATTCCAATAATATTTTATTTCACAACGACTTTTTCTACAACCTTTGAACAACTACCGTTTATTGCCGTGTTTTTATATTTCAGTAATAATATTGTAGTTCCCATCGTAACATTTCATTGCTCATGTTGCCTCATCCAAAAGTCTATAAAATATAGGGCAGGAATAAAATCGATTTATGTGTGTTCCACATTTTTCTAACCAAAACAACTAGAAACTAAAAAAAAACCGTAAGCAGCACTGCCGCATTACTATAGCCGAATTTTCTTATCAGGGAATAACTAGTATTTTATAATGAGAGTTTACTATGAGTTTTGTTCCTTGTTCCGGAAACTGTTCCAAATATACCTTTGCACAGGATTATAGTAAATTTAATTGCCTTTCGAATGATATAGCTCATAAATTGCACTGGGGTTTATTAGTGGGAGAAATTGCTTATTAATTACCTTACATTGATAATGAAAAAACATTTATCGGGATTTTCTTATCAATTTTGATCCATGTTCTGGAAATTGTACCTGAATTACCTTTGCACAGGATTGTACTAAATTTAATTATCTTTCGAACGATATAGTTCAAAAATTGCACACGGGCTTTTGAGTCGGAGAAATTGCGCAAAAACCTTACACAGATAATGAAGAAATCATTTATCAGGAGATTCCTATCAATTTTGTTCCTTGTTCCGGGGACTGTACCTGAATTACTTTTGCACAGGATTGTAGGAAATTTAATTGCCTTTCGAACGATATAGCTTAAAAATTAATTGTACACGGACTTATGAGTAGGAGAAATTGCGCAAAAACCTGACGTGGATAGTGAAAAAAATCATTTAACGGGAGCTTCCCATCAATTTTGTTCCTTGTTTCGGGGACTGTACCTGAATTACTTTTGCACAGGATTGTAGTAAATTGAATTACCTTTCGAACGATACAGCTAAAAAATTGCACACGGGCTTATGAGTGGGAGACATCGCGCAAAAACCTGACATTTATAATGAAAAAATCATTTATCGGGAGCTTTC
>JAGFPH010001422.1:212434-229672 GCA_018207615.1 Philaenus spumarius
TTGGGGGGATCAAAGTTACTAAAATCATAATTTCAGATCTTTTATTATTATGACAACAATATATATATATATATATAGTTTGTTGCATCTATATGCAGTCCCACTTCTAGTTAAAATATAGAATGCATAAATAACGATTGCATTAGCGTGGGCATTTGATGTAGTACCTACATTATCCATTTTACATGTCAATTTTTTTAAACCACTAAATCTAAATTAATATTATTTAGAACCTAACAACAGAACAATAACGTTTACTTAGTTACTTTTAATAAATGTAATGATCTTTATTAATTTATACAGTTAAGGCTTTATTAGTATTAAGGACTAGGGGAAAGCCCTGCGTGCCCCGCACGCCAACCTCATTTTAACCTTCTATGCACATAATCATGTTATGTTTTCTTTATAATAAAGGTGTAGGATTAATAATAATCATAAAGCTAAGATAAGATGGTAAATAACGTTAAATGTTCGAATCAAATTATTTCGTATATTTTATAACAGCAGTTATAATAAGGTTAAAAGAACCAGCAAGGCATAGGTCTACACATTAATAAAAACCTAACCTAAATGTTAGAAATACAAATAATTGCTTCATAATTTGAAGCTGTTAATGGAAATATTAGAGCAAACAGCTATATTATATGTTATTTTATTCAATTGGTTGCTATGGTAATAAATGTAAATGCATGTGTTGGTTCATCATTATAGCCCAACCTAAGATGTTTTTATCAAAATATGGTTGGTTGACCATCGTCCGCAGTACGTATCGGAATGTTGGGCCCAACCAGTAGAAGTTTTGTTGAATTGACTCTGTTTCAACTTTTTAAATAATGTATCGTGTTATTTATTATTGTGTTGTGTTAATGTACTGTAATGACTGTTTTTGTGTTAAGGGTCTGCAGTAGTGGAGGCCATCTTGGTTTTTATCCCATAAGAGCAATGTTAAATTTCAAACCATTTATTTCGTTTACATTTTATCATAAAATTGTTTGCAAGGTCTCATTTTAAGCACAGTCACAATACGCATCCGTCTTGCAATTTACATTTTTTTTAATGCTTTTGATTTGGTATGTAATTGACATTTTGTAAGTAAAAAGTTTGATTTTTTTCCTAACACAATAAAAAATTAATAATGAAAAATAATTTGTAAGCCGGATCCGAAATTTTATAAAGAATATTCACTTTTTTTCAACACTCAATTACTGTTGCTTTCTCGTTTACTGCAGCAGATCATTAAGTGACAAAAGATATCCAGCTATAAAAGAAAACAATACTTGAAAATGGCAGAATAGCTGAAACGGCCGTCGTATATTGTAGACGGTAAGTCAAAATATATATTTATTATTTTTGTGCTGTTATTAACCGTTCTGAAAACCTTTTTATTAGTTTCTGCATTCTTTGCATTTCTATAAAGGTCAAATAAATTATCTAATAATTATTATTATTATTTGTTATTTCTGAAATGCATAAACAATATCAAATATGGCCTATTCGTTGGATAGGTTACATAACCCACATGTACCTATAGAGTTTTTTGAACGTCAGGATTCGAATGTGCTAAGTTTTATATCTGCAAAAAATGATAGTAAAATGTTAAAACTAATTACACTCATGTTTTTTTACTTTTTTATTTAAATAAACAGTTCATATGTACGTAAGAACGAAAAATATTCATATTTATTCAGTATTCGAATCGTATTTACATACATTTTCCTAAAAAAAAAACAATAAAATAAAATACTGAGCGATGCTCGGTCACCCAGGAAGTCTACTTTATAATAATGAGAAGAATTAATACCGCTTCCTCTAATCTTCGTTCTCGTTCTCAACCATTTTTCCATCCTTGTTAAGAGCCTAGAAATTCAGCCGTTTCTATGTTTATTTCGGCTACTTTGTATAATATTCGTATAAAGGTAGCATAGAGAAAATGTTTTTACAGACAATCGATACTTATTTTCGATGAGATATACTAAAATCAAAGTTTACTGCGATGAAATATAATAAATCTTTCTTCTCAGTGTGATGGTGCGAGCGGGATAAATAAACCTGATTGTTCGGCAAGGGTGGTTGTGTCAACGGTGGCGCGACATTTAACCCTCGCCCCAGACTGGCTTTCTGCCAAGACTAATGTTTTCTCACCACGTTGCCTATTTAGGGTAAATAAACCATCTTTTAGAAATATTTATCTATAAGGGCTTCTGTTTATCTTGATTTATTTGCTCAGAGATATTTGTTCTATATATTTTTATTACTTATTTACAGTTTATATACAACTAGGTGAACCGTACGGCGTTGCCCGTGGTGGTTGGTATTTTCAGTCTTTTAACGTAATTGAATTCTTTTTAAGTGTTCAGTCAGTGAGTGGTATTTGGCTTTTATATATATAGATCTTAAATAATAAAAGCACTATTGTCATAATAATAAAAGATCTGAAATTATGATTTTAGTAACTTTGATCCTCCCAAACCCCTCCTAAAATTTCGAAATTTTTCATACCCTTTCTTAGTGAGCACCTAGGGCCCTAGAGGAAGCTACATACCAAATTTCATTCCAATCCGTTCGGTAGTTTTGAAGAAGTCATTTTTTAATAACTTTAATCCCCCAAACTCCCCCTAAAATTTAGAATTTTTTCAAACCCTTTTTTAGTGAGCACCTATGGCCCTAGAGGAAGCTACATACCAAATTTCATTCCAATCCGTTAGGTAGTTTTGAAGAAGTCATTTTTTAATAACTTTGATCCCCCAAAACCCCCCTAAAATTTCGAATTTTTTCAAACCCTTTCTTAGTGAGCACCTATGGCCCTAGAGGAAGCTACATACCAAATTGCATTCCAATCCGTTCGGTAGTTTTTGAGAAATCGTGATGAGTGAGTCAGTGAGTCAATGGGTTTTGGCTTTTATATATATATGGATATGTTTTTAATTGTCCTTCGTGACATTAAACATTGAATAAAACAATAAACGTAAAATAAAATAATAGAAATAAAGCAATGAATAACATAAATCGTTGGTCATATTGGTTTAATCTGAAATTTGATGATTTTAACACTACGAAGTAAACTATTTTAACACAACTTACAAAATGAGGAAGCACAATGTCCATTTCAGAGGCATTACCAAGTAAACTATTTCAACACAACTTACAAAATGAGGAAGCGCAATGGGCATTTCAGAGGTATTACCAAGTAAACTATTTCAACACAACTTACAAAATGAGGAAGCGCAATGGGCATTTCAGAGGTATTACCCAGCAAACTATATACTCTGCTATATACACATGTGTACTATATGTAGTAGAGCGTGACGGAATAGACCATGATGTAAAAATGAGTGACGGTAAAATCAGATTCACCGCCCACTTTTTTTGGACGCGGTGCGCCTATAAAAGTTTTCATTTCAAAAATCTTTTTAAATCACAATATAAGAGAACTGTTTGGTAATCAATTTATAGGTTATTTATACTAAATTCTTCGATATAATAATTCGAATGAACAGCTGACGTAAGTTAAACGAATTTCCAAAATTATGTTAGAATTTTAAAAAATAACTATTTGGAAAATCGGTCTACTTACAAAGGCTCTGAATTGCCACATGTGTGTACGAAATATTTTGTAAAATTTGTTTGCAACTCAACCTGCAGCTCCGGCTCACTCGCTGTTTCGTTCCGCTCGCACAGGAAAAACTTTGCGAGTTTGCACTAACCTTGCTGCCACGGATTATGAACGGCTTCGCTTCGCTAACAGCGAACAATCATACTCCCGCCATGGATTTTGAACAGGATACTTTATTCATATTTTTTTCTTTTTAACCCTTTCGGTCATGGTGGTCGTTATAACGATCATAGGTTTTGATATTAAAAAAAAAAATAGAACAGATACCTTAGAACAGTTCCGTAATTTTGGTCGGTTAAATTAACTTTATCTATGTATATCTGACAAGTGCTGTTACCTAGCTTATTGTTTGTTTTCTAACTACAAGAACTTTCTTATTGTGGTTTGCACACGAAATCTATGAAACCCATGTAAGGTTATGTTTGTAGTACTCTAATGCACATTTAGATTGATAGATAGATTTGAATAGCAAATATTATTTTTACTAAGAGCAGACTGTTAGGTCTATTGTGAATTCCTAATAATAGGAACTAGTGGACCCGGCAATGCTTCGCTATTGCTATTGCTTGATTTACCTAACCTAAAATTATATTCAGTTTTTGATCCAAATCAGTTGTTGATCAAAATCAGCTGTTTTAAGCTTTTCATACGAACAGCTGTTTTTTGTGCCACTGATAAAATCAAAAGAAATCTTTCTTCTTCTTCCTTAAGATTGACCTTCCATAAAATTAACATTGAAACTTTGAGGGCTGCTGGGGCGGTTATAATTTATAGGACCGATGTAAATTATAATGGGATTCTGCTCATCTACAGGACACTATCTTTCTAACGGTATGTGCGAATTTCTCCTACGATGCACACAAGCTGAGAAAAAAGGACGACAAGTTTTGTGCTTGCCTATTAATATATAGATAAGTACCAATAATAAGTAATAATATTGCTTTTAAGTTGTGTTCGTTATAACGGACAGGATTGCCTAGTGGTTGTTCATGAGCCTGGTAATCCCAGCTGTTTTCCACATTGATTTCTTTTGTTTTATAGCTTTTGTTGTTCGTGGTTTGCTGTGTTGTGAATGCCTTTATGATGACTAATAAATATGTAGACGATGCAATGGTGGTTGACCTATTATTTGAACAGTTGCACATACCCACACCAGTTGCATCACCAACCCCGCAACATGCAATACTGATGAAACCGGACGCAATGGCTGATTTCACACTTACCGACACGACACCGACCCGATAGCGCCACGACGTTGTCGGTCATGAAAACTAACTTAAACTTAAGAGTAGCTTTCACACTGACCGACATATCGGCGAGCTGCAAGTCTCCCTTCTTCATCGGTACAATATCGTCTCAGTTTGTTTACTGGTTGCTATGGTAATCAATCAATGATAATTTGGCCTCGTTGTTAGATAAATAATAAATATGTCTCATTTTAAATACGATGTCATGACATTAGTTGAACTTGTGGAAAGTAAGTCTTGTTTGTGGGATAAGTTCAATGATGACAACAAAAATAAAATTCTTTGAGATAAGAGCTGGAAAGAGATATTTTCCTACTTAGAAGATGGATACGATAACGGAGAAAAATAGGTGTAATGTGAAATACTTATATCGGTACTTGGTCGTGTCGGTATCGGCAATATGAATAACGAATCAAACACCAAAAATGCCAGAAGAAAACTCTTCTTTTTTATTTCAAAATGCAAAGTGCATCTATGCATTACAAAGGTAAGGAACAGTTTCAAGTCATTTCATGAATAAAACGTTAACAACTATGTTTTTATGTACCGGGTGTCCCACGAAGAGGTCCCTATTTTTGAATTAATATATTAGATGCACCGAAAACTATACAAACCTGAAACTCAACAGTCCTAACATACACATATGTAAAAGAAATACACCTGAGTATCAGTTAATTCTGACACATTGGGGCAAAATGGCGGGATATCAAAGAAATAGTACCTTTTCGTTAAAATACTTTTATTTGCTTAAGTGTTACAACATAATTATTGAATTTTAACGATGTTACTAAGCACTAAACAACGTTAGGGAATTAAAGATATAAGTAACTCATAAATAAATTAAATCTATTTGATCCATAAACTTTATTCAAACTGATGTCCATCGATCGCAATGCACTGATGACAACGAAATAGAAAACAGTCATACGCTTTGCTGAACAACTCTCAAGGTATCAACAACAGTTCCTCTTCGATCAACCTCAATAGTTCACCATCTGTCACAATGTTATGACAATAAACCTTCTCCTTCAAAAAGCCCCACAGAAAAAAGTCACAAACAGTCAAGTCTGGATACCTTGGGGGCCAGTCCATGAAGCTGCTGCCACGACCTATCCAACGGTTAGGAAGATTTTGGTCCAAAACTGCTTTGGCCACATTAGCATAATGCGGAGGAGCTCCATCCTGTTGGAAAAAAACGTCTTTCATCTCAGGCTGAGAAAGATGAGGAACTATGTGATTGCTTAAAACTGATACATACCTTTCTCCAGTCATTGTTTGTCGGGATATGTCATACGACAAAACACCATCCTTGGTAACAGCAGCCCAAACTGTTATACCTGTTGATTTTAATTTCTCTTCTTGTAAGATATGTGGATTTTTTGTGTTATAGTAATGACAATTATGCCTGTTTACAGTTCCAATTCGATAAAATGTCGCTTCATCTGAAAACACGATTCCTTCATGCCATTTGCTATCTACATACCATTTCATGTCTTTTCAATTATTTTCGAACAAAATTCCAATCGTCTGTCAGGATCATCTTCAAGCAGTCCGTGAACTAAATGAGTTTTATAATGTTTGATTTTGTTCTTTTTGGCATACCTTTGGACAGATGACTTCGGTATCCCTGTAGTAGATTCCACCTTTCTTACTGAATTAGGCGTATTTGGAGATTCCATGAAAGCAGCACATACGATTTCTTCATTTTCTATGTTGGAGGATCTATGGTATTTTTTTGTATTGACCCCGTTTCTAGTAGGATAGTCTTCCACTTACGAATAGATTTCCTTGAAGGTGGGACTACACCTGGGTACCTTTCCCTAAAACACCTTATTGCTTCATAATCATTTTCAAAGGCAATAGCCCAGGAACAACATTTCACTTTTTGCTCAGTTGAAAACGGCGTGGTACATAAGACACTTTACAATGCAACTTAATAACAAATGCCAATGTTTATTACCAAATATGTTCATTGTTGTGGATACACGCAGTCAGCTGATAGATTTAAAATAGTCTAAACAGCTGTAGCTGTTCCTATTCTAAATAAAAGTAGGTTTACCCTTAAAATACGATTGCTGATTTTTTTCCGCCATTTTGTTTGGATCAGTCAGAATTAACTAATACTCAGGGGTATTTCTTTTACATATGTGTTAGTCACGACTGTAGAATTTCAAGTCTGTAGCGCGCTCTATACGTCTGTCATATCAATTCAAAAATAGGGACCTCTTCGTGGGACACCCTATATTTTTGTGTATGTTTTAAGTTACAATGACAATTAACAACGTATATAAAATTATACTACCATTTTCATTACTGTTGTCATTTTAAAACCCTTATGTAATCTTGTCCGTTTTGTTGACCATGCTGTAATATATATACCACATATCATAAAAAAACATTTATTTGCACAAAAAATCATAAAAACTATAACGAATAGAACAACTAAGGTGGACGATTGATACGTCCTAAACCGCGGTAGCGCTTACAATACTAGTGGATCACTTGACGGAAAAAAACCGGTAATATTTCATTAACCTTGTAAGAACAACAAACTTTCAAATTTGTATTTATAAAACTGGAAAAGTGTGACCGAAAGGGTTAAATCGATTTTAGGGGAACCAGACCGGCTATTAGGTAGTGCAACAAACAAAATGTTCAGAATAATTTCCTAAATTATTTTATTTTTATAAAACTGCAAAAGATTTTAATTCTAGTACGAACAATTTCAAAAACAATTGTTACTTAAGACTCTGCTGTAGTGGCGGCCATCTTGGATCTTTATCCCATAAGAGCAATGTTAAATTTCAAACAATTTATTTCGTTTATTATTCATCATAAAATTGTTTGCAAGGTCTCATTTTAAGCACAGCCACAATACGCAACCGTCTTGCAATGTATTTTTTTTTAATGCTTTTGATTCGTTATGTAATTGACATTTTGTAAGTACAAAGTTTGATTTTTTTCCTAACACAATAAAAAATTAAGAATGCAAAGTATTTTGCAAGTTGGATCCGAAATTTTATAAAGAATATTCAGTTTTTTTGCAAAACTCAATTACAAAAGATAGACTTATAAAATGGTTTGAAATGAGGCAATGTCAAAGCGTTCAGCTGCAAGAAATTGCACTGTTTAGATAGGGATATAGTGAGAGGCGTTTGCGTTCCGGTGGATTTCTCGTTTACTGGAGCAGACCCTTAAGGTCAAAATACATGCTTCTGTTTGTTCGATTTTTTTGGCTAACGAACTCGTCCGAGTGACTTAGAAATCCAAATAGACTGCTGCCATTAATATTTACATTGCACCCAAAACGTATTCTAAGGACCCTGCTCGGTGCTCATTGGGCACGTAGAACTCACCGTGAGAGTCCCTGCAATATTCGCTAAAATGGGTACAGAAACTTTCTATTCGGTTAGAAGCAACAACAAAGCCTACGAATGAAAGGTAAGTATTTTACTATAAGTAGGTTAACGCTATTTATACTGAATATACTCAATATTTATAATAATATTGTTGTAATTATACTCCATTAAAGGTATTTAATTAATTTACATCAAGTAGTACCAAACAGATACTATCATGTTCCTTGCAGTTCATATTATTAATAATGTCTGAGTACCTATATAATTAATTAATTGTGTCATTTTACAAAGTGTGTATTAACTATCTTACGTAACTAGTAAGCCCCGTGAAAAATCACAGGCAGATTAATTAGATCCACATCAGTAATATATCATTTATAAAAGATACTATACAGGGTGATTTTTTTAAATGGACCACCATTGGCATCTCAGAAACTATAAAAGTTACAACAATCTTTAAATGGGGGACCTTCCCTACGTTTTATGACGGATTTGGGTTTTACATGCAATTGTAAGACTTTTTTATTCTTGTTGTTTTTTTTTAAACTTAACCATTTAGCCGCTAGGAGCGCTGAAAGTTTCAGAAACTGTTATTTCAATAATGATTAAAGAGGCATGTTTTACCATTTGCAAGCAATAAAATTTAACTCAAAGTGCAATATTTTGTACAGTGAAATGTTAAAAAGCTGTGTCAATTTCACAAATACTTTTATTTTATACAAAAAACCTACTTTACTGTTAAATAAACAGTATCCTGGTACTGGCACATACTTTCTCACAAACATATTTAAATTATTAAACAGATTCACTGTGATTTGTCGGGTGGGGTAGGAGAGGTGATTTTTTTAACAGTAATTTAAGTAAATTTTTTGTATAAAATTAAGTATTTGTGAAATTACATCAGCTTTTTAACTTTCCATTGTACAAAATATTACCCTTTGAGTTAAATTTTATTGTTTGCAAATGGTAAAACATGCCTCTTTAATAATTGTTGAAATAAGAGTTTCTGAAACTTTCAGCCCTCCTAGCGGCTAAACGGTTAAGTTTATCAAAAAAAAAACACAAAGAATAAAAAAAGTCTTACAATTGCATTTAAAACCCAAATCCGTCATAAAAGGTAGGGGTTTCTATAAGAAATTTCAAAGTTGACCGCCATATTGGAAAATGGCGACCATTTAGAAATATTTTAACTTCATAATTTTTAATTTTTCATAAAACAAGGAAAGGTTCTCCATTTAAAGTTTGCTGTAAAATTAATACTTTCTGAGATCCCAATGGTGGCCCAATTAAAAAAATCACATAAAATAGAAAATTTTTGAGAGACTGTAGCTCATAAACGGTTGGGTTTAGGAAAAAATACAAAAGAATAAAAACATCTTAAATTTGTGTCCTCAATTGAAATTCAGCATAAAAAATAGGGGTTTCCATTTGAAAAATGAGGTTTGCCCCCATATTGGAAAAATGGAGGAGTTTTTGGAAATGTTAATATTGTATTTTTAATGTAAGGAAAAAAGTAGGGAAGGTCCCCCATTTAAAGATTGTTGTAACTTTTATACTTTCTGAGATGCCAATGATGGCCCATTTAAAAAAATCACCCTGTATAAACAACAAACTTTATCTAGGCCTACCTAACTATAGTGAGGGATTTTTGATGTGTAAACTTCTATAGGCGTCCCTCGGCGCTATGTTTGCTGGAAGTGAATCTGATTTTATCATCACGCATTTTCTCATGCATTTTATGAAACGCTCTAATCGAATTTTACCGTCACGAATTTTCTCATGCATTTTATGAAACGGTCTATTATCTGAAACGCTCTATTCCGTCAGCTTGAAAAAGTTTTGGTCCTGCCGAAATTCGAACCAGCAGAGTCCATCGCCATATACTAGCGCCTTAGCCGGTTAGGCCACGGAAACATTGCTAGTTTAGTATATTTGAATTGGGTATATACAGTAAGTGCAAAAGATTGATTGTCCTACGTCATAGGCTTAACCCGTTAACGTTAACACAATGTATAGTTTAATTGGTAATACCTCTGAAACGGACATTGTGCTTCCTCATTTCGTAAGTTAAAAAGTTACACTTCTCCCGTGTGGTCTTAAGCACACAATTTACATTTTTACTTTCTCTACCCTATACGTAGTATATGGAGAAAGTATTGTTTCCGTAAAAATGTTCGTATTTCAATTTTCAGTTGAATTATCTGTTTTGGTGCTCCCAGAACCCCAAAAAATTGTTTAGTGCAATTATCTGTGTTGGTGCTCCCTGAACCCAAAAATATTTTTAGTGGAATTTTTTGTTTTGGTGCTCCCTGAACCCAAAAAAGTGTTTTGAGAGTGGTGTCTGTCTGTCAGTCTGTCTCTATGTATACACGACCAGAGAGGACACTATTGGTCCGATTTTCATGAAATTTGGTATGTAGGTACTAAACCCAAATATCTCCAGGCGTTTTTTTTTCATTTTTTGGAATTTTCAATTTTTAAGGGTAATTTACCCCTAAAATCCCATAAAAAACGACAAAAATGCAAATTTCTCAAAAACGGCTATAACGATTTTGATCAAATTTTCAGTATTTATAGTGCTTAAGATGCCAAACAAAATGACACCACCCGCTTTTATCAAAACTTCGGCGTTTTATAACTATGGGGAAATGTTTAAAAATAAACAAGTTTGTGTTGTCAATCTAGCATCGCGGCGGCGGCCGCACGGGGTAACACCACGGTAGCGAGCACGGGCAGTAATTCAAAGGTCGCGCGATCGAATCCCGCCTGGGACAATATTTTTTTTATACGATTGACGTAGGTAGAATATTATTTTTTTTTTTGCTTTGTTCTAAAAAGTAGTAAATAAAATGATTAAAAACAATATTATTTTGACTACAGTAAGTTGGAAGAAAGTTTGTGTCAGTTAACTGATACCGTTTATTTTTACAGGTAAATGTGTACAATTATAAGGACTAGTGGACCCGGCAATGCTTCGCTATTGCTTGATTTACCTAACCTAAAATTATATTCAGTTTTTGATCCAAATCAGTTGTTGATCAAAATCAGCTGTTGATCAAAATCAGCTGTTTTAAGCTTTTCATACGAACAGCTGTTTTTTGTGCCCCTGATAAAATCAAAAGAAATCTTTCTTCTTCTTCCTTAAGATTTACCTTCCATAAGATTAACATTGAAACTTTGAGGGCCACTGGGGCGTATCCCTGAGGACCGATGTAAATTATAATGGGATTCTGCTCATCTACAAGACACTACCTTTCTAACGGTATGCGCGAATTTCTCCTACGATGCACACAAGCTGAGAAAAAAGGACGACAAGTTTTGTGCTTGCCTATTAATATATAGATTATAAAACTGTAGGCCTGTTTATATACATTATATCAAATATTATCTTTTAATCGCTTGTTCGCATGTTGGCATATCAAATGATTTGGAATTTATCAATACTAGCTGACCCGTGCGAATATTTCGCAAGTTCGGAGTAGGCCTACATTTACCTGATTTAACACGTTGATTTAATTCAGTTAATTAAGTTTATTTATTTACATTGGTTTATAAATAACAGTTTCCCTATACAATCTTATAGTGTAAACAATCTAACTAACAGCTGTTATGCTAGTTAAACAGATGGTTAGTAGATGGCGCCTTTCATTAGGAACATACAGAGTATAATATAAAAGTTTTTTAAATCAATTTTTGTTATTAAAACATGAATTTTAAGCTGTTTGTCTATTTTTCCCGTGTAGTGGTTAAAGAAAGCTTTAAAATGATGCCTCATTCATGTAATTTGATGATGTATTAAGGAAGTTATGGCGTACCGACAAAAAAATAGTCTTGAGAAATAATATATGCGATTATAGTGAATAAATTAATAATCGAATATGTTTATACGTTATACGAAGATGTACGCATGTTTCCGAAGTTAAACGAATGGGGTAAATCTTCTTTAAATTTGTATAAACGGATATTATATTGGTGATAGAAGTTTGTATTTTTATATTCATTGTATAACCTCAAAGCAAATCTTGGCCTACATTAGTTGTATAACTCACATTTAAAGAAATCAACTTCACAAGACATTATTAATTGAAGTTGTAAACATAACTCCAAAGTATAATTTACACTAGGTTTTATTTAAGTATAACAGAAGACGGGTGAAATCAGCTGTTATATTTTATTGTTACTCATGTACGTAGGGCACGGACGTACAATCGATTTTATATGAGTTGAGTATTTTACCAGCTTATATAGAGTAATACTTTCGGCCCATTAAACGCGCAAAAGTCTAACCACAATAAAGAGTTTTCAATTTACAATGTTTACCATCACAAGATAAAGCAATTCGTTTCAATAGCAGCTAGGTTAAACTAGGAATATTTAGATCAGTAATATTTATCTAAAGTAGGGTCCACACCAATAGATATTTGTTTTGTGTATTGAAAAGCATTCATAGCAGATTTTAATCTATAACACCGAAGTGTTTGTGGTTATCTTTGCGATTTTTCTCTGCCAATAATATCAGTTCTCTAAAATGAATGTGTTTTCCATGTGTTTGCTACAGAGTATATAAATCTCATCACTAAACTGCCAAGTGCCAACCCCTACCCCCTTACAATTAAACGGAATTACAGTTGCTTTCTTCTGGTATTATCTGTAGGGGTGTGCAAGATAACGAAACTCTAGAGCAGTAACGAAAAATAATCGATATCGTCTCGATCTCGTTATTAAGAATACAATTAATTTCTCGATTGTACTTTTTTCGATTCAGACATAAATTTCTCGATACGTTTTTAAAATCTCGAGTTTTATTTTTAATCTTCTTACAAAACTTGAAATGTTACATTAGAATAAAAATAAGATAAACAGAAATTGTCCAAACATCTCAACAGGGAAGTGATTAGGATATCGCAATCAAGGATAACCCAAAAAAAGTTTCATTATACGAACAATTTTTCTTCCAGCCTAAAAACGTGCTCCCAGTTTCGACTACCGAACTCATCCGACAAACTTTGAAACCAACTTGTGTACCGAATCAGACATTAAAAAATGCAGCCGTTAGTGCGAACACATATACAGGGTAACCTAAAAGTCTGGAGACACCCCTTTTACTTTTGCGTGAGTAATTGGAAAAAAACCCAAACTCAGGTAATGTTTACCAGGTACAAAGATGTACTTTTTTACGCATAAAACAACGTTGTTACCATTTCCAAATGGGAAATTTTGGGGACAGCTCAAAAATTTTCAATGCAAACCCCTGCCTTGTGACCCCTCATTTTAAAGGTATTGGTACAAGAATGTAAATTACGAAAACTAGAGGTTTCTACCTTATTCCTATCTAAAGTTATTAACGGTTAAAAATGGGTGAATGATTCAAGTCCTTCTAACTATTTAGTGAGTGATTGGTGAAGAGAAAAATCCAAGGAATGTTTATTAGGTATTATACCTTGTTCACCGAGAGTTTAAAGTGAAGCACCACCTTACCAATGGCTGACGTTAGGGATATGGGCCAATGAGGAAAACGAACTTCACGTGTGGGACGGGCGACTCTGCGTATGATTCACAGTAGTTCTTAGTAAACAAACTTTATCTTCTCTAGCCCACCTTAACGTTCACGTTCGTCCCTTAGGTAGGTCCACGTGTGATACAGTCTGCCCGGCCCATAAATATTGTAGGGGGAGGTGCTTCAATTTAAACTCTCGATAAACAAGGTATATGATGTACTTTTTATGTACGGGGAAACTTTGCCCCGTCTCAAAAATTAAAATATTAGGGACAGCTCAAAATTTGTATACGCAAACCCCTGTCATGTGACCTTTCATTTTAAAGGTATTAACAAAATAAAACTAACAGTGCAAATTTGAGTCGTCTATCTCAACCCTACTACAAATTACACCCTACTCCATGATAAAGTAGAAGAAAGATGTTTACCAGGACAAAACTTTCAAGATACTAATAAAAGACTGGACAATACTCAACCACTGATAAGATTTGGGTAACAATAGCTCAGACTAGCCAAAGTCCATTTGTGGAACGAAACCAACCTTTTGGTTTTCCCAAAAATCTTTTGACTGTTGTAATTTGCAGTACGGTTTAGATAGAGGACTCAAATTTGCACTGTTAGTTTTCTTTTGTTAATACCTTTAAAATGAGGAGTCACAAGAACGGGACTTGCATTTAAAATGTTTGAGCTGCCCCCAAAATGTCCCATTTTGGAAATGGTAACAACGTTGTCTTATGCGTAAAAAAGTACATTTTTATAGATAGTAAACATTAAATCTCTTTTTTTTTTTCAATTACTCACTCAAAAGTTACAGGGGTGTCTCCAGACTTTTAGTTCACAGTGTATATTTATAACATATTTAATGACACCACAGAACGTGTTCTGGAGACCATGTCGGTGCTCATTGACCACACCCGACCAAAAGTCACTGCAACAACTCATCTTTCCTAATGAAATTCTCTAATAACATTTAATGTGAGCGCCTGGACATATTATATCGCATCACATTAAAAGCAAAACAAATAAGACGAATATTGGAATAAACTTTACGTGATCTGTTTTGAAGTCCAGAACAAATAACAGTATCACTTATACATAAGGACATACTTGAGAAAATATTATGGACATGTTCTCAGAGGCAAAACAAATAAACGTTTCTCTGCATATACAGCGATCACTTGCTTTAGCAACCGCCTGAACTCGAGTTTCTCTTTACAAAACATATTTGTATTTTATGGTGATAATGATTACATGAGTAGCATTATTTATAACTAGTGGACCCAGCAATGCTTCGCTATTTCTTGATTTAATTTAAAGGGTAGTTATTCCATTTCATTATATTGATTAGGTAATCGAATTTCAAAATGGTTTTTTGCCACTTAAGAAAAAACTACACAAAATTTAAATTTATAGTTTGTAAACCGTTTTAGGTAATATAGTAAATATTTTGTTTGCTTTTACCTTATCTAAAAAAACTGATAGTTGTGAAGAATTGTAAAAAACCTGATTCTAAATTATCCCAATTGGTTGCAAATAAACGTGTTTTGTTTCATTGTAGGCCTAACCTAAAATTATGTTCAGTTTTTGATCCAACTCAGCTGTTTTATATATATTTCTAGCTGACCCGTACGGCGTTGCCCGTAGTGGTTGGTATTCTCAGTCTTTTTAACGTAATTATTGTATTCTTTTTTAAGTGTTCAGTCAGTGAGTGGTATCGTACAATACTTATTAATTATAAGTAATTATTAATTACAATACTTACTTATTGGTTAGGTTAGGGAAGTACGTATCTTATTAATTACTAGTGGACCCGGCAATGCTTCGCTATTGCTTTATTTAATTTTAAGGGTAGTTATCAAATTTCATTCTTTTGACTTAAGTTATTGAATTGCAAATGGTGTTTATGTCAACAATTTATATAAACAATATTTTAAACAACATATATGTAAGTAAATAGATATGTAACAACCGATGTTTGAATTGAATTATAATACAGTAAGAATTTTTCGTTGATTTTTGTTTGTGTTGTTTGTCAATCTAACCTAAAAAAGCTGTTTTGGTTTTTGAAGAATAATAACCCGATTATAAATTAGAGAAATTGGTTGCAAATAAAAGTGTTTTGGTTCATTGTAGGCCTAACCTAAAATTATGTTCAGTTTTTGATCCATAACAGTTGTTTTATTTATAATAATATGTAACAACCGATGTTTAAATTGAATTATAATATAGTAGGCCTAAGCATGTTTTATTGATTTTTGTTTGTGTTTGCTTTTAATTTGTCAATCTAATCTAAAAAGCTATTGGTTTTGAAGAATAATAAACTGATTATAAATTTGCTAAAGTTGCTATGGTAATGAATGTAAACAAACATGACGTGTTGCTAAGTTTTTTATACGAACAGCTGTTTTTGTGCCCTCTGGTCTTGAGTCCATACAAAAGAGGCTGTTTAGTTTTTTCTAAATTTTAAATTTTTCGGGAACCTTTTCAAATTTGTCTTTATATAAAAACCTAGTTCGGACTATTACGAATATTATAAACCAAAAAATAGCCAAATTGGTCCAGCCGTTCTCAAGTGATGCGCTTACAAAGGAACAGCAATTCATTTTTATTATATAGATAACAAACTATTTACGAAAAGGCGTGGATTATAAGATGATTGTCTTTCAATATCGTTATACACATTACAATTTAATTTGAAATTAATCAGGTTTTAGAGATATGATTTTAACATGATATTTGCGTCTGTTTAACTGGAGTTAGCGATATTTATCACTGTCCTAAATATTTCACGACACCGGTTCTATGAAATAAAACGTTCAATAAATATATTTTATTTCACAATGATGTTTCTCTAAGCTTGTACAGTTATAGTTTATTGTGTTTTTATTTTTCAGTCATAATATAGATCGTAGCATTTCATTATTTATGTTCCCTCATCCAAAGACTATAAAGTATACGTCAGGCCAAACATAAAGTTGAGTTATGGTGTTTTCCACATTATCCTAACCCACACAACTAGATACAAACCATAACAATTTTGCAACTCTAATAGTAGGTAAATAATATAGTTTGAATACATGGTATATTTATGGGAAAAAAGGTTTGTAACGATTTTAAACTTTAAAAGTAAAAACGATAAAGTGTGGCATGCCATGTGTAAAAATTAAGTTCCATACTTCTAACACTATATTAAGACGTTAATTTGATCCCGTCGATTAATGTGAAAAGGTTTATAACTAACATTGTTCAAGATTTTAAAAATTATATATGAAATCTGAAACAAAAACAATAACTCTCGATAATCTGTCCATCTTTTTAATCAGCCCATCTTGGTAAACCGCTCTTCTTAGTAATCCGGTCCACTTAGTAATCCGTCACTGTTAGTAATCCGCACATCCTACTAATCCGTACCACATAGTAATCTCCACCTCTCGGTAATCAGTTAATTCATACTTAACTCTTGATAATCTGTTCATTTTAATAATCCGTCGCTTTTGGTAATCTTCACCTTGTTTTTAATCC
>JAGFPH010001422.1:231099-245434 GCA_018207615.1 Philaenus spumarius
GGAGTATTTTCAATACACAGAGTATTGCGTGCTTCGCACGCCAACCCCCCTATTTTGAGTATTTTCAATACACAATGCATTGCGTGCTTCGCACGCCAAGCCGCGTATTAGGAGTATTTTCAATACACAGAGTATAACGTGCTTCGCACGCCAACCCCCCTATTTTGGGTATTTTCAACACACAATGCATTGCGTGCTTCGCACGCCAAGCTGCATATTGGGAGTATTTTCAATACACTTAGCATTGTGTGCTTTGCACGCCAATTTTAAGCCTGAGTGTTATGGACGCACATGTATTAATATTAGTGATTATTACGTAGAAAGGTTGGAAAATAAAAAATAATGTAATTTCTACTCATTTATGCTATAAATATAAAAAACAAAAGGTCAGCCCCAAAGCATAGTAAATACGAAGCAGTGAACGTGTTAAAATTCTCTACGTTGGACGTCGCTTAAGTAGCCGCTTCTCTTATACGCCAAATAATAGTTCCTATTGCTAAAACTCAGAGTATAAGCTTATAATTCGCCTGTTAAGGGTCGGCTCTAGCTGTCGGCCATGTTGGCTGACACTCCATAAGACCAATGTTAAATTAAAATCCATATTTTTCCTTTATTTTTGATCGGATAAT
The DNA here is from genome assembly GCA_018207615.1 of Philaenus spumarius. NCBI lineage: Eukaryota > Metazoa > Arthropoda > Insecta > Hemiptera > Aphrophoridae > Philaenus > Philaenus spumarius. The sequence continues at coordinate 231,729 of JAGFPH010001422.1, forward strand.
TATGAACGATATGTCATTTTAAAGCTATGGCCAATACGCATGCAAATGGCTTTTCAAAAATCAAGAAAACCGTTTTGTTTAATATTTATTAACAATTTAAAAAATTAATTTTTAATAATTTTTTATGTTGTCACTATTAGTTATAGCGAAAAAGTACCAAGCCATTTGCATGAAGAATTTCGTCCCCAAGAGTTTGGTATTTTTTTGAAAACGCTATTTGAACAACTGCGGGTTTTAAATGGATTTAGGCTGAGCAATGTCCGTGTAACCTACCGCCGCTATAGGGTGACTTTAAATATTTTTTTACGATGTAACTATTAATTATAGCGAAAAATTATCAAGCCATTCGGATGAAGAATTTTGTCCCCAAGAGTTTGGTATTTTTTTGAAAACGCTATTTGAACAATTTCGGGTTTTAAATGGATTTAGGATGAGCAATGTCCGCGTAACCTACCGCCGATACGCTGGAGTCGCAGGTTGCTTTCTGTTTTACTAGAGCCGACCCTTAAAACGTGACTAAACTGTCCCGGAATTTTATAAATTTTATCTAATTTTTAGTTAATACAAACTTTGACCGGCTGCGATTTACGATTAAGTTGTCCGATTGATGTAGGATTTGTGGTATTTCTACTATAAGAGATACCATTAATTTCATAATGGTTTAACCTACATGCTTTCATTTAAGATATTCTTCTTACTCCAAAGTGGTCCATGCCTTAAGGCGAAGGAAAATGAATAGTTGCTCCAAAAAGTACTTTTTCCTACAGCTGTTTAATAAAGTGCATTTTTCCACACTCACAGCAGTGCGCAAACTACACTACATGTGTTCAGCGTCAAGTAGTTATACCTCTTTACCGCAGGGCTAAACAGCTGACGTGACCTTTCGCACTCCATCTGTTTACTTTGCGCACTGTACGCAAAGTAAACAGCTGATGTAGTCTACGTTGCACAAAAGATTTATGTAATCAATTTGTGGATGAGTAAGGTAATCCATGAAATAGAGTATTTTTAAATTGAAACCTTATAATTTAAAATATATTATCTAAGCTAACCTATACTAACATTATAAAGAGGTAAAATTTGTTTGTTTGTTGGTTTGTATGTAGGTGGTAATCTCTGGAACATCTGAACAGATTGAAAAAAATAGTTTTACTAATAAAAAGCTACAGTACCCATGAGTAACATAGGCTATAAATTCATTTAAATAAAAACATTTTTTATTTCAATATTTTGTAAAATTGGTCCGAAAAAATTCTTAGGTTAGGCCTAGCCTGATGAACCAACACATAGTTTCTTCAATTTATCTACATTTATTACCATAGCACCCAATTGAATACAATTACAGATCAAACAGCTGTTTCCTCTAATATTTCCATTAAAAGCTGATTTAAAACTTTGAAGCAATTATTTATATTTCTAACTTTTAGGTTAGGTTTTTACTCAAGTGTAGACCTGAGTCTTTTTCGTTTTTTTAACCCTTCATTATAACTGCTGCTATAAAATTATTAATCCTACACCTTTATTATAAAAAAAAACATAACATGATTGTGTGTATAGAAGGTACCAACGGGGTTGGCGTGCGGAGCACGCAGTGGTTTCTCCTAGTTGTGTATAAAATAAACAAAACTCACTTAAGTTATACAGTAATCTTTCTGTGATAAATTATACGCTGACACCGGTAAAAGTTAAAGTTAAACTCCCAACTTTACAGAAGTTAGTCTTTTAACCTGGCAACATGTTGACAACGCGTATATTTTATCTTTAGAACGCACAAAGAATCTTGCACTTCACGTTTGGAAATTCTATTGCAGCGTTTTATCACAAACTTAAGCCATAAAAAAACAGTTTAACTCATTAAGTTTAACTTTATGAGACAAATCCTTCCTCTCAAAATTAAAATAGCTACATTTAAGGTAGGAATTATAAGTTAAAATTCAAAACAAACCCAAATATGTATATACATTTTTAAAAAAATGTATTAGTTTCTAGATTGCTTATTCAAATTAGTTACTGCCATGTGAAATAGTAATGAAGCAACTCTTTACTATAACAATATTAAATTAAATGTGCTATACACGGTAAACCCGGTGATACGGCGCCGGTGAATGCTAACTTAAACAAGTGGCGCCGTAGGTTGTAAGGCACCCCTAAACCACCTCTGAGTAACATAGGTTATAATTCATTTCGATAAAAATCTTTAGTTATTTCTTTATTTGTAAATTTAGTCGGAAAAAATTTTAGGTTATGCTTAGACTGATCAACCAAGACAGGTTTTTACATTGATTACCATAGCAACCAATATAAGAAAATAACAGATAAAACAGCTGTTTGCTCCAATATTTCCATTAACAGCTGATTTCAAATTTTGAAGTAATTATTTCAATTTCTTATTTTTAGGTTAGGTTTTTTTTAAGTGTAGACCTGTGCCTTGCTAGTTCTTTTAACCCTTATTATAACTGCTGTTATAAAATATACGGAACAATTTGATTTAACATTATTTACCATCTTAGCTTTGGGGTTATTATTAATCCTACGCCTTTATTATAAAGAAAACGTAACATGTGTGTAGAAGGTTCCAACGGTGTTGGCGTGCGGAGCACGCAGGGGTTTCCCATAGTATCTTATATAGGGAGCGATTAAAACAATAGATTTGTAATCTAAAAAGTAATTATTTGTAAGTTTTACCATTACCAAAATTATATTACTAAGATGTAAACATGTTTATTGTAGTACAACGTTATAACCTAATACTACACAATACTAAAATGTATACATGGTTTTACAGAAAGTCATTATGCTTGTTGAGGATAAGTTTTCCTCTGTTCCTTGTACAAACAAACCCTAGGGATACAATTAACAAGTTGTTGAGAAGTTATACTAAAGTCACAAGTTGACTGTAATTATGATTCTTGTACATTCTGCAGCCAGTTAAAAGCTAATTAAATGTTTAACGTATAATCTCTCAAGTAAAATACTATATAGGGTTAAGGGATCTCCCCCACCCCCCGAAATCCTAAAATTTAGTAGTAAAAATTAATACTAGGTTAAAAAGTAAAAATTAAATTATAAAATAGACAAACAACAGAGGATCCAGCAACATATTTTACAGCATTTTGCATTGCATGCATACTGAACATGAATGCAGTAGGTTTACAGCCTTACTCTTTTGTGAGCTTGATCTGATTTATTAAATAAGACAACTATGAAGGGTCAACAAAAATAAACGCAATGCACTGTGTACTGAAAATACTTCCAATACGGGGGTTGGCGTGCGAAGCACGCAATGCATTGTTTATTGAAAATACTCCCAATACGGGGTTGGCGTGCGAAGCACTCAATGCACTGTGTATTGAAAATACTTCCATACGGGGGTTGGCGTCCGAAGCACGCAAAGCATTGGGTATTGAAAATATCCCCATTCGGGGGTTGGCGTGCAATGCACTGTGCGACGGCCGCTTCTCACAGTGTTCAGTTTCAAGCTCACATGTGCGTCCTTAGCAGTGATACGTGTTAAAAGGGTTTAAATTGAATCCCAGTTCCTGACCTGACCCCCCCCCCCTCCCGAAAAGTTTACCTGGCTACGGCCTTACATTTAAATACAATGTTTTTTTTAAATGTCGACACTGTGACTCTTGAAAACAAAAACACTTTGAACAAGAAATATATTCTTGTTTTTAAACCTTGAAACAAATTAGAAAACCTGAAAATTAGGAAAAAAATAATTTAATTTTTGACGAGCTTTATAAAACATTTTGGCTACAAATCTTTGTGAATTAAATGCAGCACTCCACATTCAGTAAATAACGTCTCAATCAGGTTTAACAAGAGAAGGGAAGCAGTCCACAATACCCGAGGTCGTAAGTACGAGGCGCGAACCCGCAAAGCGATTTTTTCCGCTCTGATTGGAACGAAGGAGCGCTTGAATCGAAGCTACTAGGTTCAAACAAATTCTACTAACATATTTCGCACACACAGGCACCTATTCAGCGCCTTCGTGAGTAGACCGATTTCCCAAATAGTCGGTTAAAACCCAAAAACATATCAACTCAATTTTGGAAATTCGCTCCACTCAAGTCAGCGGTTCAACCGTGTAGAAATGTATTACCATTTTCGAATTCATTAAGAGTTTAATAACTGCTAAATATTCATGGAAAAGTATTTTAAATTTACTTTCACAGCGATCGCATTCTTTAAAACGTTCGCAAAACCACAAACTTTACCAAGGGAAAACGTTGTTTATTTTGTATATTTAATGGATCGACGGTTAAAAAGTTCACCCTTTGGTTTTTATATATATTCGACCAACAAAGTTATGAAAAGGGAAAACTTTTCCAATATTTATTTTTCATTAAATCCTGATCCGACCCGAACTATTTGCTTTTGTATAGATATTAGTTTTAGATTTAAAGTTTTGAAATAAGGAAATTTAAGTTTAAAGTGATTTAATAAAAGTTATAAAAGAATTATCGTCTAATTTAACAATAATATTAAAATATTATTACGTAACAAACATTCTTGAATATTTAAATTGACATTAGTGATATAATATTGTGACAGTGTTTACATTATGTAAATATTTGGTATTTTTACGTTTATTATTAAAAATATGAACAGGATTGTTTTATCAAGATTTCACAAAATTGTACGGATTCTTGATCCTGTTTATTATTTACCATCGATTTCATATATAAAAATGAAAACAAAAATAAAGCAGTCGTGGGTCAACCGGCAGAAGTGAAAACTGTAATGAATATAAATCGTTGGTCAAATTGGTTTAATCTGAACTTTGAGTATTTTAACGCAACCAAGTAAACTGTTTTAATACAACTTACGAACGGAGGTATAGTTACAACTTACAACGTCCATTTGAGAGGTATTACCAAGTAAAGTATTTTATAACAACTTACAAAATGAGGAAGCACAATGTCCATTTTAGAGGTATTACAGAGTAAACTATTTGAAAAACTTACAAAATGAGGAAGCACAACGTCCATTTCAGAGGTATTACCTAGTAAACTATTTTAAAACAACTTAACAAATGAGAAAGCACAATGTCCATTTCAGAGGTATTACCAAGTAAACTATTTTAAAACAATTTGCAAAATGAGGAAGCACAATGTCCATTTCACGGGTATTACCAAGTAAACTATTTTAAAACAACTTCTGAAATGAGGGAGCTTAATGTCCATTTGAGAGGTATTACCAAGTATAAACAACTTAACAAATGAGAAAGCACATTGTCCATTTCAGAGGTATTACCAAGTAAACTATTTAAACACAATTTACAAAATGAGGACGCACAATGTCCATTAAATCGGTACGTGTCGTGACTAAATTAACCCATATAGTCTTAAAAAACTACCCGAATCTGAAATACAATGGGTAAGGTACGGTGAGGTACGGTACGGCTCCCGAGATTTCATACGAATTTTTTTTTTTTTTAACGTCCTGCTGTTTTGCACTTAAGGCTAATGAAGACGGGACCTACAGTTTTACGTGGAATCCGAACCACAGCCAACGATGTCTGTTAAGAAACCATTTAGAAAATTATTCGGGGTCAATGGGAATTGAACCCGGAACTTTTCCATTGATGGTTGGATTTCATACGAATACCCACGCAAAAAGTGCCATCACGCATAGATAGCCTACATACACACGATACATACACAACATTATTTCAGTGTATTATACATACCATCATAGGGGTATTCGTACATTCACAAATACATAACACACAATAGCAAACTTCGAAAAATAATATAAGTTCCAGTAGCAATAAAATAAAGAATAACCGCCAAACTAATAGAACCAAAATTTCAAGAAAATACACTCTTCAACAGCAGAAGTTTTAAATAGAAGTTTTAGATATATTTTATATTGTGATGTACTAAATAAATACCTTCTCTAAATAAATAACAAAATTTAATTACGTATATTCTGGGTTGTTTTACAAAGGTTCGTATCTGCGGATATTTCTTCTATCGAATGCTATTCTGCCAAACAGCCCTACATCACACATTGTTCGATACAATTTGACAAATCCCATAGCTTTGGTTACAATAGTTCTGACATAAATCATTTGATGGCAATTAATCATATCATTTCCAGCTATTGCCAACACAACAGTTTCAAAGCCCAAGTTTAATAAATGACCAACTGACCCATGTCAATGTTTTACTTCCGAAGTATTCGACTTATAATGTATGTTCATTATTGTATACGGTTGTCAAAATAAGAATTTAAATTATTAAACTTTAAAAAAAAAACCTTAATTTTGTGAGTAGTTATTGGTACTGGTGTACAATCAACTCCTATAAAAGCGAATGTACGACCGTACGTACATATTTACGTAGATATATAGGTACGTACGTGAGTAACATACAATATAACAGCTGAGTTCACCCATCATCTTTAATACTTAAACAAAACCCAGCGTAGATTATACTTTGGGGTTATGCTTACAATTTCAATCATTATAATTTCTTGTGAAGTTGATATTTTACAAATAGAACTAATGTATGCCTTAATACGTTATAAGATTTGGTTTGAGGTTATAAAATGTATATAAATACAACCTTTCATCATCAAAATATTCGTTTATACAAATTTAAAGAAGAGATACCTACTCGTTTAGCTTCGAAAACATTCCTACATCTTCGTATAACATATAAACTTATTCCATTATTAATTTCTTCGCTATAATATTAATAACTTCTAAATCATTTGATCTATCAATATGAAACAAAAAGCAATTACGAAATAATATTTTGATCTTTCTTTATATATATACTAGCTGTTCTATATACACCATTCTTCGCACGGGAATAATTCATGGTGATTATAAACGTGAAATATAACGTTCATGGAATATAACGTGTTTTTTGCATTAAAAAACATATATTTTGACCCGTTTCTCACTTTTTTTACCCAATTTGTAGAAGTTAAAATTCGACTTGGGGGGAGAGCCCCCAGGGGCATATACACTTTACCGTTGTATAGCCCATAACTGGCAAAGATGGTCTTCCCTAAAGAGGAGTCAATAATCGTCAAAAATGCACTAGAACGTTTTCCAGATATTGACGATTTTTGTGAAAAAAACGATGAAAAAGCTTCAAATCATTTCAATATAATCGAAGCCGACGGAATATAACGTGTTTTGTTTTTTGCATTAAAAAACATATATTTTGACCCGTTTCTCACTTATTTTACCCAATTTGTAGAAGTCAAAATTCGACTTGGGGGGGAGAGCCAACAGGGGCATATACACTTTACCGTTGTATAGCCCATAACTGGCAAAGATAAAGAGAAATCGCGAATCATCGAAAATGCTCTACAACGCACCGTTTTCGAGATATTTACAATTTTTCTGGAAAAATAATGAAAAAGCTCCAAATCATTGCAATATAATCGAAACTGATGGAAATATTTTTTTTATATTTGTTGTTTAGTGTTTATTTTTACAAATATAAATGTAGGATGTTATTCTGCACATTTTTTTTTTTTACGCGACCTTATAATAGCTCTCTTGGTTCCCCCAAAATCGATCAAACCGTGAAATACCATAAAAGTACCCGATTCAAAGCAATATAATGGATTTTACCGTGGGGTTGGTGTACATTGTGTGTTAAAGATACTCCCAATATTCGGAATGGCGTGCGAAGCACGCAATGCTTTGTGTATTGAAGATTCTCCCAATATGCGGAATGGCATGCGAACCATTTTGCAGCTATTCAGCACCGTCGTGAATAGACCTATTTCCCAAATTGTTGGTTGAAACCCTAAAACATAGGCCTATAAACTTAATTTTGGAAATTTGCTCAATTCACGTCAGCGGGTCAGCTGCGTGGTCGAATTATTATTGTACACGTTTACCGAGTGAAAAATCCCCATCAGCATAGTTAGGTGGCCTAGATAAAGTCCGTTGTTTTTAATAGTATGGTTTTAAATTATGTATTTCTCATGTGTACCTAATTAATCTCCCTGTGATTTCTCACGGGGGCTTACTAGTTATAAATTAACACCAATAGGCCAGTCGGTAAAGGTCAATTTAGACCAAAAGTACTAGTAATTTGCAATACAGCTGAATTTTTTTTTATAAGTACATTAAAGTATGTAGATTAACATAAAAAAAAGTTTACCAGTCTATCGATTTCCCAAAGTCGAAAAAAATCGATTATCATTTTTTTTCGATTATCCTTAATATTTCGAGCTGGGATGAAGATAGAGGAAAATAAAAAATACCACCTTGTAGGGGAAGTATTTTTCAACAAAAAAGGTCATATGTATGTATTTCGTCCGATCAATGGTTTGTCTGGAAAAAATTCGATAATGCAGGTATGTATTTTGCAGCAGGGGAAATCACTAAAAGGGGACATCTTATTCATATATGAAGCGTTGGCTCATTCTAAATTGGCCGAATTTTAATATATCGAATTGAAACTTGACATAGGAGTTAAAATATATATTTTAAACATTTATGCTGAGTCTCAGCTTGTTATCTTGAAAATTACCCGATCTAGAGCCACTTGACTTATTAATGGGTTTCTCGATTTTAGGAGTACCGGACCCACCAATTCATTTTAAACAGCTCCGGTTTAAAATTTTTTCAAAATATCAACCTGAAAGTTTTTTTACAACTTAAATATATATATTCAAACAAGTTCAAGGAGTATAAACCTTTTTCATTATTAAAATCATAAGTAAATTAAAATAGTATAATTTTAGACCTTTTTAGATTTTTCATCAAAACGCTTGAGTTGATCAGCTGCAGATTAGTCATTTTTGAAAATATAGTTTTTAAAATAAGTATAGCAAAAAACAATTGTATTTGTAACTTCTGTACCAAGTTTTAAATCGATATGTTCAAAAATGTCGAAAATGGAGTCGTTGAATCCAAAAGTGTTATAGTTAAAACGAGATAGGTAAAACAGAAGACTATTTTCAAGCGCCTCGTTTTTAAAAATAACATGAAAAAAATCGTTCATACTTACTAAGAATATTTATACTGGTGTACTCAACTTGTAAAACAAATTTGGTGTTGATATTCCAAAAATTGACGAAACTGGAATAGATTGAAATTAGTTCGTGGGTCCGGTACTCCTAAAATCGATAATCTAAATCGACTCCTAGATCCGGTCATTTTCAAGATAAAAAGCTGAGACTCAGCATAAATGTTTAAAATATATATTTTAACTCCTATGTCAAGTTTCAATTCGATATATTAAAATTCGGCCAATTTAGAATGAGCCAACTATTTTTATATATGAATAAGATGTCCCCTTTTAGTGATTTCCCCTGCTGCAAAATACATACCTGCATTATCGATTTTTTTCCAGACAAACCATTGCTCGGACGAAATAAATACATATGACCTTTTTTGTTGAAAAATACCTCCCCTACACGGTGGTATTTTTTATTTTCCTCTATCTTCATCTAGGTCGAAATATTAAGGATAATCGAAAATAAATGATAATCGATTTTTTTTTCGACTTTGGGAAATCGATAGACTGGTAAACTTTTTTTTATGTTAATCTACATACTTTAATGTACTTATAAAAAAAATTTAGCCGTATTGCAAATTACTGGTAGTTGTAACCTATACCGACTGGGCTACAAGAGCTTATTAAGAACGACATTTGACAAAAGTCACTAATTGCCAATTCTTGTCTCTTACCAATTCGTGTTGTATATTTTCTTTTACAAGGTCAAAATAATTCGACCACTTGCTGAACCGTTGACGTGAGTTAATCGCAGTTCCAAAATTAAGTTTATATGTTCTAGAGTTACAACCAACTATTTGGCAAATTGGTCTACTCACGAAGGCGCTAAGTATCTAAATAGCAGAATATATTCGTTCCACTCGCAGAAGAAAACTCGCCGTGCGATTTTGTACCTCGTCCTTGCGACCTTGGGTTATGTACTCTTTTGATTCGCTCGCAGTGGACAAACTTGCAGTCATCGGCCACGGTTTAGAAGCTGCCCCCCACGGTAAAATTCCCACACGGACAACAAAGCTCATGGCGTTTATGACTGGAAGGAGCTGCCACGGACAGATTTAACAGTGTTTGCTTGACGTGACGGGACAGTTTTAGTTTAGAGTCAAGAGTGATTCCAAGACATCTGACATGACGGGTTAATGCTATGGGAGATTTGTTGAGAGTTAGTTGAACTTTGTTGAGTACTCTATCCACTCCTAGACCCATCGAGGCAGGAGTTCCCCAAGGCTCGGTTCTAGGACCGTTACTCGGACCTTGGCGGGTCGCCGGACTCGGATCATCACTCGGCTACACCGTTTCTGTTCCAGCGAATGACTTCTCGGAGCTCCAGGATTCCTCGGCCTGCGCCGTTTAGGCCGTCTCCTGGTGTCAGCGATTTCTTCCTAGCTAACTACTCATGTTATCATCTGTTTCAGCCTTCGATACAGGGGAACGTGTGGTACCTATTACTATTTCCGTGCATGTCACTAACACATTTCTGTTTCAGCGAGTTTTAGATTGACTTTTGCAGTCATTTGGGATTTTCCCTAGACGCTGCTACTCCCTCACCTGTGAGCACTTTGGGGAGTGGGGGTGGTTTAGTGGGTAGTGGGTCCGAGCGGTATCGGATCGAGTCCCACAGTACCTTCTCTGGCCGAGAGGTCTGCGTAAGATCATTCCATCCTCTAAAAAAAGAAAAAGTTCCAGCAGTCATCCACAAAATATGACTGCGACTCTTTGCCGAAGACGCTATGTTTTACTACAGATCTCTTAACCTGGAATATGGTTCGTCCGTAGTCATCCAACAACAGTTGGATATTTTGCACCCATGGCTCAGGAAGTGGAGAGTTGCAGTAAACACAGATAAAACACAAGCCTTCCAATTCTCTACAATTCATAGACTACCCAAAATAAGTGAACATAACTTTCAATATGTCTTGTGTTGCATAATAGAACAATTTGTTTGACATATGTGACCCTCTATGACTTTAATTATGATTATGACGTTATGATTTTAATTCCCCAAGCCCCCAAAAATCATAGAGGGTCAAATACGTCAAACACAATTTCCTGTTTTGCAACGCAAGACATAAAAAAATAGAAGGTTGTATTAACTTATTTTCAGTAACAAACATAATAAAGAGACTTTATGAACACTGTACATACATTTGAGTTATATATGGTTATGAAAACAAACACTAGATAGATATTTTCAGAAAGTCACATTATTGTAACGCCTACTACGATAGACATTATCTTCAAAATCTCCCAACAACAATAACATGTTTACTACGCTATGAAAATGATTTGTACTATCTTCCAACGAGTCGTAAATCAAGCTATTTACTCTATTTGTATTGCACTTATTGTGCCTTAAAATGACTTATTTATATATAATCAATCAAAATCCGTCAATTATTATTCACTTTTGGGTTACAAAAATCAAGTGGTTGCAAAACCCTGCATTATTATCGGTCAAAGTGGTTTCGTTTGTAAGATTTGGTGTACATTTATGTAATTATTATGTATTGTGTTATTACACTCGTTAGACCCGGCAAAGTATTGAAAAATAAATAAATTTTGAATCCGATTTGGATGCAGTTTTCTGCATTGTGTTCAGAAAAATACCAGGAAAAAGTCTACGTATGACCAGTTTCGGAAGAAAGCGGAATTCATCGCGGGTGAATAAAGTGCTTCTAAAAATGAATTATTTTTTTAAACCTCTAAGAATGGGTGAAAGGCCGCGAAAATTGGTGTTCGGTGGTTTTTCGGGTGCGCTGATCTTATTTCCGACCATGCGGAATGCCTCCGGTGGGGGGCTCTGTGGGCCGACGGAGGGGGAATTGTGTGAAGTTGCAACAGAGACTTGAAAATTTACTCTCGGGGGTTTTTGGGGGACGCTGATTTCAATTCAGACATTGAAAAATTCCTTCGGGGGTGGGGCGAAATGCATAATCTTTTATGAAAAGGAAAATATTTGTGTTTCCAACATTTTCATATATTTGTAAGGCTATCTTGTATTTCCAACTAGCAATTCACTAGAACAAAGTATTTTCAAATTAATTACACGAGCTTATTTCCTTCTTCTCTCGATACAGCTTTGTAACGGACTCTAAGTGAGCAAGCGAGCAGTATTATTCCATACTTTCACTTTATCTCTCTTCGTCTTTCCTGTGACCCTTCCCAACACTTCAGAGCTGGGCACAAGCCGAAACAGCTGCCACGGGAACCAGCCTGATCCTCACTATATGCCTCTAAGTCGTCATCACCAAATATTTCAAAACCTTACATTTTTCCCTCATCGGCCTCGACTCCTCGGAGACCCCCGGTGCGTTTCTCATAATCAGAATTGAAATCATCGCTAGAAAACCCCCAGAGAGGAAATTTTCAAGTCTCTGTCGCAACTTCACAAATTTCCCCCATCCCCTCCCCATCGCAACCAAATCGGAGCTGTAGGCAAAACTTTATTTATTCGGGTTGAAATCGTACTACCTGGTCTATGTGTTGCGTTTGAATATTACATTTTAGCTCAAACGTCAAATACGAGGTCTGTATAAATAAACGGTACCAGGAACTGGCACATACTTTCTCACAAATACATTTAAATTACTAAACAGATTCACTGTGACTTGTAGGGTGGGGTAGGAGAGTTTTTTTATTAAAGTTGGAGATTAACTAATAAATATTATTATTATTATTATTATTATCTAGAGAGAAAACTATTCGATCGATTTCGAAAAAATTTGCACCAAACACGTCAATTAGGTCTTCATAGATGCACGTAAAATAGTTTTGAAATTTTTTTTAAAACAACCCGCTTTATGACCAAAAAACCCCCAAAAACAGTTATTATTATTATTATTATTAGCTTAACGAGAATTTTTAGAAAGATGCGGGTTTCTGTATATGGTAGGGCACATTAAAGGCTACAAATAAGCCAAATTTTATCAAAAACGTTAGAGCCGTTTTTTTATAAAAACATAATAACTGATTTCTTGGGGGTTTTTTGGCCAAAAAGGGGGTTGTTTTTCAAAATTGTTCAAAACCCTTTTTCGTGCATCTATACAGGCGTACTAGACATGTCTGGTGCAAATTTAGTTGAAATCGATCGAATAGTTTTCTCTCTAGCTTTGTATACATACAGACATAAATACAGACATACAGACGTACATACAGACAAACATTTTGTAGAAACCACTTTTTCGGACTCAGGTGGTCCCAAAACGGATATTTTCACAAAAATCTCAACATCGATTTTTTTGCGATCACTATACTTTCTCTATACTATAGTATAGTGAGAAAGTAAAAGTTCAGTGAATGGTCTAATATACCGGTATTCAACGCTTGAAACATCGTCTGGATCTGCCATCTGTCGGGCTTTGCACGAAGCTCCTATAGCAGTACTTTTACAGTCATTGCTACAGAGTGTTCCAAATAGTGTGCGTCGAAAAGCCAGGAGCAACGACACAACATTGAGTTCTGCTTTAACCCTTCAACGTGTTTTGCCGTACGTGATACGCCGTTAATTCTTTTCCTTTGGCGCGTTTTGACGTATAGCGTACGCTCAGGAACATTCAATCAGATGCTTCCATCTAACAGCTAAACTTGAAACTATCTCGAAGCGATCGATATTGCAGCATAATGTAGCATAATTGTAGATATTGTGGCAGAATTGGTTGATAGAAAAAAAAATCATACGATACTTCTGTTGAATTTCTTGACAAAATTAGT
>JAGFPH010001422.1:264867-276471 GCA_018207615.1 Philaenus spumarius
TGGGTATTGGTGTTCCAAGTATTGGTGTTTAATTACCAATACTTACATAACTTTCAAATTTATTGTGTTTTTGTGCGAGTTGTATTTTACTATGTGTTCTAAATTGCTCAATTGCGTTTGAAAGCTTTAATTAAATTTTATGGGAGAGTGATGGTTTGATATTTTATTGTACTAATTTCATTTAAAAAAAGTTTGTTGTCTAAAGCATGGTTTAGAAGTTGGTTATTGTAACCTTTATGAGTGTATTATTATTATTTTTTTTAATCAGGGTAGCTCAGATGGCAGAGCATCACGACGGAAACGTGAAGGTCCCGGGTTCAACTCCCGGTCTTGGTCTATTTTTTTTCACTTGTAATTTAATTAAATATCTCTTGCTGAGGAAGTGTGTAAGCGGAAAAAAAATTAATAACACCACTGTAAACTGCGAAATAAGAATTGAGATTGTCTTCAATGTCGTAGGCCCACACACGAGGTATTCAATCTTTTAATTCAATAATTGGAGTAAAAAGCGTACAAGTGAGATAACATCGACCAATATCGGTAGATATCAGGGTAACTCAGATAGCAGAGCATCACGACGGAAACGTGAAGGTCCAGGGTTCAACTCCCGGTCTTGGTCTATGTTTTTTCACTTGTAATGTAATTCTTTATGAGTGATTAGCTGTAAGAAAATAAAATCTCGACTTCATTTTACAGGAAAACCGTTAGGTTTATCAAAAAAATGTAAAGAACAAAAAAGTCTTAAAATTGCCCATAAAATCCAAAAACGTCATACAAATGGGGGTTTCCATTTAAAAAAATTAAGTTGACCGCCATTTTGGATTCAAAATGGCGGATTTTGAAAAAAATGTATACACAGTCTAAAAGGTATCAAAAATTAAGGGCAGATGTTCTATTTAAACATATTTGTCCGAATCGTATTTTAAAAGTTAGCCATTGGCACACTTTAGCTGGTCCACCCTGTATATTTGAACTGTTTCCAACTATTAAGTACAAAAAAAAGTAACTAGTTTAAACAATCAAATAATTATTAGGTTAAGAGTAGTAGCTAATTTTACAAATTGAAAGAAATGTTGATGGTACAGTTTTGGTTATTCGATATGTTAATCCCCTTATTTACAAGTTTCTTTTGTAAACCTGGACGTTTTCAGAATAACAAAAACTGTTAAACACATTTTTGGCATCCGTTTGAACGTCAGGTGCTCTTTCCAATATTTATTCAGGAATATTAATAGTTGAATCAGTCATTATAAGTACGTTTACACTTTTGCAATAGTCTATAGGCTAATAAACTAACAACATCAAAGGTTTATTGTTCAATTTGTTTATGTTGCTAGAAAGAGTCAGCTGTTTAAAAATTATATAATGGATACGGTAAGTAGAATAGCAGCGCTCGTGGCGACAGATCTTGGAACCTTCTTTCCCGGCCTAGTCTTTTTTCCAGTTTTACCCGGACTGTTTACCCGGCCTATCGGGAGTCGATTGGTTTCAACCACAGCTGATAGTACTGAAAACAATGGTTTATTGTATTGGTATGATGAAAAATATTTTTCATGATACTACTGGAATATCAGTTGCTCTTTTGCTTATATAAAAGTTCGTCATGTCAGCACTAGTGAGGATAAATTATATTCTCACTAGTGAGGATAAATCAGCTGATTACAACAATACAATATTGAAATAATGCCCATCTGTTTAAAACATTGTGTTGTTGTGTTTGCTTTACTTCGTGTTTAGTTGATGTACAAATGGAAGAATTACCAGAGGATTTTAAGAAGAAAGTTACTGAAATAAGTCAAGACTCAAGGCTTTTTTTTAATTTTTTGACAAATTAAATTTTCTTGAAATTTGTTATTTAATGAAGTAACATTTTGTAAAAACATAATTTTTTTGTTTGTAGAAAATAAGAGTAAATAAACTTTTCAATTTGTAATAATAAAATTTTTTGCTGTTGTATGAAATAATTTTTTGCTGTAGTATCGTGAAAAATAGTGTTCAAAACTCGTGGGAAAATGTTCTTTTCAGATGCTCGTTCTCCTTAAATTGCTCGTCTACGACTCGCAATTTAAATACGACTCGCACCAGGAAAAATCACACTTTTCCCACGTTGAGAAATATACTATTACAATCATTTTAAATAGTGTAGGTTTACACGCACAAACATTATCTTTATAACTGTGTATTGTCGCAGGCCTACTTACATTTATATTTTTTTATTACTGTACAAATAATCAGATTGTTTTTCAATTTACCACGTCCAATATTTAACGAACTTAAAGAGATATACAAAATCTCATATTGGGACAGTTATCCACCGTCAGGAGGAACCATAGAAAATATATTTACAAAATTCCAAAATCCCCTCCCCACTTAAAACATTTGTGACGGCTTGTGATAATCCATCTGATATTACAAAGTCGAGTTGATCATTTGACCCCTTTATTCCTAAGATACAGTAAGGAATACGACATTTCGTGTTTGGACTCTATTTGCATGAAATGAAATGTAGAATTCAAAAAATGTAAAAAATATTAAGTTAAAATAAAAAATGTAAAAAATAGCAGTTTTGCAGACTAAGCCCTAGTATGTCAACCATCGGAACCACGGTGCCGGCAAGTAAGCCGGGCTGCGCGTATGAGGGTGTGTGCGCGACGGGAGCGCACTCTACTCTGGGGCTCTAGAGACTCCGGACAAACTATAGGCTATAATGACTTTGCTTGAAAGAATTAGGGGTTTCTAAATAAGTTTGTGCTTTACTTTATACAAAGAGAATTACAGGAAGTAAAATATCAAAATTAATTAAAATCAACAACCGTTTCAAAATGTTCGTTGTATTTATAATTTAAATCGTAAAACTATTAACCACTTTCGTGTTAAAAGATCTTAAACACCCTTTACTAACAACAAAACTTATTAAACATGTACAATGTATATCATACTAGTATGTACAAGAAAATATTTCTACTTTCTTAATCATAATACATCTACCGCTGTACATGTATACACTAGTAGTTTTGAGTACGTACAAATAATAAAAACATCCATGTTGAGATGTTTGTGGAAATATCCGTTTTGGGACCCTCTGAGTCCAAAAAAGTGGTTTTTACAAAATGTCTGTCTCTATGTCTGTAAGAGCGAAAACTAAATTAGGAATGTATAGATGCACGAAAATATTTTTTGAAAAACAACCCTCTTTTTGGCCAAAACACTGCCAAAAAATCAGTTATAGTTTTTTTAAATGCATTGTGTATTGAAAATAGTCTCAGAAAAAGGGGTTGGCGTGCGAAGCATGTAATGCATTGTGTATTGAAAATATTCCCAATACGGGGATTTTGTATTGAAAATACTCCCAATAAGGGGGTTGGCGTGCAATGCACTGTGTATCGAAAAACCCCAATACGGGGGTGGCGTGCAAAGCACGCAATGCGTTTTTGTATTGAAAATAGTCTCAATAAAGGGGTTGGCGTGCCAAGCACGCAATGCAACGTGTATCAAAAAACCCCAATACGGGGGTGGCGTGCGAAGCACGCAATGCACTGTGTATTGAAAATACTCCCAATACGGGGTTTGGCGTGCAATGCACTGTGCGTCGGCCGCTTCACATAGTGTGCTCACATGTGCGTCCTTAGCAGTGAATCTGTTTCATAATTTAAATATGTTTGTGAGAAAGTATGTGCCAGTTTTTGGTATCGTTTATTTACTCAGTAGAGGAGTATCTCAGCCCATAATCACAGCTCAGCCCTGGAGAAGTGCCTGGGATTAATTTTGTATTCAGGATGACTACTCGATAATTGATTACTATGAGATGACATGTATACATGGTTCGCTGTGTCTTAATTTGTTTGTATTTTATAAAATTTCTATCTTGTATATTTGTTGTATTGTATCTTATTTGTATTGCGTGTTGTGCGTGATGGTTGTATATAGAGTGTTCATAAAGTCAATTTAACCTCCTTTATTATTTTTGTTATTGAAAATAAGTTAACAAAACTTTCTATACATCTTGTGTTAACAGGAAAAATGTTTTGACATATCTAAACCTTTAAAAATCCTAAAAACCTAAAAAAAAGCGTCAAAAATGAAAAAAATCACTGACTGATAAAAAAGATACTTTATTTTATTACATAGAAATAGCAACCTGGATGTTAAGAATAATGAATTTATTATTAGTTGTTTTCATATAACAGTACTAAGAATTCAAATAAAGCTGCCGTGCTTGGGAAACAACACCTTTAAAAAGGGATAAACTGCAATTTCACGTTCTACTTGGTTGATGCAATAACCTTTGCACAAATTGACTCTAAGCTTCGTTGAGTTTTAGAATCCAATTACATTCCTAAAACCTTTCACTAGCAGGTCAATAGTAGTTTAGTTTTACAAGCACACTGGAAGTGAACTGGAATGGAATACCTTATATTTAAAAAATGAATAAAAAGGTAGATATTATAATTCTACTAGGGGCTCTGCCCCTGGACGCTCCGCGTCCCAACCCCGGCTCAGCCCTCGGCCTCAGATGGCTGCTTCGCTTCGCTAGCAGGTGGAAAATTCCATAAAGAATCTCGTTAATCTTTGGCTCGTTTGTACATAGGTGACCGAGCATAAATCAGCTGTTTTATTATTTGGCAGCTGACTCAAACTCATTAAACATTATCTCCATAAGATTAACATGGGAAATTTGAAGGGTTGTATACCGGAGCTCCTTCTCGGGTGAATAGCGGCTGAACGGATGATAATATATAAGACTTGACATATCTGTGAATGATTATGTTCAGTTTTTGATCCAAATTAGCTGTTTTATATATAATAGGTTTGTAACAACCAATGTTTGAATTGAATTAAAATATAGTTAGCATTTTTCGTTGATTTTTGTTTGTGTTTGTTTTTAGTTTGTCAATGTAACCTCAAAAAGGTAATACTCTTCAAATTTTCTAAGTAATGTTGCTATGGTAATGAAAGTAAACAAACATGATGTGTTGCTAAGTTTTTTATACGAACAGCTGTTTTTGTGCCCCTGATAAAACCAATAGAAATCTTTCTGCCGTAAGATTAACATTGAAACTTTGAGGGCCACTGGGGCGTAGCCCTAATGTCCTAGGACTTCGGTAAATGGCCTAAAACCTTCCCAGGGTTAACCTGTGTTACTATGCAAAATTTCAAAGCAATCGGATGGACGGTATACGAACGCAAAGTGGACAAAGAACAGAAAAAAACCCCATAAGGAATACACAGCAGAAATTTGCATTTGATTATAACGTTTGTAAGGCGAAAGATACATGATTTGTAATATCTGTGAATGATTACCTGCAATTAAAAAAAAAATAAGGAAATCGGCCGGATAGAATGGCCGTACTGACTGCCACAAGTTTTCATAAATTCTTTTAATATATAGATTTGATAGAAAACCTAAAAGTATTATATTTTTCCGCACTGGGTTTATGAGTTTACTCAGACTGAACACTTCCCCTAAAAAATAGAATGTTTACAGCAGCTTTGTAAGTGAACTCCTATACTAATTGAGAATAATTTGATATCGCAGCTGAACCGCTGACGTGAGTTGAGCGAATTTCCAAAATTAAGTTTATACTGTATTAGGGTTTCAACTATTTGTTAATCTCGAAGGAGCTGAATAGCTGCCTCTGTGTACAAAATATATTAGTAGAATTTGTTTGCACCTAAGCCTCCAGCTTCGACTCACGCGCTGCGGAAAAATTCACTCGGGTTATGGGCCGCTTCGCTTCGCTCGCAGCGTACAAACTAGGCCGTCGGCCTCCGATCAGAAGATGCCCGCAAGGTAAAACTCTCCCTCGTGAATTTGAACCGGGTACGTTTGTGGTATTTAACGTTTTGATCGATTTTGGGGGAACCAAGCGAGCTGTACGGTCTTGTAAACAACAAAATGTGCAGAAAAATGTCCAATATGTATTTGTTTAGATAAACCCCAAAAAAAATATAGTATTTTTTATTTTTAAATTATAATATAGTTTATTATAGTACGAAAAATCTCAAAAATTAACGGTACCAGATAACTGCCACATACTTTCTCCCAGTTGAAACTTTATACCTTCCCAAGAGTAGCATAGGAGATGGTTATTTATAATTGCAAGAGTAGGAAAATGTTACCATAGAAAATATTAGATGCATGTAACACACATCCATATTATATTATTATACTAGCTAGCCCGATCCGGCTTTGCACGGATAGACAAATCAAAGTTAAATGTATATTAAGAAAAAATATATTATATCAATGAATATAAATTACACTATGTATTTCTTATGGGGAGTTTTAGTAACTTACTCCCACCCCCAAACCTCCACTAAAATTTATATTGTTTTAAACCCTTTCTTAGCGAGCACCTAGGGCCCTAGATGAAGCTACATACCAAATTTCATTCCAATCCGTTCGGTGGTTTTAGATCGTGATTTAGTAACATTGACCCCCAAACCCCCTAAGATTTTGAACTTTTTGAAACCGTTTCTTATCAGTACCTACGGCCCTAGAGGAAGTTACATACCAAATTCCAATCCGTTTAGTATTTTTAGAAAAATGGGAGTTTTGTACTTTTACCCCCCCCCCCCCCCCCACCACCGTAAAATTTCAAAAACTTTAAAGCCTTTTTTAGTGAGCCCCTATGGTCCTAGAGGAAGCTACATACCAAATTTTATTCCAATCCGTTCAGAAGTTTGAGAGAAATCGTGATTTAGTAACTTTGACCCCCCAAACCTCCCTTAAAATTTCGAATATTTTGAAACCCTTTCTTATCAGCACCTACGGCCCTAGAGGAAGCTACATACCAAACTTCATTCAAATCCGTTCATTAGTGTTAGAGAAATCGTGATTTAGTACCATTGATCCCCCTTAAACCCCAATAAAATTTCCAATTTTTTGTAAACGTTTTTAAATGAGCCACTATGGCCCTAGAGGAAGCTACATACCAAATTTCATTCCAATTCGTTCAGTAGTTTAAAAAAAATCGTGATTTAGTAACATTGACCCCCCAAACCCCCCTAAAATTTCGAATTTTTTAAAACCTCTCTAAGTGAGCCACTATGGCCCTAAAGGAAGCTACATACTAAATTTTATTCCAATTCGTTCAGTAGTTTTAGAGAAATCGTGATTTAGTAACATTGATCCCCCTTAAACCCCAATAAAATTTCCAATTTTTGTAAACGTTTCTAAATGAGCCACTATGGCCCTAGAGGAAGCTACATATCAAATTTCATTCCAATCCGTTCAGTAGTTTAAAAAAATCGTGATTTAGTAACATTGACCCCCAAACCCCCCTAAAATTTCGAATTTTTTTAAACCCTTTCTAAGTGAGCCACTATGGCCCTAGAGGAAGCTACATACCAAATTTCATTCCAATCCGTTCAGTAGTGTTAGAGAAATCGTGATTTAGTAACTTTAAACCCCCCCAAATCCCCCTAAAATTTCGAATTTTTTAAAAACCTTTCTTAGTGAGCCCCTATGGACCTAGAGGAAGCTACATAAGTTACCAAATGTTATTCCAATCCGTTCAATAGTTTTAGAGAAATCGTGATTTAATAACTTTGACCCCCCAAACCCCCTAAAATTTTAAATTTTTTTAAAACTCTTTCTTATCAGCACCTACGGCCCTAGAGGAAGCTACATACCGTGAAGGTCAAAAAACGTGAATCCAACTGTAGAAATTTTTTGGGTAACGAACTCGTCCGAGCGACGTAGATACCCAACGTGTATACCACATTTGAAACGAATCGGAATTAAGAGTCCGAACACAAATATACACATAAATATAATTTTTAATGACACACCAAAACATGTTCTTGGGACCATGATCGGTGCTCATTGACCACTCCCCAACTTAGGTCTGCAATTGCTCATCTTTCCTTTGAAAATTCGGGTTTTATCCAAAAATATTTGCTTTTTTACACGACGTCATAGTGCGCTTGGTTAACACAAAAACTATCAAAACGTAAAATACCGTAAAAGTACCCGGTTAAATCCATGAGATCCGTAAGTACTGTATCTTCTGATCCGGACCGAGTGTGTACGTTGCGATCGAAGCGAAGCACTCCGTAGCCCGTGGCCGCAAGGTCGAGGTACAAACTTGCGAAGCGAGCTTTTCCGCTGCGAGTGGAGGCTTAGGTGCATACAAATTCTACTAATATATTTCCCACACACAGGCAGCCTATTCAGCGCCTACGTGAGTAGACCAATTATCAAATTGTTGGTTGAAACCCCAGAACATCTAAATATTTAAAGCCGTAAGGAAAAAAACATTTGGACAGTTCGTCTGAGACTTCTACTGGGCCGATTTACATGCGAGTTTCACCAAAACAAAGGTTTTCGGTCCTATATTAGCAGGTTTTATTTGTATTTTGAAAATATTTACGTTAAATTGGTCAAAAATGAAAAATAAACTTTACTTATGGAGATTTAACATGGGAGAAAAAATCAACTTTTTCAATCCTTTGGACAGTTTGTCTGACACTTTCACTGGACCGATTTACATTCAGTTTATACCAAATTAAAGCAAAACTTTTTTATATTAACAGGTTTTATTTACTTTTAAGTCATCTTAATTTCTTAAATTAAAAAAATCAAAATTTCCAAACCTTTGCAATGATTATATTTTACTGTTCTTCAAACAGCTAATTGTAAAGAAACAAGGTATTTTGTCTAACAACAGAAGAAGAGCAAACGCTCATATAATAGGCCTATAACAGCTGATTTCACCCATCATCTATACAAAACCTAGCGTAGATTGTACTTTGGGGCTATGTTAACAATTACAATTCATGAATAATGTAATTCTTCTGAATTTGATTTTTTTTTAATATGAATTATAAAATTAAGGTAGGCTATAATACGTCAGAAGATTTACTTTGAGGTTATAAAGTGAGCATAAATACAACCTTTTATCAACAATGAATTTATTCATTTATACAAATTTATGGAAGATACCCATTCGTTTAACTTCGGAAACATACGTACATTATCGTATAACATATAAATATATTTATTCGAGTATTAATTTCTTTATTATAATATTAATAACTTCTAAATCATTTGATAATCAATATGAAATAAAACCAATTAAAAGATAACATTTGTAACTTTATCTTGATGGATAATTAAGGCCAACATAAATACAACATTTTACAAATAGGCCTACAGTTTTAAATTGCAATATTATTCATGGTAGTTGGCAACTGTATTATTTATGCAAGGTAAGGTAATGGGTTTTCCTCCTTTCTTTCCTCTCTGTATTGATGTCCCAAAAAGTTAGATTATGTGTATAAAATATTAGTTAAATTCACTGATTGTCGAATCCACTTTTTCTTCTTAAACTTTTCTACAAGAAAAATAATTGGAAGGAAATAGCATTTTAAAAAGTACATTATTTTATACATGTTTCGCACCATCTGCCTAGCGCTCTACTCACCTCGAATGGAGCTGTATCCGCCGAGTATCGACGGGCAACAACTATCTATATATTTTAAGTTAAGTCTAGACTGAATCAAAATAAATAAATAATGTTTATTGTCGATTCAGTAATCAGCTGTAGTCTCTAATATTTTCATTAACCGTTTATTTCAAATTTTAAATAAATTATTAGTATTTCTAATTTTTAGGTTAGATTTTTATTAAAGTGTAGACCTGAGCCTTGCTGACTACACAACGGGTTCCAACGGCTCACACCGGATTCAAATAGAGAGTTGGGGGTTGGCGTGCGGAGCACGCAGAGGTCTCCCCTAGTATAAATTTAATTTTTGAAATTAGCTAAACTCACGTCAGCGGTTCAGGTGTGTGGTCGAATTATTTTCTTCGTTATGGCAAATGTCCGAACAAAAGATTGAGATATAGTGGGGAATGTTTGGATATTTGGTATTACGCAACAGTATTCACCAAGTCAAATAATATTCTTCCGACATCAATTAATATAACTAGGGGAACACCCAGCGTGCTCCGCACGCCAACTTCGTTGGAACCTTCTAGAGGCGTAAACATATTATCTTTTCTTTATAATAAAGATGTAGGATTAAAACCTAGCGAATTCGAATCCTGACGTCCAAAACCCTCTATAGGTACATGTAAGTTATGTAACCTATCGAACGAATAGGCCATATTTGATACTGTTTATGTATTTTAGAAATAACAAATAATAATTATAATCACTAGATAATTTATATTACCTTTATAGAAGTACAAAGAATGCACAAACTGGTGAAAAGGTTTTCAGAAAGGTTAATAACACCTTTCACAAAAATAATGTTTTAGTTACGTTTGGTGTTTGAATAAAGAAATAAGTTGAAAATTATACCACATGATTCATTGTTAATGATTTATGTTTGTTAAATAGTATATAAACATCTGGAGCTAAAATTAACAGATCAACATGTGTTTGTAAAACATCTGGATTGTGTATATAATTATCTAATCGCCTATTTAGTGACTTCAAAGGTGGTATATAAAAGAAGTGCATAGTTTACATAGGCGAAAAGAGCGCATTCGATTCCTGACGTCAAAAAACCCCTATATGCAAATTGTCATTAAAATCGTTAGAGCTGTTAGCGAGATCCCCGAAATAAATTTATATACAAATATTTCGGTTATTTTATGTAAATAGGCCCTAATTTTAAATTCTAATATGTCTTGTTTATTTTAATTAGGATCCAACGTAGTGGTTTCTTATTTTTAAATTCGTTAATTTATTAAGGGTTTATTCTCTAGCTTTAAGGAAAGTATAACAATCAACATTTTGTATAGAGGTTGTTACTACATTTTCACCCCTTACAGCCCCCGACAAAATGTCAATCTAGTTTACTTTTTTTATGCATCTTGTAAGAAATAAATGTACAAAATGTCAGCTCTCTAGATTTAAGAAAAGTAAAACAATTAATATTTATTGTTTTATGGGTTGTTTTAACCCTTAAATCTAAATTGATTCTATCCTATTTTACTTAAGGATAGTGTAGCTTTTTATTAGTAAAACTATTTTTTCAATTGGTTCAGTAGTTCCAGAGATTTTCCCCTACATACAAACAAATTTTAACTCTTCATAATATATTCATTGTTTAGCTTTAGAACTACTTTAGTCAATCAACATACCTTAATTTTCAGTCAATAGTAGTACTTGTTTTTTCAATGTATGGCTACATGTTTCGCTGCCACAGGCAGCATCATCAGGCCAGCCAACAACACTAACACTAGTCCATTGTTCACATAAACATCACATACATAAAAACACAATAAACATAAATAATTGTGCAGATATAGCACTTGTCAAAAATAAAAAATAGTAAAAATTGTTCTAGTTCACTATTCTTAGGCCACATGTTACCTCACTGAGTTGAACTGGGAGACTGCTACCTCAGGTATTCCTTATCAGATTTGTACCTTTGGCCTTATTCTGAAGTTCAAAAATTAAGTCATATATGCAATTGGAAGAGAAATTTAATTTATCATTTAACATATTTGAAGGATTAAACCTTTGGTGCTTATAAATTTCCAATTCTTCCATTATGTTCAATTTGTGTCCTTTTCTCATTTTGT
This sequence comes from Philaenus spumarius, assembly GCA_018207615.1. Taxonomy (NCBI): domain Eukaryota; kingdom Metazoa; phylum Arthropoda; class Insecta; order Hemiptera; family Aphrophoridae; genus Philaenus; species Philaenus spumarius. The sequence continues at coordinate 276,407 of JAGFPH010001422.1, forward strand.
GCAATATAGTCAAGTTATTCTGTATATTGGTGTAATTGTGGCGGCTATCTATTAGATGTTCTGCA
>JAGFPH010001423.1:0-49627 GCA_018207615.1 Philaenus spumarius
CCTGTGGCAGTGAAACATGTAGCCACATAAAAGGTAAAGAACAAATACTGACTACATTTGACAAAATATAAATAATATATATTAAAAATTGACATTGTGCTTCCTCATTTCGTAAGTTGTGTTAAAAAGTTTACACTTTTCCCGTGTGGTCTTAAGCACAGAATTTACATTTACAAAAAACTCACTGTAACTCCAGAAATTGATAAGATATTGAGTTCAAATTTGGTGTAAGCATTTTGTATTACGAATAACAAGTGTACCAAACATCATGAATTTATGTTAGTAATGTTCAAAACGGCGTTAAAAATGAAAGTGGTATATATTAAAAACCGCTAACTTTACAAAAAATTTGCAACAGAAAAAATATTTAAATTTCTGAATGTTTAAAGGTCACGTGAACTGCCTTAAAACCTACAATCGAAACTAAAACAGTACGAAATGAAATACATCGTACAATATTCCAGTGTGCTTAATCTATTTGGTGTTACTTTTATTTTCTGGATTTTTGTTGGTCGAGATGTAAAAGGAAGATATATTAGTGGAGGGAGTAAAGGGCAAGGCGATAAATTAGCAGTAGGAGGTCTTACATTGGGCCAACGGTTTCACTTGATGATCATGTTTTCCGTCCGAAGTGAAATAGACCGCTTCACTTTGGATCTTTTCTAACGTATAACGGACCGAAATAATATAACAACTGCAATACCGTATCTAACTCTGTAATAAATTTAACAAAACATTTGCCTTTGAATACATAATGGCTTCTTTGCTGCAATACTTACCTACTTTTATATATCCCTTAAACGACTGCGGTAATGTAAGAAAGGGCTTTAAGTGGAATATAATATGTAAGTTCACCAGCATGTATTGCAGGCTTCTTTAATAAAAGGGACAATTTAAAGTTTGTTCCGCACGCCAAGGGTTCTGTGCTGTAAGCCATCTCAAAAAGAAAGAAAACCCTTAATTATTTTCTTTAGAAATCAATAACTATACAGGCTGTCTCAAAAGTCTGTAAACGGCTTTATATATTTGTTACCATTGAAGATTAGGCAACAAAACTTGGTACATCGTTTTGCTGCCAAAAAAACAAATTATAATTTGTTTTATCAAGCAGGGAGTTGGAAGAAATTCTTAAATAGGAGCATAGTTCGGGTTGTACATCAAATTAAATGTATATATAAGAAGAACACAATGCCGCAAATCAGACATCAAAAGATACAATATTGGTCATTTTAAAAATGGCTTAATTTTACTTATTGGCATTAGCTTAAAAGCAAAACTCCGATAATCCACACTAGAAATACATGCAGAGAAGCTAAAGAGCGTTATGAATGGCTGCTACACCCGCCTAACTCATTGCCAAACTGCAGGAGGAAAACAGTTTGAGCTTCTATTGTAAAACATTTAAGCTGTTATGAAAGTTTATTGGTGATTGTTATTTTTTAACATGCAGTAAATAATTATTGTTTGAAATAAAAATTGTTCCTCGTCCTCCTCGTAGACCGTTCCCACTGAGAAGTCACTCACTATCCACAAACACTGGTCTTACTGCTAGTGTGGATTGTCAGAGTTTTGCTTTTAAAGCTAATACCAACCAAGCTAAACTAAGCCATTTTCAAAATGCCCAATATTGTAACTGTTAACGGTCGCCAATTTGCGTAGGGTGAACCTTTTGATGTCTGATTTGCGGCATTGTGTTCCTCTAAGGTAGACCATTAATTTGATGTGAAACTCGACATATGATCCTATTTGAATGATTTCCCTCCGACTTCCTGTGGGCCGTCCCTCTAAGATGATGTACAAATTATAATTGCTTCAAAATTAGTTTTTTTTTTGTAGAGAAATGAGGTACCAAATTTTGTTGCTTAATCTGCAATGGTTACAAAACTATAACACCATTCACAGTCTTCAAGACACTCTGTGTAGCTTTGTCCTGACTGACTGACATAAAATCAAAGTGGAAGAAAAACTACATAAGTTACAAATACGAAAGGGGCCATAGACGTACACAAAGGAAGGATTTAGATAAATATTTATTTAGAAGCGTAGAAATAGTTAAAACTCGTGGGTTCAGTTCCCTATAACAGACAAAACAGCTGATCGGATGAAAAGATAAGCAACAACATGTTTACCAAAATATTCATTACCATAGCAACCAACTTAGAAAATTTTAAATCAGTTTATTATTCTTCACAACCAACAGCATTTTTAAGTTAGGTTAACAAACTAAAAGCAAACACAAAAATCTACGAAAAATCCTTACTCTATTATAGTTCAAATCAAACACCGGTTGTTACAAATTATAAATAAAACAGCTGATTTGGATAAAAAAAAATGTATTAGCTCTGCGATGAATTTAAACAAGTTTATTCGCCAAATATAGAATTAGGTAATTATTCTTCACCAATAACAGTTTTTTAATTTATGATAGGTTAGGTTGAAGCGATTTGAGCAAATTTATAGAATTACGTTTACACGGGTTTTACGGTTTCAACCAACTATTCGGCATTTGTTTACTCACGAAGGCGCTGAATAGCTACCTGCGTGTACGAAATATATTAGTATAATTTGTTTGCACCTCAGCCTCCGGCCCCAGCTCACGCGCTGCTTTGTTCAACTCGCATCGGAGTTTGTACATTGACCTTACGGCATCAGATTATACGCTGCTCGCTTCACTCGCAACGGACAAACTCGCTACGCTAGTTGGCATCCCCGCCGTTGGCCTCAGAGCAGTAGGTTACGGTATTTTTATGGTATTTTACGTTTTGAGACTAGCTATAAGGGGACAAGTAAAAAAAACTTATATATTTATTTTTCAGATTAAACCCCAAAAACGTTCCATTCTATTACGACAAATCTCAACAAAATATTTTACTTTCTGTATTAAAGTGATTAAAGTTGTTGGATGTTTTTCTAACAAACTTGTCTGAGCCGCTTATAAAACTATCTTGTGTACCAAATCTTTACTATGTCGGACATAAAATGCGGCAGTTAGAGTGCGAAAACATAAATACATATATATACAAAATGTGTGACACCCTATAAAGTATTCTGAGGACCATGATCGGTGCTCAGTGACCACTCCCGACCTTAGGCTTCATCATATGAGTCGCATTAGTTTATCTTTCCTTTTTAAATTCACTAATAACCGATGAAATTAGATGTAATATTTACTCTTTGGTCGTACTTTTACTATTCTAAAAGTCTAATAAATTGCTTTAAAACAAATTTTTCAGTGTGGCCAGCGATCGAACGGACCGATTTCTGTTTTTTTTACATTCTTAATTGTTTAAGATATTTAGTTGGATTTATCGGAAGCAAAATTTGGAATAATTTTGATGTAAGCGTGGAATGTTCACAAATGAACCGTACGTCCAGAGTCCATGTATTATTAACATGGTATGCGTGTAGGCCTACACCAACAGAACTCTACAAGTATTGACATTCCGACCACGTATTGACTATTGTTTAATAGAAACAATCAGGCTGATGAGTACAGTCTACTAATCACGGTTTTGTAGTTAATTAGGGTGCAATCACAATAATAAACAGAAGGCAATGTTCGGCAAATATGATTTACTGTTAATTTAAATAATAAATACTTTGACCTCGCAGCTGAACCGCTGACGTAAGTTGAGCGAATTTCCAAAATTAAGTTTATATGTTTTAGAATTGAACCAAATATTTGGGAAATTGATCTACTCATGAAGGCGCTGAATAGCTGACTAGTGTACGAAATATATTAGTAGAATTTGATTGCACCCAAGCCTCCAGCTTAGACTCACCTTCGTTCCACTCGCAGAGTTTGAACCTCGACATTGCGGCCTTGGGTTATAGAATGCTTCGCTTCGCTCGCAGTCGTATAAACTCGGCCGTCGGCTTCGAATCAGAAGCTGCCTGCAAGAGGATTTGAACCGGGTACTTTTATTGTGTTTTACGTTTTGATCGATTTTGAAGGAACCAAGCGAGCTATAAGGTCGAGTAAAAAAACAAAATGTGCAGAATAATATCCTATATTTATGATCTTATATAATAAAAATGAATTGCTGTTTCTTTGAAATCGCATCAATTGAGAACTGCTGGACCAATTTGGCAATTTTTTGTTTTAAAATGTTCGTAATAGTCCGAACTAGGTTTTTATATAAAGAAAAATTTGAAAAGTTTCCGAAAAAGTTTCAAATTTGGAAAAACTAAACAGCCTCTTTTGTATGGACTCAAGACCATAGCGCTCAAAAACAGCTGTTCGTATAAAATGCTTAGTAACACATGTTTGTTTACATTCATTACCATAGCAACTTTAGCAAATTTATAATCAGTTTATTATTCTTCAAAACCAATAGCTTTTTAGATTAGATTGACAAATTAAAAGCAAACACAAACAAAAATCAATAAAACATGTTTAGGCATACTATATTATAATTCAATTTAAACATCGGTTGTTACATATTATTATAAATAAAACAACTGTTATGGATCAAAAACTGAACATAATTTTAGGTTAGGCCTACAATGAACCAAAACACTTTTATTTGCAACCAATTTCTCTAATTTATAATCGGGTTATTATTCTTCAAAAACCAAAACAGCATTTTTATGTTAGATTGCCAAACAACACAAACAAAAATCAACGAAAAATGCTTACTGTATTATAATTCAATTCAAACATCGGTTGTTACATATCTATTTACTTACATATATGCTGTTTAAAATATTGTTTATATAAATTGTTAACATAAACACCATTTGCAATTCAATAACTTAAGTCAAAAGAATGAAATTTGATAACTATCCTTAAAATTAAATAAAGCAATAGCGAAGCATTGCCGGGTCCACTAGTCAATAATAATAATAACAAACAAATTATTTGACACCATGCATAACCATAAACATACACGAGTTTAAACATATTATATTGAAAACTAAACAAACAATTTGAATTATACTAAATGCCATTAAAATATCACATTCGTAGCTTTATTTTGATATATAATTGTATATTTAAATACTAAACAATATCTTATACTAATTAGGCCTATACATTTAAAATTACAAACTCTATTTGAACCAGTTTGTTACATCCTAAATTAACACGGATGTTACAAAGTGATTCAAATATCTTTTCTACGACCCCCAGCTAATGTAAACCCTCGCTAAGAAAAGGTTAAAAGAAATTCGAAATTTTAGGGCGGTTTGGGGGGGGGGGGTCAAAGTTACTAAAAATCCCTATAAGAACGAATTGGAATGCAATTTGGTACGTAGCTTCCTTTTAGGCTGTAGGTGCTCGCAACATTGTCAATGAAATTAAGTGAAAGTCAAAATTAGTAAAAACTATAAATTAAAACGATATATTTAAAGCTTTTTCATGTTAGATAGTAGTTTACAGGAATACAATTTTCAGTGCTTTCCTAAATAGCGTAGCCTTTTTTTCATGACCACAGTAGGATACGCACGGGTATTCAACGAACACTTAAAAAGAATACAATTACGTCAAAAAGACTGAAAATACTAACAACCACGGGCAACGCCGTACGGGTCAGCTAGTTTCAGATAAAACTCTAAAAAAGTTTCATTCTAGTAAGAAAAATCTCAAACAATAGTTTAATCTGGTCGAAAACTGCCTGGTTGTTGGATTTTTTTTTGGCTTACGAACTCGTCCGAGCGTCGTAGACAACCTACGTGTGTAACAAATTTGGTCCAAGTCGGACTTAAATTGCGGCCGTTAGAATTCGAAAGCATAAATACAAATATATATACAATTTTTAATGACACTGAAAAACGTATTCTGGTTACCATTATTGGTGCTCTTTTATTACTTTCGACCTCACCTTTCCTATGGAGATTCGCTAATAACGATCGATTACAAAATGTTCTAATAAAATTAACTTTTATAATAAAGAGTGTACGCACGTACGTGAGTAATAATATAACAGTTGATTTCACCCATAAGCTGTATTAATTAAACAAAACACAGCGTAGAATTTACTTTGATGTTATGTTTACAACTTCAATATATAATATTATGTTTTGAGAAGTTGATTTTTTTTATGTGGTTTATAGAACTAATGTAGGCTATAATACGTTATAAGATTTGCTTTGAGGTTATACAAAGAAAATAAATACTTATACCATCTATATATTGATTTGTAAAAATTTAAAGAAGAAATGCCCATTCGTTTAGCATCGAAAACAATCGTACATCTTCGTATAACATACTAGAGAAAACTCCTGCGCTCTCTGCACGCCAACCCCGTTGGACCCTTCTATAAGCACAATCATATTACTTTTCTTTTTAATAATGGTGTATAGGATTAATAATAACGCAAAAGCTAAGATGGTAAATAATGTTAAATGTTTAAATCAAATTATTTCATATATTTTATAACAGCAGCTATAATAAAGGTTAAAAGAATCTGCAAGGCTCAGGTCTACACTTTAATAAAAAACCGAACCTAAAAGATAGAAATACAATACAAATAATTGATTCAAAGTTTAAAATCAGCTGTTAATGGAAATATTAGAGCAAACAGCTGTTTTATCTATTATTTTGTTCCAATACAGTTAAGAAATATGTGTTGGTTCATCAGTCTAGGCCAAACCTAAGAATTTTTTCCGACTAAGTTTACAAATATTAAAATACAAAAATGTTTATATGAAAATGAATTGTATCCTATGTTACTCAGTTATAGTGTAGCTTTTTATTAGTAAAACTATTTTTTCAACCGGTTCAGTAGTTTCAGTGATTACCCCCTATATAGCCTACAAACAAACAAACAAAACATTTTTACTTCATTATAATATTGTATTAGTATAGATAGTATAGATAAACATGTTCGATTATTAATTTCTTCATTATACTATTAATAATAACTTCTTACTTTTGCTCAACTTTTTACATATTTTTGATAATTAACATTATAATTATTTGGAATAAAATGAAATTATAATATAATATTTTTTATATTAGGTTAGTCAGCAAAGCGATCAGGAGCAGAGCATTGTATTTTATGTGTTCAGAACACAGTAGGTACTATTCCCCAACGTAACCTGCACAAGTAACTTGGGAATATCGGACCGGAATCTTGAGTTTACGCCGTGTCAACTGTGTGTACTTTAATAAAAGCAGCATTTTGTCCGACTTCGAATGAAACTTTTTCGAAAATTCACTAATGTAGAAAACGTTGTTACCGAACTTCTAGCTATTAAGAAACACTTAGCTCGAAATATAAAACTGTATGGTAGTTTAAAATGATTCGACCACGCAGCTGAACCGCTGACGTCAAGTTGAGAGAATTTCGAAAATTGAGTTTATATGTTTTAGGATTTCAACCAACTATTTGGGGAATTGGTCTACTTAAGAGGGCTCTGAATAGCTGTCTGCGTGTACGAAATATATAAGTAGAGTTTGTTTCCACCTCAGCCTCCAGCCCCGGCTCATGAGTTGCTTCGTTCCGCTCGCAGAGGCCAAACTCGGTTCGCGTTACGTTTTCGGTATTTTACGTTTCGATCGATTTTAGGGGACAACAGACGTGCTATAAAGTTGTGTAGGAAAATTTAACGTGCAGAATAACGTCCTGAATATTGTTTTTTTAGATAAATCACCAACAAATTTCATTCTAGTATGGAGAATTTCAGAATATTGTTACTTCCGGTAAAAATACGTTCTTTTTTGGCTAACGAACTCGTCTGAGCGACCAAATCGGACGTAAAATGCGCCCGTTGGAGTGCGAACACATACCTACACAATTATACAAAGATTTTAATGACCACCGAAAACGTGTTGTAGGGACCATGATCGGTGCTCATTTACTACTAACAACTTTATTTCCCTCCAAAAATTTCATTGCAATAGCTCATCTTCCTATGGACATTCTCTGAAAATTAATTTTAACTATAGGCTATATGAAACAACAAACGACAGTTAGTACAAAACTTTAAAATGGTATAAAGTACAAAACTTAAAAATGATAAATATAAAATCTATACTAATGTTATAAACAGATAAACTTTGTTTGTTTGAATGTAGGGGGTAATCTCTGGAACTACTGAACCGATTGGGAAAATAGTTTTACTAATAAAAAGCTACACTATCCCTGAGTAACATAGGCTAGAATCACTTTTTATTTAAGGGTTGAAACAGCCCATAAAACAATAAATATTATTGTTATACTTTCCTTAATGCTAGAGAGCTGACATTTTGTACATTTGTTTCTTACAAGATACATAGAAAAAGTCAAATAGATTTGCATTTTGTCGCGTGCTGCTAAGGGGTGAAAATGTGATAACAACCCCTAAAAAAATAAAAATTAATTGTTATATTTTCAATAATGTTAGTCAGCTGAAAATTTTTATATTTATTTATTAGAAGAAATGTAGAACAAGTATCATAGATACTTTACATTTTGTCGCACGAGCTACTAACGGGTGAAAATATAGTAACAACCCCTATAAAAAAATGTTGATTGTTATAATTTCCTTAAAGTTATAGAACTGGAATTTGGTTATTTTATTTATTTAACAAATTCAGCAAATTGTTTATATTTTTTAACCAAAATCTATACAAATATGTTTTTGAGGGTGTTACATCTGAATGTGAAGTCAATAATTGAAAATTCAAAATTTCTCATTCAATATGGCCGCCATTTGGTCAAACTTTTTGGATTCTTTAAAAAAAAAGTAGGAAAAAAATGGAAAAAGACAGATGTTTAGTTTGATATTAAAAATTAATTGGATAAATAATCGCATATATTATTTCTCAAGACCATTTTTTTGTCGGTACGCCATAACTTCCTTAATACATCATCAAATTACATAAATAAGGCATCATTTTAAAGCTTTCCTTAACCGTTACACCGGCAAAATAGACAAACAGCTTAAAGTTCATGTTTTAATAACAAAAATTGATTAAAAAAACTTTTATATTATACTTTGTATGTTCCTAATGAAAGGCGCCATCTATTAACCATCTGTTTAACTAGCATGACAGCTGTTAGTTAGATTGTTTACACTGTAAGATTGTATAGGGAAACTGTTATTTATATTATAAACCAATGTAAATAAATAAACTGAATTAACAGGATTAAATCAATGTGTTAAATCAGGTAAATGTAGGCCTACTCCGAACTTGCGAAATATTCGCACGGGTCAGCTAGTAAACAATAATTGTAATATGAGAAATTCAAAATGGCTGATTCAATATGGCTGCCATTATTATACAAAACATCTTTTATTTATAACAAATAATATAGAAAATTGACAAAAAATAATGGGAAAGAAATAATTAACATAGAAACTTAATTTTTCGTCGAGATAAAAAATGTTAACCAGTAAACAAATTATAAACATTTTTAATAAAAAAACTATTTTATTGACAAAATCGCCATAGTTTTTTATTGATAAACTTTAGCGGTTGTTTATTGAGCGTGGAATGGACCTTTAAAGAATATAAATGAATATTTAAAAATTTAAATACCTTAACATCATCATTCCTTGATGAACTATGCAACAAACATTAATCTTATAAATAGTGAATAAATGTATAAAAATACAAAGTCACAAAATAATAATAAATAACTTATTAATAGACAGTGAAATTATATATCAAATTAAATATCAAAATAAGTCTCGGTACTGTGCTAAGGCAAGCATCCACGAGCGTAACTGTGGAATTTGGCAGTTAAAAATGCTACATTTGTACCTTTTAAAATTTTGTTCATATGCATTAGTTTATACGTAAAAATCTATACACAGTACACACACATAAGTAAAAATATCATTAAAAATATAGATTTTGGAGCAACAGGCAGACGTTTATTCCCCTCCTATTTGCCTTTTCAAGCAAGATTCAAGGCCACGCGCAAGCTTTTTATTGTCTATCTCTCTCTTTCTCTCCCCTCTCTCTCACTCCCTTCCTCTCCCTCTATAGTTTAGTACAATTTTCCAGTTTCTTTCTTATTAAATCAAAAATGTTAAAACTGTCTATGTTATTTTTTACTATTTTAGAATATCTATTACTATAAATGTAATCCTAATGCCATTGATTCTTCAAAATTATGAAAAAATGGGATATTTCACAAAAAATAAATATATAGGGCCTATATGTACTAAAAAATTCTTTAATTCAATTTACTTTATTTCAAGTCTCAAGTTCAAAGTTAACTACATAGGACAAAAAAATTATAAAATGATTTAGCCAAACTTTATTTAAACTGAAATTTTTCGATTTCAAACATTTTTTTGTATTTTATTTTATTTTTGAAAAAACAATAGGTATTTATGAAATTTTTAGAGGTATAATATCGATGCATCCTAAAGTACACATTTCAAAAATCAAAAAAGACGCCATTAAAAATTTGATATCTTACTTTAAACTCGTTTTATAGCTTGTTAAGCATAAAATGCAAGAAATACCATTTAATTAAATTACAAGTGAAAAAACATAGACCAAGACCAAGAGTTGAAGTTGGTCTTGGTCTATGTTTTCACTTGTAATTTAATTAAATATCCCTTGCTGAGGAAGTGTGTAAGCGGAAACAAAATTTATAAAATAGCCTACCATTTTCTGAAAATTTCACATTTTTGAGGTTGTGTATAATTCAAACTAAATTTTAAATTTTTGTATAAATATTGAGTCGATTTGTACATTACTTCAAGAGTAGATAGTGAAAATTTTAAATATTTATCAGCCAAATTGCGGTAATGAGAGCCTTTTGACTATTTTTACTAAAAAAAATGTTTGAAGTTACACTTCACATACATATACATATTGTATTTATTTACAGACTTTGCTTACTTGAAAATTGAATTTACAACAGCTGAAGAATTGCTCTTTCATTTGCAGTTAATCTCATTCAAATTGATCAATTAGTTTTAGAAAGGTATAACAAATTTAGTGCGCATCGCGGGCGGCCGGGTAGTATAGCTCGATTTATAAACAAATAATTCTGCAGCTCACAGTTTTGATTTTAGAAATCCTTTTAAATAGGCTTTTTCGTGGGAAATTTTCTGTAATTTCCAAAAATGAAGTCAGTTTTTGTAAAAATAAATATCTGGAAAAAACTGTAATTTTACAAGTTAATTTGATTATAAAAAATATTTCCAACCACTTTTGGTGGAGAAATTTTTTAATATTTTGTTTGTAATACGATTCTAAAGAGGTTTATAAATAGTTCTCCTAGTACCCACTTTTTTCCAAGTCAAAATCTACATTCAATCCCCTATAATAAACGATTTTGTAAAACGTATTTTTTCAAGCATAATGTAGCTTATAACATCCTTTTAACCGTTTATGAGGTAGAGGTGGTTTTGTTGACAGTGTACCTCTTGACCCGTGCTATCCCCCCAAATTTGTGCTCCTTCTGGGGGTGACAAAATCGGGTTTTTCATCTCCCAACAATAATCTAAAGTCAAAATGCGACACTGTTTCAGTGCATGTTTAACCTCCTACACTGAACTATATGGAATATTGAACTGATTTTAATACTCGAAAAGAACTCTACTTCTTTAAGAAGGTCGACAGCTTTTATTTATCTTTAATTAATTTAATGTTTGGTTATAGGCACATCCCAAGTAGAATGGCAATCAGCTGAGTGTTGTTACTTCATAAGTCGGACGTAATTATCCACATTGTTTTTTATATGTCGCATAGCTCTCATACTATTAAACCTAGAGCTATAATAAATTCGTTTTCAGAATTCAGATCACTAATTGATTAAAATAAAAATGTTCACCTTGTTTCCGTCAAGTGATCTCTTTTTTGTAAAGCTATGGAACACGTTTGGATTGGGGTTCATTTACTATTTTTGGCGAATTTTTAAAAATACGCTATAAACGGGCTTTTCAATTTGAGCTTTAACCATGCCAGTTCTAGGGTTAAAATAGCCTGGTAAAATTTGGGACACTATTTCCTAGACATCCTGGATTTTAAATGGAAAGAGAACATTCTAAAGAATAATATTCAATACAAATTAAATTAACGAGAATGTTTTTGCGTTTTGGGTATTCTTAAAAAGGTAGAAACTTAAATTTTAATTTAGTTTTATTTAAGACATTAAAGAAGTTTGGTCGCAAGTACACCCCAAGTCAATTGGCAGTCAGTTAAGTATTATTAGTAATAATTCGTGTTTCTGGTGGACAAATTCAAGTCTATTCACTGTTTGTGAAATTGTGATGTAACTAAACGTCACGTATGGACCTTTATTTAGTTGTTTAAGTTCAAACCGTTGTTTCATTTCTGAAACTGGAACGAGGAATACGGAACATTAGAAGTGAAACATGTGCAGTACGACAAACTTATACTGACACGTCTTGTATTACTTAAGTAAAAATATCCGTCTGTACTTAAAATAAATAAAATATGACGTGAGTGATTTCAAATTGAAGCTGTTTTTCAATTTGTATCATTTCTGTGTCAAGTTCGTATTATTTGTTGGAATATAGTAAGATTGTAACCATACCTTCCATAAGATGTATTATTTTATTAATGTTACGATGCATTTTATGTGTATAGTAGTCTTAAGAAATACAGTCTGTAAAGTAAATAATCAGATCACGCGGACGAACCGCCGCTGACACGAACTGAGAAAATTTACAAAATTAAGTTTTTATGTTTTAGGGTTTCAACCAACTATTGGGGAATTTAACTACTCACGAAGGCGCCTAATAGAAGACTGACTATGTTAGTAGTGTGATTTGTTTGCACCTTAGCCTCCAGCATCCGCTCGCGCGCTGCTTTATTCCGACCTGACTATAAACCTCGCTGCGGATTATGGATTCCTTTGCTGAGCGCGCAGTGTACAAACTCTTTCCGAGAGTTTGCGTCTCACCACTTTAACATTCCCCACGTTGATTTCAACCTGGTATTTTGATCGATTTTGGGGGAACCAGACGAGCTATAAGGTCGTGTAAAAACAAAATGTGAAGTATAATCTATTATAGTAATTATTTTCGATAAAACACACAAAAGTTTCATTCTAATACAACAATGAGACTGTACAAGTGAGATAACATTGTCCAATATATGGAGTGATCAGGGTGGCTTAGTTGGTAGAGGGTTACCACGGAATGGTTAAGGTCCTGAGTTCGAGTCCCGGTCTTGGTAAATGTGTTTTTTTCAGTTGTAATTTTGTTATATAAATTTATCTTTGAAAATTCCCTTAACTCCTGTTGGCGGTTTAGCCGCGTGATATAATTATTAATTTACAGATGTTGCTGTAAAATTTTAATCTTGACAATGAGTTTTTTTTTTACAGATTTTATCTTTTCTTTTTTTATGGTTAAACTGAGGCAAAAGAGAGTGAAATTTCTAGAAATGACGGGAAATGTTTTTAGTTACTAATAATTGCAAGCACGGTATAACCCTGGAACCGGCAGAAGGACTTTTATAAACTTCTCTCAGGCGCAGAACGCAACCATTTTGAACATTAGCGAGAATTTGCATAATCGATAATTTAATCCACTTAGAATCATCCAATTGTAATAAAACCGGTACCATTGGACCATTGGAAAGGAAATGATTTAAACTTAATTTTTTTGTATTTAAAACTTTTTCGTAAAACGTATATTTACATACGTAATCATCGTTTTAAAATATGCATATCGTGCTACAGCTATTTCCGCAAGCGAATCTGCATACAATTGTACTGTTATTTCCCACTTCTTCAACCTCCAAGCCCACCTACTTCAGTATTTTTATCGAGATTATAAAGCTACCATTGGATTCGTCAAGATTTATCTTTCTAATGGTGCCTTCCAATAAGATGTCACTATTTTACAGGATTTATTCAAACAATTTCTGTAAACCCTTGCGATTGGACAGTTTTTCAACCAATGAAAAAGCACATTTGTCAAGCGATATTACGCCTACTATATCAAATGTTTTGAGAGAGTGCTTTACATCATTTTGTAGAGAAAAGACTGGCCTTTCTAACGATGGGAATTGATCTAGAAATAACCTGTTTTTTGTTTATCTAGACGACAATGAAAAGTACATAATTAGGATATTCTAGTGAGAATGTCTGGACCATGGGTTCCCACGGTATTGAAGTGACCCTTCCTACCCGTAGTATACGACCGGCGACGTTTCATTAGATTGATGTCATTTTGTTATTTAAATAAAGATAACTCAAACACTTTTGTGAACTAAGGAAAGACAAGTATACCGTCATTTTCTTTGATTTATCCTCTACACTTTGTTATAATAATATTTCTTTTTTTGGGAAAAGCATATATTAGTAAATTAAGTGTCACTCTAGGCCTAGTTTTGTTAGCAGTCGTGTATTTGGAACATAAAAACTGTTTTTTTTTTCAAAATAAGAAATTTGAAATTGATAAATGTTTTTATACAGTTCTATTTAGAACTAAATTACGAAAAAATTTTACGCTAACGAAAAAATACAAACAAATTTTTACTACTTGTTATGTAGGCCTAAATTTGAAATTTTTCCTTTCGTTACTGAACATTTTTTGTTTCTTGAGCTAATTACTTTTACAATTTCAAAAGAAACTAATTTTTAGTGGCATATTTAAACTCTTTGAAGTTTCTTCTACAAAAAAGCTATTGAACACTTTTTAATTGGGGTTCATTTTCTATTTTTGGCGAATTTTTTAAAATATGCTTGCAAAACGCAAAAAACGGGATGGCCAATTTAAGCTTTAAACATTGCCAGTTGTAGGGAAGAAGAGGAAAATTTAAATTTCACCCTTCCAAAAATTTTTGTTAATTGTCTGCTGTAGTGTGGCGGCCATCTTAGATTTTTATCTCGTACATAGTTAAATTTTAAACCATTTATTTCGTTAATTTATCATAAAAATGTTTGCAATGTGTTATTTTAACCAGTCACAATGCGCATCCGTTTTGTTTTTTAAAATATTTTAAAATCCCTTTAATGAGGTATGTAACTATTTTTTAAGTACCAAGTTTGAATGTTTTTCCTTAAACAATAAAATATTAATAATTAAAATTAAATCGCTAGCTGGATCCGCAAATTTACAAAGAACGTTTATTTTTTCTCATCTCACCATTAAAAAAAATTTATAAAATGGTATTAAATGTAAGAATGTCAAAGCACTCAGCTGCTAGAAGCGGCACAGTTTAGATACCGCTATAGGATGAAGAGCTGTAGTCGCTTTTTGCATTCTATTTTACTTTAACAGAGCCTTAACATGTTTCACGCCATGTTGATTTTCCAATTTTCAAGGACCCTAGCGTGTGTATAAACAGAGGTCTTCACAATACCACGTGACGTCATCACAGGAGCACAATACACACGGGATGTCCGCGTAACACTATACAGTACGTGAGGGACCACTTCGTGCAATTCCCAAAGTTAGTTTAAATTCATTTAACACTTTATGCAATACGAAACACAACAATTAACACAGATGTTTTGACTTTTATATTTTCGTTGAAAAATTTTGCACAATTCGCTATTTTCATCAACTCCTATAAGAGCGAGTGTACGTCAGTTAGTGACAGAATAATATAACAGCTGATTTCACCAATCATCTGTAATACTTAAACAAAACCTAGCGTAGATTATACTTTGGGGTTATGTTTACAACTTCAATTAATATAAGTCTTGTATAAAGTTGATTTTCTAAAAATATGAGTTAATTAAAGAACTAATGTAAGCTATAATAAGTTTTAATATTAGCTTTGAGGTTATAAAATGAATATAAATATATCCTTTTATTATCAATATATTAATTTATAAAAGTTTAACTTCGGAAACATTCGTACATCTTTGTATACCATGTAAACTTTTCAATTATTAATTTCTTCATAATAATATTAATAGCTTCTAAATAATTCGATCTATCAATATGAAGTTAGAAAGCAATTAAAAGATAATATTATTATCTATATTTAGATACATAATCATGAACAGAAATACAAAACTTTAAAACAAATAGGCCTACAGTTTTATAATACTTATAATTGTACACATTTACCGAGTTAAAAATTCCCGTCAGCATAGGTAGGTCTAGATAAAGTCAGTCTTTTTTTTATTATGTTTTCTGATGTGTGTGTAATTAATCTGCCTGTGATTTTTCACGGGGGCTTACTAGTTTCAGTATACAGTAAAATGTCAAACTGTAACAATTAATTCAATGGTTTTCCTTTATAAAAATAACAAAGTTATAATCACTGTTATAATTACAAAGAGATACAACACTATTCTTTGCATTTTACTCCTGAGAAGATGATATTACTTTCAGGATAAACATGGCGGCCATTTACATTTGGTATGCTTCCACAATAAAGCAATTTTTTTACCATGAATAATCCATTTTTTTTTTAAATCGCTTTTACTTAAAAGGTACTTCAATTTTAAATGTGGTGATCTTTTTACATTTTTTAAATTTGCATTATTGACGAAGAAAACAAATTTGAGGTAAGTCAAAGATCAAATTTAATTAAAAACAAATTTTAAGAACCAGAAACATAACCACGTTCGGGCCGTCCCAACCTTTAAAGCGAGGTATTCAGAATACTTTTCTGATCATTATTACTAGAATAATCTTGTTACGTTGCTTTTATGAGAGTTGAAATCCTAAACGGTTGTTAGTCAAAGACACAGTTGACAACAAAGAAAATGCTACTTAAACAATGCTATGTACAAAACCCTGAATCAACTGATGATGTCCAGTTTGATTACTCGCTGTACTGTCGACTCTTTCTTATCGGGTTTTCTTCTGTTTTTCTTTTTAGCCTTGGATCATTGGATATGCTTTTACAACACATTTTATAGCCATTGCCACAGGGTTTGTATGGAAATGAGTTGAATATTAATGAATATTGCATTATGCATAGTTGTTAGAATAGCTTTTCCTTATTTATGTTAAGTTATTTAAACAGTTTCATATATTTTTACAGAACTGTATTTCTTTTTCCTGCAGAATATTCCTGTAATGATGTTTCTGTTTTCCTGGTTTACTATTGTATGATTTCAGCTGTAATTTACATATAAAGAACTGTTTAAAACATTTTAATTAGTTCTGAATATTTATAGAACTCCTACTGTCTTGCGTTATTATTTTATTGTTAGTTACATAAAAATATTATGTGCATAAATTTGCCACCTCAGTAAACTAACCCACGTGTATTTCAAAAGTACTTTACGGGTGTTTTAAGTTTTGATTGATTTTGGGGAGCTATAAGGCGTGTAAAAAAATCCAATTGGGCTTAAGACCACACTGGAAAAGTGTAAACTTCTATGACGATATTCTGTTAAACATAAAATATATTATGAAAATTATCTTGGTTGCTAAAAAAATTGTACATAAAACAAATTTTCAAAGTACACAAAATTTGATTATTTTAACACTACCAAGTAAACTATTTTAACACTGGTTACGAAATGAGAAAGCACAATGTCCATTTCAGGAGTATTACCAAGTAAACTTTTTTAAGAAAACTTACGAAATGAGGAAGCACAATGTAAGGTTCCATTTCAGAGGTATTACGATTTAAACTATATACTCTGCTTTATACACATGTGTTCTATATATAGTAGAGGGTGACGCATGACGGTAAAATCCGATTCACCGCCCGCAATTTTTAGATGAGGTGCACCTATAGAAGTTTACACTTAAAAAAATCCTGTTATTCGCACAAAAACCTGGCCGGATCTGGGAACCGCACCCACACCGTCATAACCCGATCCAAGTGCCTATGTCCTAATCAATTGTAATTTCAGTGAAAATATCTGATTAAAGAATACGGTTTAGTAAATAAATATTGAGCTTGACTTGTGAGAAGATATACTTGATAGAATAAACTTTGAACACAAAATCTCACAACTAATACGTTTATCAACTCAAACCCGTTTCAACGACAGAGTCGCCATCATCAGTGATGCACGAGCTACAATAGTGAACTTGTTAACTATAGTTATAGTTTGACTATTGCAGCTCATGCATCACCGAAGATGGCGACTTTGTCGTTGAAACGGGTTTTAGTTAGTAAACGTATTAGTTGTGAGATTTTGTGTTCAAAATGTATTCTATCAAATACTGTTTAATGTTTCTATTGGCTTTGCCGCGAGTCGCACCGAAGAGAGAATAAGCTATCACAGATGGACATATCAAAATGCTGGACCACACTACGGCTTCTACTTATACATTTACAGTTTGATACAGTCTATTCGTATACTGTTAATAAAATATCCGGTTTCTACAGTCGAAGACAAACTACGTATTCAGCGATAAAGTTGATGTGTTGTGACGCTTTTACGTCTCCAGTACGTGGACTGAATGCGAGTACGTAGAGTGCAGGTGGACTGCGGCTTGTACTTTGGCTTTATGCCGTTTGGATATACAGTGCTGATAGAATAACCTTCTACGTCTTACTGAATTACCATCTTTCATTTTATTGCAGCATCTTGCGGTGTGTCCCCATCTTGAAACTTCCTAAGCAAAGGATCTTAAATTGTAAAAAAATAAAAACATAACTTGTTCAAACACAAAGTGTTTCAAAATGCAGGAAATTGTTAAAAAATGCATCCTTTAGATTAAGATCTATATATATACACACATATATATATTTAAATATCTACTAATATTATAAAGGTGTAAAATTTGTTTGTTTGTTTGTATGCAGGGGGTAATCTCTGGAAATACTAAAGCGATTATAAAAATAGTTTTACTAATAAAAAGCTACACTATCCCTGAGTAACATAGGCTAGAATTCATTTAGATAAAACGTTTTTTATTGAATTATTTGTAAATTTAGTCGGAAAAAATTCTTAGGTTAAGCCTAGACTGATGAACCAATGTATTTAGATTAATTACCATAGCAACCAATTAAATAAAAAACCAGGTACAACAGCTGTTTGCTCTAATATTTCCATTAACTGCAGATTTGAAACTTTGACGCAATTATTTGTGTTTCTAGCTTTTACGTTAGGGTTTATTAAATTGCAGACCTTAGCCTTGCTGGTTCTTTTGACCTTTCTTATAACAGCTATTATAAAATATACGAAATGATTTGATTTGACGTTATTTACCATCTTAGCTTCGGGGTTATTATTATTCCTACACCTATATTATATAGAAAATATAACATGATTTTGTGTATAAAAGTTTCCAATGGGGTTGGCGTGCGGAGTACGCAGGGGATTCCCCTAGTTTATTATAAACTTATCTGTTTACCTTTAAAGAAAATCATGAAATAAGTAAGTTGAATCTCTTTAAACTCAAATTGAAAGAATATCGGATGGCTTCTATTTTATCATTTCAGATTTACATAAGAGAATATAAACATTACCAGGAAAATGTCCTTACTAGCTGACTTTAGTTTGCAGATGAAAAACCCAAGTTTATACCGGGTGTTTTAAAAGTCCCCCCCCCCACACTATTATTTTTGTTATAAATGGAAATAGACAGATTTGCTTTGGGGATTGTTAACATGACCAAAAATGGAGTTTTTTGGTGTATCGTAAATTTAAAACCTTCGAAATTTTTAAATGAGAACCTATATTAAGTGACACCTCATTCTAAAGGTCTTGATAAAAGATGAAGATTGAGGTCTGTATGTTGACTCTATCCAACATAATGGTCTATCAAAGTTATAATCTTCCCAAAACAACTCCTATTTAAAGTTTCATTAATAACCATGTTACAATGAGTAAAACCTTTAGCAGTCACCTCATTTTCACTCGGATTAAGTGCTCGAAATGAGAACCAATGACTTCTTGACAAAAATACAGCCTTGCCTAACATTTCCAACATTTCTGATGTGATAAGGTGGCAGGCGTGTTCGATCTTTCGGCTTACTAATTACTCCTCATTACTATGTATTATAACTAAGATTGAGTGACCTACTGGATGAAACCCTTGTAAAAAATAACAGATATACCATCTTTACTAACGTTTTATGTTATTTAAATGGAGAAAAATTGTAACTTTGATTGGCCATTATATTGGACAGAGTCAACGTACAAACCTCTGGTTTGCGCAAATATTTGTCTTTTATCAAGACCTTTAAAATGAGGTGTCACTCAATAGGGGTTTTTATTTAAAATCATGTTAACAATCCCCAAAGCAAATCTGTCTATTTCCATTAATAAAAAAAAAAATAATAGAGGGTAGTGGGACTTTTAGACACCTGGTATATTGGTCAAACAGGACAATACACTAGATTCAAAATACACATCCCTAGTCATAAAAATAGCAATAATAGACAGACAAAACTCAAATTATGCAGAACACTTAATTAACGAGAACCATAGGTACACGGACATAAACATTAATTTGCAAATATTGCACAAAGCCAAAAAATATACTACAATGAATATATTAGAAGAATTCAGATCTATAAAGAGTATAAAAATAATCCAGATAATATATTAAACAAATTGAACTTTTCTTCCAGTTCTATATATGACGTAATCGCCAAATTAAAGTAAACGTTTACTGATAACCGATGTCCACATCTAGTATCCTATCTGCAGCTGGACAAGAACGACCTAAATAATGTGGCCACAAACATTTTTATGATATTAACGATGAGTTTCACTCTGATTTTGTGTGTGTTAGTGTTGTGTGTTTCTCGTCTATGTGTTAGTACTCGCCTGACGAAGCCGACAATGTTCGGCCAAACAGCGCTGTAGCTAGATCTACAATACGGACTGTAGACAACTAATTCAAGGTATTTATTACGAAACTCAAGTTTATATTAGTTTCAAGAAATTATACAGATGAAGTTTCAAACAACATAACAAATAGGGGAAGATATTGAGAGTAAAAATCGAGGAAGGATATAATACATATTTTAATTGGACAGTGAAAATAATTCGATGACGCGTTGAACCGCTAACGTGAGTTGAGTACATTTCCAAAATTAAGTTTATGTGTTTTAGGGTTTCAACTAACTATTTTGGAAGTTGGCCTACTCACGAAGGCGTTCAACAAATGCCTGCGTATACGAAATATATTAGTAGGATTTGTTTGCACCCCGGCTCATGCGTTGCTTCGTTCCGCTCGCAGTGGAAAAACTCGCTTTGCGAGCTAACTCCTCGACATTGAGATTTTGGTCTCGGATCTGCCCGACGTGGACTTCAATCGGATAATTTTTCGTTTATATTGTACTAGAGGGCACCGCCTCCTGCTTGCTTCGCCCTCCAACATTATTTTCGTTTCTACACAAGAAAGAACAAGAACAATCCGGCAACGCTAGGAGGACGGTGAGAAAAACATGTCGGCACTTTACAATGTAAATTTCCATAACGAACTTTTGATTTGAAAGTTTTTAATGTTGTACGTGTTGAAGATGGTTAAATATTGGTTTCCCGGCATCAGTGAAGTGTATAAATACTACATTTATTAAGAAAAAAGTTCAGGTTTGTGTGTTTATAGTAGTTTTGATTGACAAGTTAAAGTAAACAAATACCTATAATCCAAATATCTGTTGTTATATATTAAAAATAGACCAGCTCATTTCGATCAAAAGCTTAACACAATTTTAGGTTATTTCTATATTGAACCAACAAATGGTTTTTTTAAGCATTTAGATTTATTTACGTAGCAACCAAATTCACAAATTTAAAAGCAGGTAGTTATTCTTCATAACCAACACTTTTTTAGGTTAGGTAATAGCAACAACGAAAATGCTTGCTGTATCATAATTCAAACTCCTATAGATATTAAAAGTATGCTACCTTTATTCTTTGACCAATTTGAAATTCTGATTTACTGTGATACGTTTTATAACTTGAATTCTCTCTCCTCTAAATACAAATCTCTGTCCTAATCAGTCGTCATTCCTGGGAAAATATTAGAATACTCATACAATAATCTGCTTGCATTTGCTTCGTCTTGAGTTAAGCAGGGGCGAATGCTTCTATGTTTCTATAAAATGGCAGAAAATGAATTCAAAGTACAGAAACCACAGGCTATTTTCGTTGTATGAATTTGCATAGAATGCACATGTCTGCGACGCCATTGTGTAACAAAACATCAACCTTATCTCAGTCAGTTGTCCTCGACTACTATACAGAAACAATCTTATTACACAAAATTCTTCTAGAATGGTCAAACTAACCTTTATTTATACCCCTGTAAGTATATTCTTTAAAACATAAACTGCTATTGTTTAAGAGAGTGCACTGGGTGGTGGAAGGGAGTATTTTATTCCATAGTGCATTTTAAAAAAACGTTTAACTTGAAATACAAAACGGCTTCCCTACTTCAGTGCTTCACTACGTTCTGAATATCCCTTAATGTGCGGGAGGCTAGATTACTCTAAACCGACGCTTTCACGTGGATACTTTGTTAGGGATTTTAACAGCGTAGAAGGATCTTCGACAGTCTTTGTGCTAAGCTTCTAAGTTATTTTATTTTAAAATTGACCTGCGCATATTATATACGTTGTCTTTTTCAAATGGGCCACCATTACTACCTTTTCTATACTAATATTATAAAGAGGTGAAATTTGTTTGTTTGTATGTAGGGAGTAATCTCTTTAACTACTGAACCGATTGAAACATAGTTTTACTTATAAAAAGCTACACTATCCCTGAGTAACATAGGCTATAATTCATTTCGATAAAACCATGTTTCATTTCAACATTTGTAAATTTTTTCGGGTAAAATTCTTAGGTTAGGGTGATGAACCAACACATGTATATACATTCATTACCATAGTGACCAATTGAATAAAATAACAGATAAAAAACTTGTTTGCTCTGATATTTCCATTAACAGCTGATTTCAAACTTTGAAGCAATTATTTGTATTTCTAACATTTAGGTTAGGTTTTTATTAAAGAGTAGACCCGAGCCTCGATGGTTCTTTTAACCTTTATTATAACTGCTGTTATAAAATATACGAAATGATTTGATTTGAACATTTAACATTATTTACCATCTTAGCTTTGGTGTTATTATTAACCCTACACCTTTATTATAAAGAAAACATAACATGATACTGTGTATAGAAGGTCCCAATGGGGTTTAACCTAGTTATTAGCGAATTTCCATAGGAAAAATGAGCTATTGCAGTGGCCCTTATGGTGAGACCCAAGGTCGGGAGTAGCAAATGAGCACCGATCATGGTCCCCAGAACACGTTTTGGGGTGTAAAAAAAATGCATATATATATATGTATATATGTGTTCGCACTCTAGCGGCCGCATTTTAAGTCCGATTTGGTCCAAATTTGGTACACGTGTTGGTTGTCTATGTGGCTCGGACGAGTTCGTTAGCCAAAAAAATCCAACAACCGGAAGTACTTTTTTGACCGGAAGTAACTATTTTTTGAGATTTTTACTACGAGAATGAAAGTTTTTTTTAGAGTTTTTTCTAATAATAAAAGTGTAGGATGTTATTCTGCGCATTTTGTTTTTTTACGCGACCTTATAGCTCGCTTGGTTCCCCCAAACTCAACAAAAACGTAAAATACCATAAAAGTACCCAGTTCAAAGCCAAGTGATGCAAACTCGCGAGGCCACTAGGAGGAAACAAATTCTACTAATATATTGCGTACACACAGACAGCTGTTCAACGCCTTCGTGAGTAGACCTATTTCCCAAATTGTTGATTGAAACCCTAAAACATAGGCATATAAACTTAATTTTGGAAATTCGCTCAACTCACTTCAGCGGTCCAGCTGCGTGGTCGATTTATTTATAAAATACAAAGTGCAAGTTAACTTATGTAACCTCACAGAAGTACGTCAATGAAAGAAACTTATTAACGATCTATATCGACGCCGCATGTAACTTAGTGTTACTACGTTGAAGGGAAAAGGCTATTAGACTTCGTTTCTAGTCAAAGTGTGTGACTATATTAAGTCTCTCGGTAGAGTAAATGTTTTTAGAATCTCTATAATTGGTGTTCTTTCAATTTTACACTAACACAAAAAGTCAAACTAACTTTGTGATTGAGAAGGATGTTATTTTTATTAATACACTAGAAAGCGCCGGTGAAAAAACCCACTCATATTAATTAGCTACACATCAGAAACACATAATTTAAAAAATTACTATTTAAAAACAACAGACTTTATCTAGGCCTACCTAACTATGCTGACGTTGATTTTGAACTCGGTAAATATGTACCACTATCAGCATTATAAAACTGTAGGCCTATTTGTGAATTTTTTTAATTATTTATATACATTACTAGCTGACCCTTACGGCGTTGCCCGTGGTGGTTGGTATTTTCAGTCATTTTAACGTAATTTTAGGATTATTTTTAAGTGTTCAGTCAGAGAGTGGTATTTTGCTTTTATATATATAGATCTTAAATAATAGAAGCACTGTTGTCATAATAATAAAAGATCTGAAATTATGATTTTAGTAACTTTGATCCCCCCAAACCCCTCCTAAAATTTCGAAATTTTTCATACCCTTTCTTAGTGAGCACCTATAGCCCGATAGGAAGCTACATACCAAATTTCATTCCAATCCGTTCGAGAGTTTTGAAGAAATCGTGATTTAATAACTTTGATCCCCCAAACCCCCTAAAATTTCGAATTTTTTGAAACCCTTTCTTAGCGAGCGCCTATGGCCCTAGAGGAAGCTACATACCAAATTTCATTCCAATCTGTTTGGTAATTTTGGAGAAATCATGATTTAGTAATTTTTCCCCCCCAAACCCCCCTTAAATTTCCAATTTTTTAAAACCCTTTTTTAATGAACACTTATGGCCCTAGGGGAAGCTACATACCAAATTTCATTCCAATCCGTTTGGTAGTTTTGAAGAAATAGTGATTAATTAACTTTGATCCCAAACCCCCCTAAAATTTTGAATTTTTTGAAACCCTTTCTTAACGAGCGCCTATGGCCCTAGAGGAAGCTACATACCAAATTTCATTTCAATCTGTTTGGTAATTTTGGAGAAATCGTGATTTAGTAATTTTTTTCCCCAAACCCCTCTTAAATTTTCAATTTTTAAAACCCTTTTTTAGTGAACACTTATGGCTCTAGAGGAAGCTACATATCAAATTTCATTCCAATCCGTTCGGTAGTTTTGAAGAAATAGTGATTTAATAATTTTGATCCCCCCCAAACCCCCCTAAAATTTCGAATTTTTTCAAACCCTTTCTTAGTAAGCACCTATGTCCCTAGAGGAAGCTACATACCAAATGTAATTACAATCCGTTCGATAGTTTTTGAGGAATCGTGATGAGTGAGTCAGTGAGTGAGTGACTGAGTGATTGGTATTTCGCTTTTATATATATAGATTATATATTTAAAGAAAGGTAAACATACTACGTATATTTGAATTGCTTTTTCGAACGAAGTTCCTTAACTCGGGTTGCTTTAGGAGTTAACATAGAAAATGTATGCGTAACGAAAAAAAGTGTTATTAATTGGTTGCTATGTGAATGAAAAATATAAAATACGAGTAACGAAAGCGTTCCAAAATTGGTTGCTACGGCAATGCATATAAATACATTCAAGAATCATGTCTTTTTGTTCATCAATTTAAATTAAGAGACGATCGGTTCCGTCCGGCGTAGTTCAGATATTGTCGTCAAGCGCTGAAATACATTCAATAAACATAAAATGTTCGTGCATCAGTCTAGGCCTAACCTAAAATTATTGTGTGTATAATTTATGTTACCTGCTTTAACAGCAACATACGCACAATAATTTAGGTTATTCCTAGACTCATGAAAAAAACATTTTATGTTTATAGAATGTATTTACAATGAATGGATATTTAACTGTGTTTACTATCTTAGCTTTGAAGTTATAATTCATTCTACACTTCATTATAATAACATTAAACGTATGGAAACAGTAAATATTTGTATGAAAAACAATCTAATAATAGACGGCAATTGAAAGATTAAAATGATGTGTGTATGTTGCCGTTAAGGGTCGTAAAATAATTGAACAAAAGGCGTAATGAACTTCGTTCCTGACGGGGGTCCAACGACCGTACACATTTACTTTTTTATTTCATATTGATAGATCAAATGATTTAGAAGTGATTAATATTATAGTGATGAAATAATAATCGAAGAAGTACGAATGTTTCCGAAGCTAAACGAATATGTATTTCTTCTTTATATTTGTACTAGGGGAAATACCTGCGTGCCCCGCGCGCTATCGCCGTTGGAACCTTCTATACACATAATCATGGTTATGTTTTCTTTATTAAGGTGTAGGATTAATAATTACCAAAAGCTAAGATAGTAAATAATGTTAAATGTTCAAATCAAATTATTTCGTATATTTGATAACAGCAGTTATAATAAAGGTTAAAGGAACCAGCAAGGCTACACTTAAATGAAAACCTAACCTAAAAGTTATAAATATAAATAATTGCATCAAAGTTTGAAATCAGCAGTTAATGTAAATATTAGAGCAACCTGCTGTTTTATCTGTTATTTTATTCAATTGGTTGCTATGGTAATAAAAATGTAAATACATGTGTTGGTTTGTCAGTCCAGGCTATTACATGAATTTATTCCAACTAAATTTACAAATATTGAGATATAAAATGTTTTTATCAAAATGAATTATAGAATGTTATTCAGGGATAGTGTAGATTTTTATTAGTAAAACTATTTTCTCAATCGGTTCAGTAGTTCCAGAGATTACCCCCTAGTTACAAACAAATAAATTTTACCTCTTTATAATATTAGTATGGATAAACGAATATATTAATGATAAAAGTTTGAATTTATATACAGTTTACTAGCTGGCCCTATTCGGCTTTGCACGGATAGATAAATCAAATTTAAATGTATATAAAAAAATATCAATAAATATACTACACTATATATTTCTTATAGAGATTTTTAGTAACTTTGACCTCCCCAAGCCCCCTAAAATTTCAAATTTTTTTAAACCCTTTCTAAGCGAGCACTTAGGGCCCTAGAGGAAGCTACATACCAAATTTCATTCCAATCCGTTTGGTGGTTTTTTTTAGTAACTTTGACCCCTTAACCTCCCTAAAATTTCGATTTAAAAAAAAAAATGTTCTTATCGAGCACCTAGAGCCCTAGACGAAGCTACATTCCAATCCGTTCAGTAGTTTTTGAGATTTCGTGATGAGTCAGTGAGTGGTATTTGAACTTTATATACATGGTGTTTGAAAAGTCTGGTGGGAACAGCTTAATATCTTAAAATATTCGAGTTTTATGAGATAGAAATAAAAGCAGTTATTCATAACCATAAAAGAACCACTTTTTGGTGAGTTTGAAATTTTTGTCCGCCATCTTGGATCCACCATCTTGGAATGAACTTAATTTTATAAATGGGAAGGTGGTCATGTGACACATCATTTCAATGTATAATTTCAAGAGAAAACCAAATTAAAAAAGTTCATTCCAAGAAGGCGGACAAAAATTTCAAACTCACGAAAAAGTGGTTCTTTTGTGGTTGTGAATAATTGCTTCTATTTCTGTCTCATAAGACTCGTACATTTTGAGATATTAAGCTATTCCCAGACTTTTCAAAGACCCTGTATATAGATAACCTCAAAGCATATCTTATAACGTATTTTAGCATAAATTAGTTCCATAACTCATATTTAAAAAAATCTACTTCACAAGAAATTATAACGGTTGAAGTTGTAAACATAACCCCAAAGATAATCTACGTTGGGTTTTGTTTAAGTATTACAGATGATGGATGAAATCAGCTGTTGTATTATATCTTACTCACGTACGTACGGACATACACTCGCTTTTATAGGAGTTGATTTGTCTCATTTTATAATTCGTAAGTTAAAAGAAAGTTAGTATCGTATTCGTTGCCAATTATTACAAACTAACTTTTGTGATTCGTAATTTCAAGAAAATTGTTTTAAAAACCACCCTCCATCGATTTTTGGAAGCAATGCAGATGAAATTTATGAAAAATGTGATTTTAAAGGTACTCATAAATTTTACAGGAAAAGTAAACGAATCTGCAATATTGTGTGAAAATGATAACAAATATTATGTTCTCTCAAAAACCCATCCGCCCTCTATTTAAAACAGATTTGTTTTCCATTCAGGCGATCAACAGTAGGCCTTCTGTGATTGCACTAAACCTGCTACAAATGTATAATTTATTCAAGTCTTTTATATATTGAGTATGACTTGTTAATAATACTATTTTGGTTAACCATTTCGGGGGGTTTAAACCCAAGGCACGGGGGTCTAAACCCAAGGCACGGGGGTCTAAATTTCATGGTACGGAGATTCAAAAGCCGGTTTTTAGCAAATTTCCATAGCAAAGGTAAGCGGTGAACGATTAACGTGGTCGTTAATGGCTGACATTAAGGGTCTGCTCCAGTAAACGAGAAAACAACCGGAAACGCAACCGCTTCTCACTGTATCCCTATCTAAATAGTGCAATTTCTAGCAGCTGAACGCTTTGACATTGCCTCATTTCAAACCATTTTATAAGTCTATCTTTTGCAATTGAGCTTTGAAAAAAAAAAAAACTGAATATTCTTTATAAAATTTTGTATCCGGCTTGCCACTTATTTTTTCAGTATTAGTTTTTTATTGTGTTAGGAAAAAAATTCAAACTTTGTACTTACAAAATGTCAATTACATAACAAATCAAACGCATTTAAAAAATGTAAATTGCAAGACGGATGCGTATTGTGACTGTGCTTAAAATGAGACCTTGTAAACAATTTTATGATAAAAAGTAAACGAAATAAATGGTTTGAAATTTAACATTGCTCTTATGGGATAAAAATCCAAGATGGCCGCCACTACAGCAGACTCTTAAACATTGTATATTTATGTGTTCACACTCTAAAGACCGCATTTTACTTCCGATTTAGTCCAAATTTGGATTTTGTTTTCTAAGTGACTCTGATGAATTCTTTAGAAAAAATAAAAACAAATCCAACAATCGGAAGCACGTATTTTGACGGGAAGTAACATTTTTTGGAGATTTTTCGTACTAGTATGAAGCTTTTGGGTATTATTTTGCACATTCAATTTTTTTTACACGGCCTTTGCAGCTCGTCCGGTTATTGTAAACTACCATAAAGTTATCATAAAAAGTTAGTTTTTTCCACTGTGAGCGAAGTAAACACGTCCATAATCCGAGGGCGCAAGTCGAGGTGCAAGCAGCAAAGCTAGTGTTTCCGCTGAGAGCGGAACGAAGAAGCACGTGAGCCGGGGCTGGCGGCTGAGGTGCAAACAAATTCTATTAATATATTTTAATATAGGCAGTTATTCAGTACCTTCCCGAGTAGATCAGTTTTCAAAATAGTTGGTTGAAACCCTAAAACACTTAAACCAAATTTTGTAAATTCGATGAACCCGCACCAGCGAAAGCGGTTCATCTGGGCGAACAAATTATTTACCATTTAGTTAATTAATTGATAGTGATTTTCTTTACCAGTCAACAACTGATATTTATTTACTTATTTCTATAAAAAATTTAATTAAAAATTTTGCAGCACAAACAACCATTCCAGTTACACGTCTAATATAACTTGCAATTATCTTGTCTTATTTATTTACATAAGTAATTCAAATAACTATTCAAGCCATAAACCTTTGGTAACACTATTGATATCTATTTCCGGAGAACTACCTTGCCGATTTTCGTTCGGTTTGTCTTAAAGTAAAGAAAATGTTTTCATTATATTAAAACAATTAGGAGATGTAGTTTTTATTTCAACGGTATATTTATAAGGGCACTTTATGGAGTTTTTGGAACGAAGTTCTTTACGCGTCTTGCGGTAAGAGTTGACAAATAGAAAATGTAACGCGTAACGAAAAATCGTTATCGAATTGGTTGCTTTGGTAATGCATAAATCAAAAAAACATGTGATTTGGTTCATAAATTTAAGTTACGAGACGTTCGGTTCCGTCCGGCGTAGTTCGGATATTATCGTCAAACGCTGGTATTAGCAATTAAAAGCGAGTTAAATTATCTGACTGATCCAATTTTGTAATCTAGATTCAAGAAATGGAAAGTTTGTGTAATACACAACTTAGAAAAGTAAGTTAATATAATTTTATATTTTGATACACGTATTTACTGTGTCCGTACGTTTAATGTTATTATAATAAAGGTGTAGAATTATTATAACATCAAAACTAAGATAATAAACACAGTTCCATTCATTGTAAATATATTCAGTAAACTTACAATGTTGGTTCATCAGTTTAGGCCTAAACTGAAAATTATTGTTTGTATTTTTAATTTATTTTACCTACCTGAACGGCAACACACACATATAATTTATGTTTTGTGCACATTTATGACACACGTTTCGAATGTGCACTTTTGGGGTTTTTTGGTTTTAGGTTACAATCCTATTGATAAATATTTCTGGAGATCTACTGAGGCCGATTTTCGTGCAGTTTGTTTTAAATGAGAGAAAATGTCATTATTATGCAACAAATTATGAAATAATGTAATTTTAATTTTATCGGTATATTTATAAAGGCACTTTTTGGAGTTTTTTTAGTTTTTTGTTAAAAAATTATTCATAAATATTTCTGAAAATCTACCGTGCACATTTTCATGTGGTGTGTTTTAAATGAAATAAAATAATGTCATTATAATACAAAAAATATGAATCGTAAATTTGATTTCATTGTTATATTTATAAGGGCACTTTTCGGGTGTTTTTGGTAACAACCCTAACTATACCTATTTTTGTAAGGACACATGTCTGATTTTTGGTTTTACTCTACAATCCTATTGAACATATTCATGGAGTTCTATTGGCCCATTTTCTTTCGGTTTGTTTTAAATGAAAGAAAATATTTTCATTGTAATACAAAAATTACCAATCGTAATTTTGATTTCATTTGTATATTTATAAGGGCACATTTTGTTTTTGTTTTGTTTTTAGGTTGCAACCGTGTTGATACATATTTCTGAAGATTCATTTCACCTTATGAACTTTTATACTAAACCATCTGAAACAACCGAGCTCTGGAGGCTTTTTTACCTAGTTTAAATCATAAGTTTGCTATAAGTTACCTCCCCGTGGCTGCGCGTGGTTTAAGACCGACGGACTGATATATCCGATGCACTCGGCCAGATATGTTTCTTGATATATTGATATTGCATACACGTTCTCCTGATATAAAAACGTCGCATCAAATCAACTCACGAAATATATTGCATCACTCCTGCAGGAAACGTTATATCCCTTCAGAAACTAACAGGGCGAGGGGGGCGGGGGTTATTTAGGGAATATGTTTAGAATACATCAAGTCCCTTCTGTACGCCAACCCGTAACAAGACCGTATTCAATTTACCTACATAACCTCAAATATTCTCCGCATACGAGATCATTATTCTTACCCTCAAAAGATAACTTAAAACATCTATTAATTGCAAGCATTCATAATGGTGAACGTCATTCTCAGAAAGTTGCCTCCATTAACATGGATGTTTGCTAAATAAACGATTAATTAATAAGAGGTTTATTATTTTACAAGGATCTCTGCCTTTTATCGCACCAACACCTGCTGTTTGCAAATAACTGATTTAGATTATGAAATACAGATAGTAAAAAAATAAAACATGTCGATAAAATTAATGAAAATAAGCTGTGTGTATTTTTTCCACTGGACGACATCATACGCTACTTTAAAACTAAAACATGTGTCCATCAGTCGAGGTCACGTATCTCAAGAACTGATAACGCTTTCATAATCAAACATGTTAACACGTTCACTGATAAGGACGCAGATGTAAGCTTGACACTGAACACAATGAGAAGCGGCAGACGCACGGTGCATTTAATAATTTAATTTAATAATAATAATAATAATTTAATTAATTACACTTTAGTAAAAAGTGCTTCCGTTTGAAAAATGTTTTTGGCTTTCTATCTTGTCCGAGAGACTTATAAAACTAACTTGTGTACCAAATTTTGACCAAATCGGAAGTAAAATTCTGCCGTTAGAGTGTGAACGTGTAAATACTTAATTTTTTTTTAATGATAACCCTAAACTTGTTCTGGGGACCATGATCGGTGCTCATTGACCACTCATTAGGTCTCACCAGAGTCACTGAAATAGCTCATCCTTCTTAGGGAAATTCTCTAATAAAGACACACTTCCACTGTTTTCACTCCAGCTCACTAGTGAGTCGACAAAATTATTATTCCTCTGCTTCAGCTGTTCAACCAACGTGATTTTGAGTTAGGAAAGAACCATCTACACCAAGTTGCTTTGCTGCAAGAATGTTTTAAACACTTAAAAAGAGTAATGTTTCTCTTGCTTAGTTTGGCAGTAGGGTAAACGCCTTCGATTTAGGATTTAGATTACAAAATAGTTTTAATCTTTAATTTGAAATTTCTGAAGTGAATAATGTTATACAATTAAGCTTTTTTAGTTACAATTTTAATTATTTCTGAACAATTTCAGTTCATGCAAACGGTATGATCACCTAGTCTGAAAGTAAATAATTTTAAGAAACATTATTGCACTGTATTTTCCTGAAAAACAGACTATTTAGCAATAAATTTTGCAAAACTTATCTACACTTCTATACTAGGCTAGTATTATAACGAGGAAATTTTTTTTGTATGTAGGGGGTAATCTCTGGAACTACTGAACCGATTGAAAAAATAGTTTTACTAATAAAAAGCTTCACTATCCATGATCATCATAGGCTATAATTCATTTTGATAAAAACATTTTTTATTTCAATATTTGTAAATTTAGTCAGAAAAATTTTTAGGTTAGGCCTAGACTAATGAACCAACACATACATCTTGAATGTATTTACATTCATTACCATATCAACCAATTGAATAAAATAACAGGTAAAACAACTGTTTGCTCTAATATTTTCATTAAGAGCTGATTTCAAATTTTGAAGCAGTTATTTGTATTTCTAACTTTTAGGTTAGGTTGTTATTAAAGTCTAGACCAGACCCTTGCTGGTTCTTTTAACCTTTTTTATTACTTATTTATTTGGCCAGCTTCCCCTAGATTACAGAGTTTGGCATTGCCAATGCAATGTATAAATTGTCAACAACTTAAACAATGAACAAAATCAAAAAATTACAGAAGAAGCTACAAGAGAAGGAGTGTCTCAGACACCTCTAACCTCCACAAACTTATAAACTGAGTAAAAACATTGCTCTGTTAAAAATGCATTACATTTTTCCTTAAAACTGGTGCAACTTAAGCTGTATTTTATATCGGTCTGTAATTTTTTGTTGTACAGTCTGATTCCTATGTAGAATGAACCAGCCTCGTAGACAGACAGGCGATCCCTGTTATATTGAAGGACATTTTTGCCTTGGGTTTAATGTTTGTGCTGTAAAATCCTATCTTGAAATATATGTTTACTTGCATGAACAAAATTTAGCAATTCATATATATACGAGTATATACGAGGCACCGACATAATGGAAATTTCTTTAAAAAAAGGCCTACACGATTTTCTGTGCCCTGCTCCTACCATAATTCTAATTTCTCGTTTCTGTGTTTTAAATATTCTGTGTGCTTCAGGACAATTTCCCCATAATTCAAGAGGGAATAGAAACATCCGTAATAGGTAGATCTTAGTTTCTTTTTGAACTTGACCAGAAATTACCTGTTTGGCATAACATGCACTATTTAGTTTCTGAGACAGTATTTCAACATGGTCCTTCCATCCTACATTTTTAGTTCCAGAAAATGAACAACATCAACTGTGGAAATATCATAAATTTTGAAGTTTGTGCCAAAAGATCTAGACCATTTGGTTTTAAAGTCTAAAACGCAGGAATTATTCATAATTATTTGCAGGCTATTACAAGTAAGCCATTTTTTAATGGATCCTAGACATTCCAAGAGAGATATATTTAAAGAATAAAAGTTTGAATCCCGTATTATTGCTGAAGTATCATCTGCAAAGAGAACCATTTCCCACTAATTTCCTTTATTATAACTGCTGTTATAAAATATACGAAATAATATGATTTGAACATTAATTAACATTATTTACCATCTTAGCTTTGGGGTTATTATAAATCCTATACCTTTATTATAAAGAAAACATAACATGATTATGTGTATAGAAGGTGTCAACGGGGTTTCCCATAGTAATATTATAAAGAGGTAAAATTTGTATGTTAGGGGTAATCTCTGGACCTACTAAACCGATTGAAAAATAGTTTTACTAATAGAAAGCTACACTATTCCTGAGTAACATAGGGTAAAATTAATTTTGATTTAAGGGTTGAAACAATCCCTAAAACAATAAATATTAATTGTTATACTTTCCTTAAAGCTAGAGAGCTGAAATGTTGTACTTTATTTCTTACAAGATTCATAGAAAAATTAAACTAAGTTTGTATTTTGTCGCGAGCTACTAAAGGATGAAAATGTGATGAAACCTTTAAAACAATAAATATTAATTGTTATACTTTCCTTAAAGCTATAGAGCTGAAATGTTGTACTTTATTTCTTACAAGATACATAGGAAAATTAAACTAAATTTGCATTTCGTCGCAAGCTGAAGGGGTGAAGAAAATGTGATAAAACCTCTAAAATAATACATACTATTTGTTATACTTTCCTTAAAGCTATAGAGCTGAAATGTCATACTTTATTTCTTACAAGATACATAGAAAAATTAAACTAAATTTGCATTTCGTCGCAAGCTGCTAAGGAGTGAAGAAAATGTGATAAAAACTCTAAAACAATAAATATTAATATTGTTATTCTTTCCTTAAAGCTTGAGAGCTGAAATTTTGTACATGTATTTCTTACAAGGTACATAGAAAATTTAAACTATATCAAAGCCCGCTAAAGAATACCGTTGCGAGGTGGCCAATAGGATGGGCGCCTCTTAAATTTAAATGTTGATTGTTATAATTTCCTTAAATCAAGAGAATAAACCCTTAATAAACTAAGCAATTTAAAAATAAGAAATAGCCATGTTACAACCTAATTAAAAATAAATAAGACATATTAGAATTTAATAGTAGGCCCTAATTATATAAAATAATCTGTTTGCATTTGCTTCGACACGAGTCACCGCAGGGGTTGGTGAGCGAATCGAGCACGGCCCTCTAGTCGATAATAATTTGAAATTCATATTACTTGTACGAATTAAAAACACTCTAATAATGATAAAAGTAGTGATTTTAGAAGTTAAAAATATAAACAAGTTTTGAGTAGGCCTACGTAGACGTGAGACTATTTCATGAATTGTCGTCATCGCATAAGTCATGCGGCCGATAGATCTTTTCGGTAGAGAAGAAATAACGTCTCTGAGCTAAGTGAGTCGACTCTTTTAGGAGTCATGCATGAATTTTGTTAGTCCATTCACTGAAAATAATCGTATTATCAACAGACGCCGACGTATCGACTGTGTCCCAAATTTACAGTATATTTTTGGATTCACTGATTTTCTATGCAGTGTTTATTCAGAAATGCATATTAGGAGACGTGATTATTGTTATTATCGGTTTCAAAGTTTCGAGACTTCTTTTGTAATTTCGTTTAGAATTCGTAATGCGTTTAAAAAAATAATTAGAATTCTTGAAAATCGGACCGTTTCCTTTGAAACTCGTAGGCCTAGTACTTTGCATGAGGTAGGAGGTTTGTTAGAATTACTAATTTTGAATTTGTATTATAAATATTGATAACAATTGGCACGCATCAGTATCTAAATAGAGAAGGGAAGAGATTCCGTACCATACTCTACTTGTTGCAACATAAATAAGCCGTCGGGGGTCTTTGCTAGTGCTACTGCTGCACGCGATAATACATATAGGCTGAACAGTAGGTGCGGAAATAACGCCTTGATTACTGTAATACGAGCAGTATGGACTGAAAAACAGAAGAAAGTGTCTAAAAGTCTTCTCCCAACCTTACATATGGTGTAAACTTCAATAGAGTCACAATTGTATGGTAAAGCTAACACTAAGCTCGCCTTAAGTTCCTTTAT
Organism: Philaenus spumarius; assembly: GCA_018207615.1. Lineage (NCBI taxonomy): Eukaryota > Metazoa > Arthropoda > Insecta > Hemiptera > Aphrophoridae > Philaenus > Philaenus spumarius. The sequence continues at coordinate 35,821 of JAGFPH010001423.1, forward strand.
GATGGTTGCTCCCAAAATGGGAATTTTGGGAGTACTGAAAATGTGCAGATTTGAATCCAAATCTTGTGAAATATCAAATTAAAGAGAACATAATTATTTAAACAATACAAAATTTGTTTAATATACTACGTTTTTAAAACGAACTAAAAAGTATTAAAAAAAGTTAAGAAAGCAGTCGCGGGACTGCCGACAGAAGTGAAAACTGCAATGAATATAAATCGTTGGTCATATTGATTTAATCTAAAATTTGATTATTTTAACACTATCACGTAAACTATTTTAACACAACTTGCAAAATGAGGAAGCACAATGTCCATTTTAAAGGTATTACCAAGTAAAATATTTTAACTCAACTTACAAAATAAGGAAGCACAATGTCTATTTCATTGGTAGCATGTATATATGTTATATCGTGATTCGGTTGGGGTATGTGGTACGGTATGCGAGATTTCATTCGAATACCCTCGCAAAAAGTGCCGAACGGGCCATAAGTAGTTTTCACTTCAATAATTCAGCCCCATACAGATTCCTAACCACTTACAGATTGTCCTGAAAATGTTTGATTGCGAATTTTCATCAGCTATAAAAATACTTCTAAGATTTAAAACACAAAACGTGTAGCGCATGCAATAGATAACTGACGCATGGAGAGTTTTTTAATTTGTTCAACTAATAGACTGAATCCCTCGTATGAAATGACAGTGAAAACAATCTTCATTCTATTTGCAACTTACAATGTTGTTTATTATTGTTATGCAGTAATCCCTACAAGTGAGATAACATTGACCAATATCTGGTGTGTTCAAATGGCTCTTAGTTGGCAGAGGGTTACCACGGAATGGTAAAGGTCCTGCGTTCGAATCCGGCCTTGTCCATGTTTTTTCACTTGTAATTTAGTTAAATTTTTTTGTTGTAAACTAGTCTGCAACCCAAAATTTTGAGCTATTTTTGTTGGCTGAAAATGATTTATGTTGTAAAAAAATATGGAGGACGTGGTGACCAGATAAGGAAATAAATATTGTAGAAAATACGAGAGAAATAAAATTCGAAAAGTAGAGGTTAACTTCAGTTATTTTTTATATGTTTACACTAAATAAAAAATCAAATCACTTAATGTACACCAAAAAAGATAAACAATAAGTTGAATAAACAAAATTATGAAAGATATCACGAAAATGTACGCGAATTTGCTAAATAAGTTTACAAGACGTTTAGTTTTAAAACAATTACAATAAACTGTATGAAATAACATTGCATGCTATCAAATAATGGAATATAATGTTTCTGAATTACGTTGACACATTGGACGTACGTAATCATCACAGAAATAAGCTAAATTATTGTTCTTATACTCTTCCCAATTATAATGTTTTGTGTAACAAAATTGCAAACATACAAACAAACAAAATATACTTACAGTCTCTAGTTACATTATGTTTCTAGTATGTAAACATATATAAGTTTCTAACACTTATTCATTTTCTAAAAATAGTTTTAAAATTATTTCTAAACATATCTATATATTACAAAGGTTGAAGAGCACTGTGGCGACAAATTCACAATGATGGGGGATTCATTCAATCATTATATCTATGTACATAAAATCCAAATACCACTCATTTACTCACTCATCACAAAATCTCAAAAACCACCGAACAGATTGGAATGCAATTTGGTATGTAGCTTCCTCTAGGGCCCTAGGTGCTTGCTAAGAAAGGTTTTCAAAAAATTCGAAATCTTAGGAGGGATTGGGGGAGGGGGTCAAAGTTACTAAAAAAAACCAGCTAACGGATTGGAATGAAATTCGGTATATAGCTTTCTCTAGGACCCTAGGTGCTCGCTAAGAAAGGTTTTCAAATCATTCGAAATTTTATGGGGGTTTGAGGGGTCAAAGTTACTAAAAATCCCCTTAAGAAATACTATTTGATCAATATTTATTGATATTTTGTTGTTGTTAATATACATTTAACTTTTGTCTATCCGTGTGCAAAGCCGGATCGGGCCAGCTAGTATATTATATAGTTAGAACTGCTTACTCCATACTTTCTAGTCACAACAAATCTGGCAACCCTGTTAGATCAGATAATAAAAATGGGATTGTGTGTGGTAAATCCTATAAGCGACTTTTGGTTTGGTAATTTGTTATGTTGTGTTTGTTTTAGATTGTTTATAAATGCCTCCGTGATCAGTGAAGTGTCTAATTTCATTACATATAAAGGAAAAAGTGAAATTTTGTGTAATTCTATTAATACCTATTGTCACCACGTCGTCCACTAGAACCGCCAATAATAAGTGCCCTTATAAAATAATTGAGTAAGAACACTTAATTTGTGTGTGTATTCTTTCATGTGTCTAAAGATGCAATCACCCCCTCTCCCCAACCCCAAGATATTAACAGGGTTTTTAGTGAGCACAAAATTCTCATTTTGTGTAGAGTGACAACTTTCAAAACTATGAAAAGAGAAACTTAAAGTTATTTAGTTACAGTCGCAAAAGGGATTTGCTCTATTTACTTTAGAAAAGTTAAGGGAGTCTTAACAAAACCTGGCGGTGATTGAGTATTTCTTCTTCGCACGTAATTCTACAATATATTACGCTAGAAACTTTACAAACTTCATACATCTTAAAACACTTGGAAACTATGTCACCTTCATGATTGCATTATAGACAAACAAGCTTGGCGTGATGCATCTACAGCAGTTGCGACTGTCGTGTACTAATACGGTGATGTGTAGGATTACAAACATTCATTACCGTATTTTCTTAAGCAAAACATTAATTATTTATTAACCAATAACCGATGTCGTAATCATTTACATTATTATGCAAAAACAAATATAAAATTATATAATTCGATTTCGCAGCTGAACCGCTGTGGAGAGTTTAAGCGAATTTCCAAAATTAAGTTTATACGGTTTAGAGTTTCAACCAACTATTTGGGAAATTGGTCTACTCACTAAGGCGCTGAATAGATGACTGCGTGTTCAAAATATATTAGTAGAATTCGTTTGTACCTCGTCCTCCGGCCCAGGTGAACGGGTTGCTTCCCTGCGAGTTTGCACCTCGACATTGCGGTTTCGGTTCATAGGATGCCCCCACGGTAAAATCCCCCACGTGCATTTTAACCGGGTAGCCTACGTTTGTGATATATTAAGTTTTGATTGATTTTGGGGAAACTGGGTGGGCTAGGAAGTCGTTTAAAACAAAATGTGCAGAATAAAGGCCTTTATTTATCTTATCTTCTAAAGCGAGAGATAATTGTCTGTCTGCTAAATGGATCTGGAATCTCCGTCTAAGGATTTTTGATTTTTTGATTTTATATGGGGCTTTTGGCCACGAGAAATCGATTGGAAATGGTCACCAATCTGGGAAAATTTGTTTTCTACGTCTTTTTATTAAATAAAAAGTGAAATTTGTCCATTTTAAACAATACAAAGCACAGCTGATGCAAATGTTTTCAATGTCATTACAATAATCATCTGTTTTCTTTTAAACGAAGCACAGCTGATGCAAATGTTTTCAATGCCATTACAATAATCATCTGTTTTCTTTTAAACTGTATTTTATTAGAGGTAAGCCTAATGTTGTATCTATTTATAGTTACCATGGCAACGAATACTTCTGCTAAATAAACATACCCTTTATTTAGTTGTTTAATGTTATAGGCCTAACCTAAACGATGTTCACGGAAATTTGCAATAATAGTTATTGACGTGAGCGAACTAGGCCCTGCATATAATCGAGCTTTAGCTCGGTCTCCTGGTACTTTATTTTTTAAATAAAACTCGAAAAATGTTTAATTCTAGTACGAAAAATTTTGAAAAATGACTTTTAGTCAAAAAACCAGATTCTGGTTGTTGGATTTGTTTGGCTAACGAACTCGTATGAACGACTTATCAAACCAACGTATGTACCAAATTTGGAATAAAACCCAGCCGTTAGAGTGCGAAAACATATTTAAATTTAGAATTTTTAATGACACTCCTAAACGTGTTCTGGGGACCTTGATTTGTGCTCATTGACTACCCCGGACATTAGCTCTCACCATAAGAGTCACTGCATCAGCGCATCTTTCCTCTGTAAATTTTCTAATAATATTGCTGTGTTTCATTTGGTCTTGCCTAAAAATTGTATTATCTATGTATATAAAATCCAAATACCACTCACTGACTCACACATCACGAAATCTCAAAAACCACCGAACAGATTGGAATGCAATTTGGTATGTAGCTTCTTCTAGGGCCCTAGGTGCTAGCTAAGAAATGTTTTCAAAAAGTTCGAAATTTTAGGGAGGGTTTTGGGAGGGTCAAAGTTACTAAAAATCCCAATAAGAAATACATAGTGTAATATATTTATTGATATATTTTTTTCTTAATATACATTTAACTTTGATTTGTCTATCCGTGCAAAGCCGGATCGGGCCAGCTAGTATTTTATAAAATTTCATTTACGATTTTTTTATTCCAATTTTTTGAATATTACACTAATTTCCTTTTAAACAACCCCAACTCTAACAATTTTTTCGGCGGGTATGTTGGGGGTTTAAGGGCGTGAATGAAATTGGTGTCACTACATTCTAACGCAAACAGAACCCTTGTACTAAATTTAAGTTACTAGCAGTCTAATGCCCTTTAAAGGTCTTTAGGGGCCTTAAAAAAGGTATTTTCTTAAGCTACTACTTTTCGGTTTAATGTTTCTTTAAAAAGTCAACCGTTTACCCGCTAAAGAAAAAACACACCATTTTTTTTACCCTTTCGACCCCACCTAAACCCCCTTTCCGGAGGGAGAAATTGGTAGACTTTTTTCTACAATATTTATAGTAAAAAGATCCAGAGCTCGGACAAAGATCTCAACTGGATGTATTAATCCTAATGAAAATTATATTTTACCTTTACTACGTAGTTTTAATGCAATTGCACCATTCATTCATATAATGAGTGCATAATTTATGTTACTAAAAACAAAATCTAAAAACTGCGAAGAACGGCTTCCTCACTAATTCACGTTAAAGTCTCTGTCAGCTTCTAGTATAACTAAGCTTTATTTACAGCCCCGTAAGTATATTCTTTAAAATATAAAGTTCCATTGTTAAAGAGAGTTCGGCGGGGGTATGGAGAAAGTATTTAACTTTGTAGTACATTTTACAAAACGTTTAACTTTGAAAACAAATCGGTTTCCCTACTTTAGTGCCTCTCGAAATTCTGAATTTCCCTTAATGCACGACAGTGAGAGTATTTTAAAATAAAGCTTTCTCTTGAATACTTTGGTTGGACTTTTAGCCACCCTGACCTTTAAAACAGATTAAGTTGTAAAATGGTTCTAACTATAAATGTAATAAAATCGTGTCTGTCTCTGCGTCTGTTTGTGAACGGCTTAAAGTATACAACTGGTGTTTTGCCCATTAGACCCCATTTCTTCGGGAAGGTTTAGGATAAATCTAATTCGAGAAATTCGAGAATGTCCATTCGTTATAAAGTTGTGACGTCATTAGTGAAAAACAAATCTTTTGGGCTCGTTTCAGCTTATAACTTTAGATTGGTAGTAAATATACTCAATTTAAGTTATACATTTTATTCAGCTTGCTGGGTTCTTTCAAATGGCCACAGAGCCGATTCTGTAGGTTTTAATTAGTTTAGGAGTTATAACACAAAAATTGTCCGTCTTTCTTAAAATATTTAATTTACATATTTTTTAAACAGGTGTAGCTTTTGTATAGGTTTTAGGAAAAATATGAAACCACGTTACCAATTGTAAATTTAATTCTCTTCAACTTTTATATTTTAAATTTTTTTCTCTGACCCGATCTATGGGGTCGAGAATGAATGTACATTTGATGGTTTCTGTTGATAGTTTTCCTTTAAGGTATTGTGTTTTTACCGAACTTCAATAGGAACGACGAGCTATTGCAGTGACCCTTATGGTGTGACCTAAGGTCGTTAGTGGTCAATGAGCACCGATCATAGTCTTTAGAACATGTTTTGAGTTTCATTAAAAAGGTATATGTGTTTGCACTTTAACGGCAGCATTTAAATCCGATTTGATCCAAATTTGGTGCACATGTTAGTTGTCTACGTCGCTCGGACGAGTTCGTTAGCAAAAAAATCCGATTTTTGGAACGGAGTTCCTTAACGCGGGTTGAGGTAGGATTTAACAAATAGAAAATGTAATGCGTAACGAAAATGTATTATTAATTGGTTGCTATGGCAATGAAAAATATAAAAAACGAGTAACGAAAAAAATCATTACGAAATTGGTTGCTTTGGCAATGAATGTAAATACATTCAAGAAACATGTGTTTTGGTTCATCAATTTAAATTAAAAGACCATCGGTTCCGTCCGGCGTAGTTTAGATATTATCGTCAAGCGCTCAAATAACCTAAAATTATTGTATGTATGTTGCCGATAAGTTAGGTAAAATAAATTAAACAGACACACAATCATTTTAAGCTATGCCTAGACGGATGAACCAAAATTTTATGTGTACTGAATGTATTTGCAATGAATGGACATTTAACTGTGTTTGAGGCGATGATAACCACAAAGGCTTTTCCCTGTAAAAAAAAAACGGTGTTTACCATTTTAGGATTTAATGTTATAATTAATTCTACTCCTTTATTATAATAACATTAAACGTACAGAAACAGTAAATATTAATTTGTATAAAAATCAATCTAATAATAAACGGCAATTTAAAGATTAAAATTATGTGTGTATGTTCCCGTTATGGGTGGTAAAATAATTGAAGAAAAAGCGTGATGAACTTCGTTCCTGACGGGGGTTCCACTACCGCACACATTTACTTTTTCTTACTAGCAACATTTTTGGGCTTTTGAACAAATAAAGTGTGTGATATTATTCTGCACATTTTGTTTTTTTACACGACCTTGTAGCTCGTATATTTCCCCCAAAATCAATCAAAACGCAAAATACCGTAAAAGTACCCGGTTGAAATACATGTGGGGGATTTTACCGTGGGTACATCAACTGATCCGAGGCCGACGGCCAACCTTGAACGCTGCGAGCGAAGCGAAGCAGTCCTTAACCGAAGGCAGTAACGTCGAGGTGTAAACTCGCAAAGCCAGGTTTTCCCTGCTAGTGGAACGAAGGAGCGCGTGAGTCGATGCTGGAGGCTTGGGAACAAACAAATTCTACTAATATATTTCATACACAGAGGCCGTTATCAATTCAAACTAACCTCAGGCCCCAGGTTGTTCAGTTTGGATGCCTTCTTGAGTAGATCAATTTCAAATAAATCTACCACGCAGCTGGACCGCTGACGTGAGTTGAACAAATTTCCAAAATTAAATTTATATGCCTATGTTTTAGGGTTTCAACCAACAATTTGGGCAATAGGTCTACTCACGAAGGCGTTAAACACACATGCGTCTGTGTGTACGCAATATAATATTAGTAGAATTTGTTTCCTCCTAGTGGCCTCGCGAGTTTGCATCACTTGGCTTTGAACTGGGTACTTTTATGGTATTTTACGTTTTTGTCGATTTTGGGGGAACCAAGCGAGCTATATGGTCGCGTAAAAAAAATGCGCAGAATAACATCCTACATTTATATTGTTAGAAAAAACTCTAAAAAAATTTCATTCTCGTAGTAAAAATCTCAAAAAATAGTTACTTCCGGTCAAAAAACGTACTTCCGTTTGTTGGATTTTTTTGGCTAACGAACTCGTCCGAGCCACATAGACAACCAACACGTGTACCAAAATTGGACCAAATCGGACTTAAAATGCGGCCACTAGAGTGCGAACACATATATACATATATATATATATATATATATGAATTTTTTTTACACCCCAAAACGTGTTCTGGGGACCATGATCGGTGCTCATTTGCTACTCCCGACCTTGGGTCTCACCATAAGGGCCACTGCAATAGCTCATTTTTCCTATGGAAATTCGCTAATAAACGGTACCAGGAACTGGCACATACTTTCTCACAAACATATTTCAATTATTAACATATTCACTGTGACTTCATAATTGTAGGTGGGATAGGAGAGGTGATTTATTAAGGTAGGAGATTAACTAATAAATATTATTATTATTATCTAGAGAGAAAACTATTCGATCGATTTTGAACAAATTTGGTTGTTTTAAAAAAAAATTTAAATCCGTTTTTCGTGCATCTATACAGGCCTACGTGACATGTCTGGTGCAAATTTGTTTGAAATCGAACGAATAGTTTTCGCTCTAGCTTTTTATACATACAGACATACATACAGTCATACTGACATACATACAGACAGACATTTTGTAGAAACCACTCTTTTGGACTCAGGGGGTCCCATAACGGATATTTCCACAAAAATCTCAACATCGATTTTTTTTGCGATCACTATACTTTCTCTATACTATAGTATAGTGAGAAAGTAAAATAGTTGGTTGAAACCCTTAAAAAAATACAGTTAATTTTGGAAGTTCGCTAAACTTACGCCAACGGTTCAGGTGTGTGATCGAATTATTTTAAATGCAATGATTAAAAGCGATGTCATTCTATAGATTGAGTAAATCTTAAAAAAAGCTTCATTAAAAAAAGAAGTCACGTGACGGACAAAAACTTTAACTAAAAAAGAACTGAAAAGACCGTAATGTAGGCAACCTTGACCATTAGTAATCTTTACTATTGTGACGGAATAAAAATATATTCCTCCGCTGTAGAACTTTAACAACATTGTATAACTCCGAAGCTATTGTCTTTAATTACGAGTATTTTCTCAAACAGAATTATAAATTTAGCCAAATACACAATTCAGAGCCGTACCGGACACTTTCTTACACTGAAAACGTATGAAATACGGACGCTGAAAACGTATTAAGTAAAAATATGTACGCTTGCAACGGGTTGCATAAATTTCCGTTATTGTAAAGAAGAAAGTAGGGACGCAATAATGGAGGCGTTGAACCGGAAGCAATTAAGTTCCGGTACGGCGGTTCTGAGGGAATAAATAACTGAAAGCGTAGCGAGCGAGAGTGTAAGGGATGATGTATTAATATACTGTAAAGGCTCGAGTAGTGAAACTTTTATTCTTTCATATTGTAATAAACCTTGGACGGTATAATGCAAGGGGGAACACGTGGTTTAAATAGTGCAATACATCTTAACTGTTTCAAAAATGTATGCAATGACTGAACGTACTTTTTTATTCAATATTCATGAGCAATAAGATGATATGATTTATTAAAAAACTTATGTTATGATACGCTTCGTTTTGTCTACTCTATTTCGTTTTACATTAGCTAAATATATATAGGTCACAGCTCCATCTTAATTTTCGTAAAAAATATCAGAGTATACAATAATATGTTTGCATTTTCTTTGTATACTCGTTGACGAGAGAAGCGAGCCAGAACGCAGCACTTAGTTTACTATAATACACGCGCACAATAACAACCGGTACTGTTGACCTTAAACGAATTTGTATGTCAGTTTTTCAAAAACAAAGACACCGCATTCACGTTTTGTTTGAATTAATTAGGCGTCTTCACGTAGCCGATTCGCCCTTAGCGAGTCGTTTGAACTGGGTGTAGCTCCCAACAGGGTTAACCGGGTTTAAAAAGCAACAAGCGGTTTCGCGAGTTGAAAAACAAACAAGACAAAATTCAAATAGAAAAAAGCAGAGTTAGTTTCGCGTAGATAATTGTCAATTAGGAAAGGTCGCTTATTCAAGGCCGTGTACCCTGAAGGCATCGTGAACACGATGAGTTTTACATGTTCTAATACATTTTTTCTCTTGATGTAAGTTCGATTAAAAGCGCCAACGTCTTTAGTTGTTGTCAATTAGACTAATGAAGACGGGGAATGGTGTATAGCGTAGGTAAATTGATAACCGGACTGGACTAGCGCCATTAGCATATCGGCCACTCTGCTTCCACAATAACACTTAACACGTTCGATACCGAGCGTCTCATAGATGTTCATTACGATAGACTATCGTGACACTATAAAACAATATACATAGATTGGGACAAACAGTAGTGACATTCGCCACAGATCATGAATACTACTTTGTTCAAATGATTTAATATACTTTGCAATAACCTAAAAGGTATGTTCAAGCAATTCCTATTTGTTTTTATTATTTTTTTAGGTTGTCGCATATATGCGACGTTTAGTCTATTGTCTTTAAACGTAGTAAGTTTGTTATAGTCCAAGTGTCGCACATATATGACACTGAAGTTTTGATTATTTAAAATACTTCTAAGGTAAGTTATAAGAAAATAACACATTTTTCCAAGAAAAGTTGTGATTAAGCCGTATTTGCAAATATAGAAAACGTATACGCCCTACATTAAACAGAACACGTTGATAAAATACATAGAAAATAGATAAACGCTACCCCATACTATATTTTCATAATTTTGACCCAATATTTTCAAAATTTTTGCCCAAAAACGTGACCCCGACGCCCTACTACCGACGCTAGAAAGCTCAAAAGCTTTTCAAATCTCCGCAATAAAATTACGAAAATTTTGGTACCGCCAGAAGTTTTCCACGACTTCTGTGAGTGCTTATATCGTGTTTACAGGAAAAGACACACACAAAATTATCGCATGATTTCAATACTTCGGCATTCTAATGAGAGCCGAAGTAATATAAATTTTCGTTGAAAACATACAATTTAATAGATTTTCATAAAAAAAGTTTTTAATAACTAAAAATAAAATAATAAATACACTCAACCTATACTTAACTGTTTTTACATAGCATTAAACGCTATTTTATTTCTTCGTACAATTCTGAAAATGTTTAGATTATACAGATCTAAATGGCCTATATTAAAAGATTATTTGAAAAAAGAGAAAAAAGAGGATGCTACCGATCAGAGATATTAACGAACCGGGAAGTTTCCCCACTTAATTGTGATTGAGAAGTAAAATTCTTGAATTTCGTTTGGTAGTACTTTTTTCAATTAGGATTCATGACTGACCGTATGACTACTTGAAGGTCGCAGATTTTAAATAATCAAGCACATATTTCAGGTGCGAACGGATGCAAGTAAAACAGTTACAAAACACTTTTACCCAACATTCGTTGCTTATCTAGGAGAATATTTGTAATTTTCACCCTTATAAAATTTCTTATTGTTGAAATTTATGTTAGCTACTAATTATAATACAAAAACGATAAACAGAATGATTAATTCAATTATTGATTTCATCTACTAATGTCCGTTTACAACTTAGTTGATAGCATGAACCTTATGGAGGCTTGCCTCGCTCCTGAGAAATTGGTGTACTCATAAAGGCGCTGAATAGCTGCCTACTTGAACGAAATTAATTAGTAGAATTTGCTTGCACCTCAGCCTGCAGGCGAGGCTCACGCGCGCTTCATTGCTTGCAACAGAAGGACTCACTAGGCGAGTTTACACCGCGACCTTGCTGTCTCGGATTATGATCCGAGTTTGCATCCCGACTAGAAGCTACTTCCACGGTAAAATCCCCACGTGTATTTTAAACGTGTATCTATGCACACGACGAAACAAATGCAAATATTGTATATGTATGATATTTTCACAAAAACGGCGATTAAGACAGAGTCACTTGTATCGGAATTGGATGGTGGGGTTAGCTGGATCCTCACGCATGCGCAGTAGGGTTAGAGTTTTTGAATGGACGACAGGAATGTTGTATATAATGTAAACATATTAAAACACATTACCGCAAACCATTTAACCCACATTTATAATGCAATATGTTACGTAGAGAGGTAAAATGCACTTTAATCTAAATTACAATCACTTCTAATTACTTATATGGATATTAAGTTTATTTATATATCACACAATATTTATTTTCCATTTACCCAAAGAGCATTTACATATTGCAGTTGTATTTACATGGCTTTGAATATATACTTATATGTTTTAATGTAATTAAACTTTGTTTTATTTACTGTAGACCAATAGAAACAAACAACTGATTGTTAGACCTACTTTGAGATGATGCTTTTACAGTAGTATTGTGTCAACATTTATTTTAAGTGTGTTGTAATCAATATGACGTTTAACGTTGATTAATAATCAAAGGTACGTTGTGGAAGGGTATTAGAAATGGTTTATTAATTATTATTACAAAATTAGTGCAACTAAATATTAAAAGATCTCGGTTTCAAATTTATAATTATTGACGGCTAACTGGTTGTAGTAACTTTCCAAATTGTTATTGTGATTCAATAAAACAAATTATTAAATACTTAAATATTAATAATGTTACATAGTAATTAGTTCCTGTTGTTAGGCTTAGGCTAATTAACAGTTATGGGATGATTGAAATAATTAAGAATATAATGTGGATCTAACTTAAAATAGGTTATTAACTAAATAAAGAGTCTTTTGGTATGGAAGATTATGGAAGAAGGTGAAAGATGTTTGATAGATATAGTTTTAAGCCCGAAGGTCATACGTAGAGAAAACTTTATTTAACTAGCCCAAAATGATAGGAGGTGTATTTAGTATTTACCAGCATGTAAGGCCTTACAATCATCATCAGACACTTACATCAAGTTTTGTAAGTGAAAGTTATAATTTAATGTAATATTACTTCACCGCACGGAGCAGTGCAGTCTATCACTCACGGCGTATTATTTGGTCCCAAACCGCCTGAATAACATGACACGCGTATAAATCGCTCGCGTTTTTTCGCAGCCGGTATTGCTAGCACGCGTATTCGCATGCTACCGTGTCTAATCCGGGCGTAAAAATCGCCCGTATAAAGAACCACAGTTTATAACACGGGAAATGTTCACCTCGCGGTTTCAATGCATAAAAAACGCCGCGTATTATCTATATATGTATATATAATCCAAATACCACTCACTGACTCACTCATAACGAAATCTCAAAAATCACCTAACGGATTGGAATGACATTTGGTATGTAGCTTCCTCTAGGGCCCTAGGTGCTCGCTAAGAAACGCTTTCAAAAAATTCGAAATGTATTAGTGTAATTTGTTTGCATTTAAGCCTTCAGCTTCGACTCCATCGTTTGTTCGAACTCGCAGCGGAAACACTAGCTTTGCGAGTTTGTACCTTGACCTAACGGGCACGGGTTATGGACTGTTTCGCTTCGGTCGCAGCGTACAAACTCGTCCCTCGGCCACGTATATTTCAACCGGGTACTTTTATGGTAATTTACGTTTTTATCCATTTTGGGAGAACCAAAACAAAATGTTCAAAAGAGTCTAATATATTTATTTAGATAAAACACCAAAAACGTTTCGTTCTAGTAAGAAAAACTTCAAAAAATGTTACTTCAGATAAAACAAGTTGCTTTAGATTGTTGAATTTTTTGCTAACGAACTCGTCCGTGCGACTTTGCACCAATTGGAGTAAAATGCGACCATTAGATTGCGAACACAAACACAAACACCCCCCCCCCCCACACACATATATATAATTTCTAAAGTCATCCCAAAACATGTACTGGAGTCAGTGCTCATCTACTACTCCTGACCTTAGGTTTCACTATAAGAGTCACTGCAATAGCTCATCTTTCCTACGGAAATTTGCTAATAATACCAGTTGAAGTATAGTTTGAATCTATTATAATAGTATGACTAGTAAATTGATACTTCTGTAACAGTTACAAAGGAAGCTGTTCCTTTAACCAGTTAAAGTTCGAACACTTTGAACTGCAAAGTAAAGTTTTAAGTAATTTTAAATTATCTTGTTCTCAACTATAATAAAACTATATAAATTGGGTCTTAACGACTATTCCATCACAATTAATTTAATCGCTTCAAACTTATAAATGGGTTTCTTAAGTTTGCGATATTTAAACTAATTTAAACACT